>PVIH01000496.1:0-340047 GCA_004025045.1 Sigmodon hispidus
TTTTTTTAAGAAATTGACTATGACTATTAACTATTTATAATGAAAACAAACATTAATAAGTAATATTTTTGGGAAATTGGACGAAGCTTTTTTTTTATTATTTTTTGTTGTCAAAGGGCGATGATGTTATGGGGTTTTGAAGTTGGATTATTTTAATTGGCTTTTTGGAAGTTGAGAATGTTTATTTAGGTGGCTTTGGCAAATGGAACCACATTTGCCTAGAACTAATTTATAGGTTTTGATCTTTTGTGGAGACAAAAGCAGAAACTTTTTTTTTAAGTAATATATTTTTATAAATAGATTTTAAAGTTAAGACATCTTTAAAATATAAGTATTGGTTTAACTTAGTAGCCTTAGTAAAAAATTGTTTTTTTGTAATTAGCTTATTAAAAGTTAAAAAATTAAAAGAACACATAACAAACATAATTTAGACTTTTTGTTTATTTGTTATTTTTATGTGGCCTTTATTTTTATTTTTATTTTTTTAAGGGTTTTTTATTTTTTTTTTTTGAAGTTTATGTGTATTTTATATATATTGTATCTCGTTTAGAGGTTTTGAGAGTTTAAATTTGTCTTATTGAGAATTTTTAATTATTTTTTAATTTAAAGAGCTTTTTAAAAGGTCGGTATTATTTTAATTGTTGACTTTGTCTTTTTTGGCAGCTTTTTAATATGGCGGAGGAGCCCGCTGTCGGTTTGCCGCTGTCGGCAAAGAGCGGGCTCAGGAAATGTTGTTATGAGAAAAACTTTTTTAAACTGTTTTTTTTTTTGTTAGTATAAACAGAAACTTTAAATTAATTATATTTGTGTCAGTCTTGTCGTAAAACGTATGAGTTTAAGCTGTGTGTCGCGGACGCGCCATTTTTAAATTTTTGTTTGAACATTATGTTGTCTTTGTATTGTAAATCAATTTAAATATGTAATTTAAAAAAACTGTTTTAAATTTTTTTAGGCTTTATGTGGGCGTTTGTGCCCCACGTTGGGCGCCATCTGTTGTAGTATGTTTTTCCCGGCCTGTTTGGGTCCGGAGATTTGTGACCTGGCACGCGTGTGGTGCCGGCGGTGTGGAGCCTGGTCTGTGTGCCCGCAGCTTTTGCCCCCCAAAAGAAATGAATCACACGCTTATATACTTTATACTGCTTGGCCCATATCTTAAGCACATTACTACCTAGCTCTTTCTTCTTAAATCAACCCTTTTCCATGAATCTACCCACCATGTGGCTTGCAGCCCGTGGCTCACCTGAATTCCTACATGCTTCTTCTTCGGGGTACAGATGGCGACTCGTAAACTCTACCCCTTTTTCTTACCTGGCTGCCTCTGATTCTCCACCCACTTCTACGGTGCCCTGCATGGGTCCAAACAGTCATTTATTTACATGGTACAGAAAACATTCCACCACACAGGGTATAGTATTCTAGTTTGGCAGCCATGCTCTTTTAGCGTCTGTATAACTTCTGACCAAGCCCTTCTAGCTTTCATCGTTTCCATTGAATAGTCAGGCATTATTCTGATGGGTCTGCCTTTATATGTGAGTTGACCCTTTTCTTTTGCAGCTCTTAAAATTTTTTCTTTGTTCTATATGTTTTGTGGCTTGATTATAATGTGGTACGCTGACTTTTTTGGGGGGTCATATCTATTTGGTGTTCTGTAAGCTTCTTGTATCTTTATAGGCATTTCCTTCTTCAGGTTAGGGAAGTTTTCTTCTATGATTTTATTGAAAACATTATCTGAGCCTTTGAGCTGGTATTCTTCTTCTTCTATTCCTATTATTCTCAAATTAGGTCTTTTTGTGATGCCCCAGATTTCCTGAACATTTTGAGTTATGACTTTTTTAGTTTTACTATTTTCTTTGACTGATATATCTATTTGAGCTACTGAGTCTTCCACTTCAGAGATTCTATCTTCCATCTCTTGAACTCTATTTGTTATGCTTGTATCTGTGATTCCAGCTTTTTTCTTCAGATTTTTTATTTCCATCTTTGCGTCATTTTGTGCCTTTTTTATTGCTTCCATTTCAGCTTTTATTTCAGCTTTTAGTTCCTGGCATGTTTCTTTCATAGATTTGTTCATCTCTTCCAATTTTTGTTTGTATTTTCTTCTATTTCTTTAAGGCTATTTTTCATATCTTCTTTGATAGCTTCAATGATCATCAAAAAGGAATTTTTGGTGTTGCTTCCTTCTGTTTCCTCTTCATTGCTCAGTTCAGGTCTTGTATTTGTAAGATCGCCACTCTCTTCTGGAGTTACCATGTTGTTCTTTGTATTATTATGTAATTTTTACACTGACGTTTGCCCATGGCTTCAGTGGTTCACGATTAGATGGCTCCTTGTCAGTTGTGGTACTCGGGCTTGTGTGCCTCATGTCACCTCTCTGGGCGGGGTCTGAATCTACCCTTCAGAGACCCCAGAAGTTATCTATTCACTCATTTCAAGGTTGAGGTGGGTAGCCGTGCAAATTCCCTCAGTAGCGGCTGTGGGTATGATGACAGGCAAACTTTATCTGCATCTGTTACAGAGTTCACTGGGGCTTACTCTGCAGACAACACCCGGTCCAGGAAGCGGAACCCAAACCGATGGGAGCTCAACTCTCCCTCCCAAGCTGGGATATAGGTGCTTGGCCCTGGTGACCCCTCCTCATCTCTGGGTGGGGTCTGAGTCTGTCCTTCAGGGACCTCTGTAGTTATCTGTTCACTCAGTTCGAGGTCGAGGTGGGTAGCCATTCAGATTCCCTCAGCAGGAGCTGTGGGTATGGTTACAGGCAGAGTTTATCTGCCCCTGCTACAGATGTGCTGGGACTCTGCAGACAGCACCTGTTCCCGGAAGTGGAACAGAAACCGATGGGAGCTCTGAAGTAGTGTCTTATATAGCCCAGAATAGTTTCGAACTTGGTATGTATGGGAGGCCAGCTTTGAACTGTGAACTCAAGATTCTTTGGTTTCTGCTCCAACGTGGTTGGTTCTACAGGTGTGAGCCTCTATTTCTGACAAAAGTTCTATATATCCTGAGCTAGGTAAAAGTGGATCATTTGCAAATCTGTAGTTTAAAGGAGTGATAATTTTCCTCATGGTATTGGGAGTCCTGAGTATAATGAGTAATTATGTAATATAATGTTTATTTCTTCTGGTATCAAGCCTGCTAGGTTTTTGTTTGTTATGTTTGTTCGTTTTGTTTTGTTTTGTTTTTTTTGTTTTGTTTTTTGCATGGGGAAAGGGCTGTTTTTTGAGTTGAAACTGAAGACTAATCATTTTCAGTGAATTAGAGACTGTGCCTATTGTCTTTTCTTTTCCAGGCAGTATGAAAAAAAACACAAATATTATTGAATATTGAAAGTAGTTCAGAAATGAAATATAAAAGACAGTCCCACTTTCCTGTACAATGCACACTACTCTATCTGCTGGCATGGCTAAGTCTGATTGCACACCTATGCTTGTTGTTTTTTGAGGAGTTTTTGATTTCTTGTTTGCTTGTTTTGTTTACTTTTCTGAGCCAGGGTTTCTCTGTGTAGTCCTGGCTGTCCTGGAACTAGCCATGTAGAGCAGGCTAACCCTAAAGTCAAGTAATCAACCTACCTCTGCCTTCCAAATGCTGGGATTAAACATATGCATCACCATTACCTAACTGACCTAGTTGTTTCAAATCCTATTTCCTTGTGGTGGTTTTGCTGTTGTTGTTTAGAATTAATACTGAGGAGATGGTTAGGGTGGAAATAACAAGGTAAGTTCAGGAATGACAAGCATATTTGCAGATGAAAATCTGAGATGCTAAACTTAGAAAGTAAAAGTTATGCTTCTCTGAAAGAGAATTGCTACATAGAAAGAACTTCAGGGTAGGAGAGAATATGAGAGAATTTTTATAAACCGAGTTTTAATAAATGACTGTAGCAGTGAAATTGTCATCCTCAGAGAATGCAGTCATCATCCTTATTTCCTCATGAACTAGATAGAGTATGTAGTCATTGCCCTCATAAGAGAGTTGCTTCTTCTAGTTTTTTAATCAGTTAGGACTCTATTTACCAAATCTCCGTGTTTGCACTAATCATTCAACATTATTCTCTGTATACAATGCCAGTATCTTTTGTACATATAACATCACTTAACTTTTATGGCTTTGATGTGTACTCAAACATGCATACTCAAGTGCTACTGTATTTATATTATAAACATTTCATAGAAACAAACATCCAATTTATATATGTGATAAATCATGTGTACTAACAATATTTATTTTACAAATGAATGTTTGCTGAAACAATTTTTGCAAATAACATTTTAGTATAAAAAGGTCAATATAATGTTCAGCTTATGAAAATTGATCTAAAATATATTCTGATAAACCAAAATTGCTTAGAATTACTTATGAAGATGAATTGTTTTATTTTGCTTTATATATATTTCTGTTATTTTATATATGTTTCCATTTAAATAGTCACAAAGTAGCCTATCATAAAAATACTACTGCAAGAAGCAAAATATTTAATGATTGGAACTACATTTTTCTCTCATAATACAAGATTGTATTATGCAAAATGTTTTGAATTTAAACTTTCTCTAGGATGCAAATATAAGTGTATTTGCTAGTCAGTAATATTTATAAAATGGAGACTACAGTTTCAGATTAACCAGCATATTCTCTCATTATTGCCTATAGGGGCAAGCTTTTAAAAAATATTTTACTGACTCATGTACTGCTGTTTCACTGATTGACAATTTAGGACAAAAAGTGGACCCCAAGTTGTTTGAAACACGAGAAACCCTGTCTGATGGGGAAATCTATAATGGCCATATTACTGTATCCCATAAAACTTGATTACTAAGTGGCATTATTCTTTTAATAAATATAGGAGAACTCTTGCTTGGCTCCACTAACATAAGCTCTGAGGACAGTTAAGTTTAACAAGATATATTTGCAGAAGAGAAAGTTCTAGGACCAAACAATATCATATACTAAACATGGTTTCAAATGCCCTGCCTTTATCAAAATGAGTAAAGTTCATACTTACAGCCAGATGTGAAACACAGAATGCCCCAATCAAAGCCCTGAATATTTATCTTACATGGCCATGATTTGGAAGCTCTTACCTTCTAATTGGCTGGAAGTCTGTCTGTTGTGAGTAGGTGAGTCTCCATTGCTTGGTTATGAGTGTATACTCATAGAGTAGCAGCAAGCTGGGTTGCAGTTTACAATATAAGCAGGCCATTCTGGACCTTTATAAGTACAGAGATCAAATTAGGTCACATCTGTTGTAATTTAATAGAGGAAACATTTCAGAGAATTTAGATTGCACACTAGATTTTCTCAAACTTAAGTTATCTGTTGATTAATTAGAGCAAGGCAAAATGAATCAAAAATTAATTCTTCCAGATGTATGTAGAAGGGAGCAAAATATCGTTCTTTGAGAACTTTAAAGACTATTGGATATAAAATAATTTTATATTTTCAAATGATATATACATTATCTTAATAATAGTAGCATAAGTATTAATTTCTCAATTTCATTTGTTAATAAAACAAATTGTAATGTATATTGGCATTTTAGAAGTCTTTACTTACCTGAAATACTTTTCTATTTCTCTGGTCTAAGTGCTAATGGATTTCTGTCAAATTAAGAATTATTGATTATGGCAGTACTAGCCAGATTGTTAATATGAAATTACAAGCAATATTTATTTTTCTCTTTATGGTAATAATCAAAAATCCAAGTGCTGGGCTGGAGAAATTGCTCATCAGCTAAGATGTCTTGCTGTTCTTTAGAGGAGTCAAATTCTGTTCCTACCATTCCCAGGTAGGCTCACAACTACCTGTCACTCCTGTTCCTAGGAATCAAATTCCCTCATCTTGTTTCCAAGGGCACCTGGCACACATGTAGTGCACACTCATACACAAATGCAAAACACATACATAAAATTTTAAAGACTAAAAGTACTAAGCAAATTCAAAATAAATAAATTTAACAAATGATATAAATACTGAATTAAATTTCTGATGGGGGTAAATAAAAGCAGCAACCTATTTATATTTGAGCTTCTCTCTTAAACAGTGAGTTTACTCTGGACATTTATATTGAAAGAAAAAAAAATCTGCCATTGAGCACTTTAGACACAATAACAGAGGCAGTGTAATCACTCAGAATATTTCCAAGTTTATATGTGTGTTCCTTGCAATTTATTTTACACTGAAAACTTAATAATACATAATAGTTTTTGAATATATGTTACTTACTTACTTTGATCTTTCTGCCTAGGACAACAGCAGAAGCCTTTTGTCATATATTGTTTCATATTATCTTCGAAATTTTGATGAGGTAAGATCAATTTTACATACTTGTCTACTTTAATTTTCTTTCTAGTGCATTTATGTGTGTGTACAGTGCACACATGAGTTTGTGGGTGTGTTTGTAAATACTTACAGATATAGAGGCCAGAGCAAGACTTGGGATCCCTTCCTGTGTGCTCTCCATCTTATTTCCTGACACAGAATCTCTCAGGGAAATTGCCATTTCAGCTGGGCTGATTAGCTGCCAGTGATGACTCAGATCATCTTATTTCTACCCCCACTTGCACAGTGATGAAGTTATAGGCCATGAACAGGATGAAGCCATGACTGACTTTTTACATGGGTACCATAGATTTGAACTCAAGTCCCAGATGATCTTGCTCACTGAGCCCTCTTGACAGCCTCTATCTTCCCTGTAGTATGATTCTGAAGTATTTTTCCAGTTGTTTTGTTGGAGTTGCTGCCATTTCTACTGTCTCATGATTTTTATTTCTCACACTGACTTGTTTTAAAATCATGTTTTCTAATTAGGACGCTGGCAAGGAACAGTGTGTCTTCCCTTTGGCGGAACCCCAGGAGCTGTTCCAGGCCTCACAGATGAAGTTTGAAGACTTCCAGAAAGATCTCAGAAAACTAAAGAAAGACCTGAAAGGTAATGTATGACCTTACTTTTTTAATGTATGATCTTAACAATAAATGATAGACTTTTAGAGACTTTTAAAATAAGACAGTTAGGGGCTGGAGAGATGGCTCAGTGGTTAAGAGCACCGTCTGCTCTTCCAGAGGACCCGGGTTCGATTCCCAGCACCCACATGGCAGCTAACAACTGTCTGTAGTTCCAGTTCCAGGCAAAACACCAAGGCAAATAAATAAATAAATAAATAAATAAATAAATAAAATAAGACAGTTAGGCAGAAGCTGCATTGAGTAGATTTTTTTTTATAAAGCAAAAGCAAAATCTGCCAACCTTTTTATTTTTCATTGCTTCCAAAAACTGAGCACTGGAAATTTAGTTATCCAATCAGCTTAGTTATTTGAGTAACAGTCCATTTCATCAGGAACAAGTTCACATTTTGTTTTTATTTTGTGGCCAAGAACCTTTGGATATCCTCCATATCATGGTTGGACACAAGTCCTGTCATTGTTGAAAGATTAATAGTTTCTGACTGCTCTCCTTTGATATACTTGCCCAAAATTTTGTGATTTGTGAACACTTGTAAAAATAAAGCATGTTCCTGTGCATAACAGATTCAAAGACACATATGTGTTTACTGTTGTATTGTGAATAACAGAGCCTAACATTACATTGTACTCTTGATTAGTGATTATCTGAAATTTTTCAAATTTCTTTTATTAGAAATATTTACACACAAGAAAATAATATTTCAAAATTTACTTTTCTAAACAACATCCCTCCATCTTGGTGCCATTTATTATTGTTATAGTGTCAATAACCTATTTCAACCTCCTTTTGATTTATACTAAGTTTAGGCAGAGAGCAAATAAGATGGCATGGCATTTTCATTTGATATTGTGTTACCAAATGAGAAACGATCTAGTCACTTCTGTACAAAAATTAAAAAAAAAAAAAAAAGATTTAGTTTTGAAGAGACCCAGTCCTGAAATAGGAGATACATTTGCCCTAGGGGGTCCTAATCTGTCACCAGGTTTATGGCAGTTATGTTCTGGTCATAGATACATTTAGATGGATTTCAATAAATAGAACATTTTTCTTGAAGTCTTATATATTCACATGGTATACATTAGGTGTTAGTGAGATGTGTTCTGTACTCAAAACCAGAGTAATTTTTGCTAGAAGGACAAAATCACAGTGGCTCCTGTTAGAAGGACCACAATTCTGTCCCTTGCTTGTGTTCCATTCCAGATTTATATGTAAGTACCTATTTATTAAGGTCAAGAAAGATAGCTTTGCCTTATGTAAATATAACAATTATGTAATAACTAGTTTTTTCTTGTGGGAATTATGACATCATATATTTAGATAGCTGAGAGTGAGATGTGAGGAGGGCTTCTGGGAAGGGTTGTAAGCGAGTGTTGGGGGAAGTGAGCGTTAGACCTGTTCAAGATATATTGCATGCATGTACAAACTTTCCAGCAAATACATTTTAAAAATATGGTTAAAATGAATTTATTTAAGTATTACAAAAGAATTCCTGCTATAGAGTTTATAACAATTCAAAAATTATGGCTTTGTTTTGTTAAAATTTACATACACAGTGATTGGTGCTAGGAACATTTTTGGAGAGGTCTGGGAAATTTTCATCAGCACTTCATTTTTGAAAATTAGAATTTCATCATTTACAAATTATTAATAAGAGGGACAATGTTATTAGTAAGTATGCGGTAACACATACAAGCACACAGTTACTTGCATGTGAGCACTCAAATATATACATACACAACATATCCATAAACATACACAAACAAATACATACATGCACACAGAAGTACAATTCCCACATACTTGCACCTTCACATACACAGAGATTTTTATACATGTACTTATACACATAAGTGTAAACACATGATACATGAAACATTTTTTTTAGAATGTATAGTTATGAAATATTTCTGGAGTAGGTTTTCATAAGTCTCAGAGCCTAACAGCACAAACAGTAGATAATGAAATTGAATAATAAGTTAGTGCCTCTCTCTAGTATATCTCATGAGCATTTGTTTTCTAGAGCAATGGATTAGCAATAGAAAACTACATATTGGAGGATCATCTTATGAAAACAATAGGAGATTAAGCAAATGTTTTCCACCATGAGGGATATGGTTCACTAGAGGAAAGATTAATGTATTCACAGACAGGGACCATTGATCAACAACTGTAACATCTTTCCAGCAACCCCCTTCTTTATGTGTGAGCGTATCAATTTAATGTCATAAAAATGAGAAGTATGTGGGAGTCATGCTCCCAAAACTCTAGTTCACAGCACCTAGAAGGATAAGAGACAGAAAATGTTTCTGGGGACAAGATACACTCTCAAAAATATGCAGAGTAGTCCTCTTCTTGCAAAGACTTTTAACCTGACAGTAGCCCATCCAGCATCAGCACATGAAAACATTGCTAGGGGCAATGACCTCTTGTTGCTGCTTGCTACAAACCAAGCTTTTAATGTGAGCATCCCTGGGGGGCCATCCCATATCCAAACCATAATAGTGGGGGGTCATGACCAAATAAATGCAGAAAGAGCAAGGTTAAGTTTAATTGAGAAAGGAATTCACAGTATTTTATAGCAGAGGGTTTACACTGGTTCTTTGATTTATTTTACCACAGAGCACCTTCCCCCTCCCCCATGGAATGTGTGGTGGCTTTTGTGGTCAGTGAAACACATCTGAGCACATTTTGAGAAATGCAGGCTTGGTTCTGTGTTAGATGACTTGCCTCTGAGCTTACAAGGAAGTAAGTTCACTGTTTGTTGTTGCTGCTGCTGTTTGTAAAATCAGCTTAGGTCTAAGTGGTGTCAAATTCTGAGAGTTAAATCTATCCCTTTTCAAAATCTGATTATTTTCATAGAGAAGACAATTTTGGTACAAGGAAAGGAATCTTATTATTCAAAATTTAAGTCCAGTTTTTGAGGAATAAAGAACCATCAGAAATATATTTTTTATATCAATGATACAAGAAGTTATTTCTCTTTTTCAGAAGTGGTTTGTGTATAAGTACTGTACATTCATATAACTAAATTGAAGTCAGATTGGAGGTTAATTTAGATGAAATGATGGTACTTAAAATGGTGTCTACAGTGATCTATGCAGTCTTTAAAATCTATTGTTTGGGGGCTGGAGAGATGGCTCAGTGGTTAAGAGCACCGTCTGCTCTTCCAGAGGACCTGGGTTCGATTCCCAGCACCCACATGGCAGCTAACAACTGTCTGTAGTTCCAGTTCCAGGCAAACACCAAGGCAAAATAAATAAATAAGTAAAAGTTTTTTAAAAAAAAATAAAAACTATTGTTTTAATTTAGTTTACTTTTAGATTTGTGCATTTTTGTGTTATGTGTGTGGATGTTTTGTCTACATGCATGTCTGTGTGCCACAAAAATGCCCAGAGCCTATGGAAGGCAGAAAGGGTATCAGACCCTCTGGAGCTGGAATCGCATGGGGTTATTAGTTGCCATGTAGGTGCTGGGACTCAAACCTGGGTCCTCTGGAATAGCAGCCTGTACACTTAACTGTTGAATCATCTCTCTGACCACCAGATGATTTATTTTGCACAATCAATTTTGAGGATTACTTTAAGAAGGGTTTCAAGCAGTCTGTCAGCACTTTTTTTTTTAGAGCTAATAGTTTTAATTGGATATATAAAAAAGGGTAAGCATATAAACAAGTTGTTAAAATGCTCTGTGGTAAATATTCAGTCACTTTTCCTATTCATGGAGTAGAATTGAATTAATAATATGATTATTTGTTAATGAGAAATGTGCTGTCTCCACAAAGTCACTCTCTACCCTCTTGCCCTCTAGATTCTGCATACTGTCTTGATTTTTATTTCTAAGGTAACTGAGGAACAATTTGTTGGGCTTGGGCATTTCAGGAAAACACCAGAACCTCATCTTAGCATTCTTGTAGACATCTGTTGTTGATGTGGATCTTTCTTCTTACCTGAGGGTTCCCATGCCAGCTGCTCAGGATGAGAGTCAGGCTTTCCAGCTCAGTAGAATGCCTTTTGTTCAGCTATTTGTTTCCTTCTGGCTGTTCATAGCTTTTTTTTTTTTTTTTTTTTTTGATACATTTACTGCAATGATACCTTGTATCCCAATGTCTTTGTCAAGTGATGCAATCTCTGAAAAAACTATATCAAAATCTCAGTAAGCCAGAGGTGGCAGAAGTCGCTGAGCTGGCTACCTGGCTCAGAGAAAGATTCTGCTGGTTACTAATAAACTCTGTTCATATCACAGTAGAATAACAAAAATCTCCGTGGGTACCTTTCCAAAAGATAGAAGCCAAACAAAATCCGGCATCTTCTTTAAAAGAACATTCTACTGAACAAGAAAATTTATTAAATTGTGTTTGTTATATTACCAATATATAAATCATTTATCAATCTTAAGAAAAATCAAGGAATGAAAAAAATCCAAGCCTTCTAATTTCAGTTGTAACATTCAAATATATAAGCAACCAACTTAATTCCTTAGGGCAAGAAGGCAGGGAGGGGTGGATAAGCAACTAAATTCACTGGGCCTAAGGTAATGGGTCATCAAAGAATACATTGAGCGCTTTCAAAATATTGGTTATGTTCTATTTCTTAAGTTGTAAATTGAATATATGGGTATTCATTTAATTATTCTTTATATTTTATGTGCATGTTATATGTGCTTCTTTATGTGTAATATGGAGTTAATAATCTTATTTGAGAAGAAAGAAAACTGGGCAGCCATCCAGGAATATGTTTGATTTAGAGCTGAAACCAAGTAATCTGGGCTCCACTAATTTAAAATGTGTGATTATTCAGTCTTTTCTTTATGAAGAAATTATATAGCTTGCCAAATTCAAAAGTAAACACAGCTAAGGGATATAAGAAATTTAATTAAAAGAATAAACTATGTTAAAGAAGAATATAATACTTTCTTGGAGGTAAAAAGATGAATATGAAAAAGAAACAATTTTTGGTTAAACAATTTAAACATATATTATTGAGAAGGAAATAGTAAAAATAAAATTAACTACCAAGTCAGAAAGCTGTTGAGGTCTTACAGAAACATAATCCATTATTTTTGGTTATTGCTTTTACTATTTCAGAGTAAACTAAGGAAAACCAAAACCATACTACTTTAATAGAGGTAATTTTACAGAGAGAAGTTAACACATATTGGAAGGTCAAACAGTGGAAAAAACAAACAAACAAACAAAAAGTAATAGAGGAAGCAACTATCATCCATGGAACTCAGAAAATCAAGAGAAGTTGAAATCTGTGTAGAGCAGACATCTTTAGAAAAGTGCCCTGTGGGACTGGACCTAAGCCTTAGAAAGAGGTTGCTTCTGCTGCAGATGTTGCCCTAAGGACTTGGTTGGGGGAAGACCCTGGGGAGATAGGACTGGAGGCATCAGGATAATGTCATCTCATAGATGCTACTGAGCATCTGAGAACTGAGTTTGATATTCTGGCTGACAGGTACACAGATACCTTTGAGGGGTGCAGTGATACTGGTTTGAGTGTCTAGAAACACACTAGATACTGGAATCACCAATGTCTGATTGTAAAATGAGCAGCCTGCTGGGGGTATCCTTCAGCCCTTTCCATGCTCCTCCATCCAGCCTTTTTTCTTTCACTGTGGAAGCTTAGCACCAAGATAATTGATAAAGAGGAAAGATATTTTGCACATTCTAATTCCATTATCCAAGAGCTGGATATAGAAAGGTAGTTTGGAAGCAGACAGACAAATAAACAAACAAGCAAACAGAAAACAAATAATCTTCATAACTGACATTCATTTAGATGCTTGTTTTTATTTTACCATGATCTATCAGCCTTTATGGCTTTCAAGTTCAGAGTAAGTGGAGGGGTCTAGAACTTTTGGAGACAATCAGCCACACCATATCCTTTTTTAATGTGTTTGCTTATTTGGTGTGTGTGTGTGTGTGTGTGTGTGTGTGTGTGTGTGTGTGTGTGTGTGCATGCGTGCGTGCATGTGTGCATGTGTGTGTGTGTGTGTGTGACTTTTTCTCAGCAAGTCTGTCAGTGTGTCTTTGTGTCTTGTTATTGGGCATGAGCCTATATGTGGTGTATGTGCAGAGCAGACACAACATGCAGAAGTTAATTTTTTCCTTCTACCATGTCTGTTTGGGAAATTGAAATTAGGTCACTGGACTTGGTAGCAGGCACCTTCACCCATCTTCAATCGTTTATGTTGTCTTCTCAACTTGAAAGTCATCTCGACAAACTCACCTATGAAGTTGTCTATTTCTAAACTACAGAGAAGGAAATAATCAAGGCAGGGTCTATGGTAGATGATGAATATTCAAGGTGTCTATATTAGTCGGTCCTCACATCTGGTTTAGTTCTGATGGCAGATGACAAGTTGTCAACTTAGTGGCCCTTGTATTTTATTATCCCTTCTCAGCCCTTTGCCACTATGCTATGCTGAGTGTGGTCTCAGTGTCACATAGTGTACAATGTGACATCTTTGCAATATTGAAAGATGGGGACCTTGTTTGATCCCCAGAACCCATACAAAAAGCCAGAACTCCTGGCACGTGCATAGAATCTCAGCACTGGGACATCAGAAATAGGTGCTCCCTGAGGCTCCTTGGCCATTCAGCCTAGCTAGTGAGTTCCAAGTGGTTGAGAGACCTGGTCTCTAAAATAATATGGATGGCTTCTGAGGAACACATAAGGTTGCCCTGTAGCTTCCACACATGTGCACATGCACCTGCATGTACACATGTATCTATGAATTTGCACACGCACCAAGGAATCTTGTCTATGTGTCTTATAGCTTACAGGTTCTGTTTATTCTGCAACTTGCCAAGAGAAAATACTTCTTCTATGGTTCAAAAGTTGGAAGTTCACAAAACTTAGTGTCACATGTAATCAGTACAAGTAAAATAAGATTTCAGTACACAATAAGGCAATGCCAAAAGCACAGTGCATCTTATACACATTACCTGGTACCATGAAACCCTTGGGCAAAACAGTTGTTTCCATGTTGCAGATGAGGAAATAGGGATAGCAAGTCTCAGGAAGGTGTCCAAGTATCCTAGTGGTAAGTAATAAAAGATATTTAAATTTCAGCTTGTCTTCCTGAATACTGTGATATGCTGTTTCTCCATTGACTATTCGAGAAGGACCTTTTTATTTATCCTTCTGAGTTAATAGAACATTAAAAGAAGCCTAGAGATGCTTGCTACAACTAGAAATGGCATACAGTCATATCTCATATAATTGTCTTCTTACCAGACATGAATACATTGTAAATCAATACCAGTGCATTAGTAAAATGATATGAACTCATGAAACAGTTTTCAAGTTTGTTAAAGTTACTACTAATTTCTGAAATGCTTAATAGACTTTGAACTTTCCCCAAGTTAAAAGCTGTGAGATTCATACCAAGTCCTTGACTTCCTTCCATTTCTTTTTGTATCTTCTGATCCCTTCAAATGATCAATTAGATAGTGCCTTGAATTTCAGATAATTGCACTTTTTTTCTTCTCTTCTTTGACTACATGTACATTTCACCTCGTTCTTTTCTGTGTTTCTTCCTATAACTCCCCTTTCTTTCTTTTCTTTTTAAATAAAGTCTCATTTTTTATCCATGTATTCCCTTGTTCAAACTCCCTTCCCCCTCCAGACCCCTCTGGGTCTGAATTTGAGAAATTCAAACTTGTAGACAAAAGTTTTGAGCCTGATAATTTTGCTTTAAATGAATCTTTTGTTAACTCTCTGGTCACAATTCAAACTAGCAAATATCTTTATCTGGAAGTTATTTCTCTTGTTTATGGATATATAAAATCATAGACAAAATATTTTTGTATATCTAAAATCAGACATATAAGCCTTCCTCCTTGGAGAAAATATGCTTTATTATGAAATATTTGCATCACTATTTTTGTAGCACAACAGAGCCCACTAGTGAAACAACATTTCTAAAACATAGTCACTGTGGTATCTAATTTAATGGCTGGATAACACTGAACTTCACTTTGTGAAACACTTTGTGAGACTCGCTGATGCAGATGAATGTTTCCTGATTTAGGTAATTTTTCAGTTTCATCATAGATGTGCATCATGGCTGAGTGATAGCAAGAAATGAAGTAGAATAGTACCACTCCAAAGAAGTTCATTTGGTACTATTCTATTTCATGCTGAGGTCTTTAGGACACAATGGATTACACTACAGATTAGTATTTCATTCATTCCAAATGAAGCTAGGCACTGCCTTTGGTGCTAAATATCTAATGAAATTACTCTGGAATGTCAGCAAATCAACCATAGAGCCAAGACATCAGAGCAGTAGTGGGACACATCTTTAATCTCAGCACTTGGAAGACAGAGGCAGGAGGACCTCTGTGAGTTCAAGGCCAGCCTGGTCTGCAGAGCAAGTTTCAGGAGAGGCACCAAAGCTACAGAGAAACCCTGTCTCAACAAAACAAAACAAAATAATGTTACCAGCACCCAAATCAGTAGGAAATAGTCTAGATAACTATGCCCACATTCTCAAAAAATTGGATCATGGATGTTTGTCTTTGTCTATATTATTGGTTACAAGTTGTTATAGAAAATAGTCTGGAAAAAAAAGCTATACAAAGGAGATTAGATTTGGGGTTCTTGTTTTTTTTTTTTAAAGGGTAAATGCTGTGGGACTACGCTCTTGTAAACTGTCAATATTTGTCATTCCTGTTGGGTTAGTGAAATGCTGATTGACCAAGTAGCTAGACAGGAAGTAGAGGTGAGGCAAGCAGACTAGGAGAATTCTGGGAAATGAAAAAGCAGAGGAACAGATGACAGCAAGACACAGGACATGCAAGATGAGAATGCTCCATTGAGCAAAAAGATATGAAGCCATGTGGCTAAACTTAAATAAGAAATAGGGGTTAACATAAAATATAAGGGTTACTAAGTAATAAGCCTGAGCCATTGAACAAACAGTATGTAATTATTATAAGCCTTTGTGTGATTATTTGGGACTAAGGAGCTGTGGGACTGAAGGTCCAGACCTAGGGGCTAGGCTGGGCCAGAAACTTTTGACTATAGCTGCCTAATAGTCTTAACATCCATGATAGCCTGTCATGATACTTAGCACTTAGAATGCATAGGTAGTCAGATCCCTGTGAATTTGAGGCCACCCTTGTTAATAACTGTGAGTTTCTGATAAGCAAAGCTACATAGTGAGACTTTGGTCTCAATAATTAAATAAATCTATGCATCAATGTAAGACATAAAAGGCATTTATACACTTGATGTGAATAAAGTGTATCTGTCATCTTAGGCAATGAAATGATAACCTTCTATAGTGATCTTGGAGAGTTAGCATATTCACTCATTTGGAAAAGTGGAACTTATAAAGGATTTTCAATGCTGTGTGGTAATTATTACTGTTCAGCTTTCTTATCACCTCAAGGCTTCAGTCAAACTACTAATTAGAGATATACATATAGACCTTGCATGATTGTTTATATCTGTGTTTCCCCTACTGGGGAGGTAGAGAGAGGAGGCTTACCATAGATGTGAGGCTAGCCTGTGTTGCATAAATACAAATTGATTTTATAATAAAAATTCAGAGCCAGATATTGAGACAAATGCTAAAAGATCAGAGAGACAGGGTGTCAAGCCACAGCCACTTCTCATCTCTCTGAAGTCTCCGGCTAAAAGGGGTAGATCCTGTCACCACTAATGTTCAGACTAAATAGGGGAAGGGAAGAGAACTGCAAAGGGAGAATTCTTGTCTCCTCTCACCTTATATTCCTTTCTCTGCCCAGCCCAGAGATGATGTTCTGTCTCAGACTTCCTAAGATTAAGGGCATGTGTGCTTTCCAAGAACTAGAAGTAGAGGCATGGGATCCCAAGGGCTGGGATTAAAGGTGTGTGTTACCACCACCTGGCTTTGTTAATCTCCTGGACTAGATCAATCTCCTGTATCTCAGTGGGGCTTTGAATTTACAGAGATTCATCCAGATTGCTGTCTCTGCCTCCCAAGTACTAAGATTAAGGGCCTGTGACACCACTGCCAGACTGCTGTGACTAACTAACTGTATTTATTTATTTATTTTTAGATAAAATACAATATATCACAACATTTCCCCTTTTTGTCAAAAATAAAGGTTAAAACTAATATAAGGAAAGCTGTATAAAAGTAAATTAACCATATATAATATACACAGGCAAAAATTACATCAATAATGTCTAATCTATTAACAACTGAAAAATTAAGAGAAAATACTCTATTATTTTTCCTATTTTGGTGAGTCTAAAGTGTTGTACCTAGTTCACTTTCTTTTTTTTCTTTATTATTATTATTATTATTATTATGAACAAAGAAGTCACACTTTCTATCCTTGTATATCCTTATTCAAGGTCCCTTCCCCCTCCCGCCACATCAGGTCATTCTTTCTTCTCCACAACTCCCCACCCCATCCCTGGACAGGCAGAAGACTGTCCCGTAGTCCCACTGACCCAATATTGCTTAGTTCAGTCTCCACTCCTGGCAGATCCAGCTTTCTCCCCCCTCCCTCAAGAGTGAGTCAGGTGTTCCTCTAAGGGGAGTGGGATCCAAGGAGTCAGTCCAGGGAGTTTCTGATCCCAGGGAGTTTCTGATCCCAAGCTGTTCAGTGGTTGTGGTTTGCAGCTTGGGCATGCTTTGCTTTTTTCTTATTTGTTTGTTTGTTTGTTTAGAGACCACTAATGAGTGAGTACATCACCTGCTTATCTTTCTAAGTTTGTGATACCTCACTCAGGAGGATATTCTCCAAGTCCATCCATTTGCCTGCAAATTTTAGGATATCATTTTTTCTTACTGCTGAGTAGTACTCCATTGTG
The DNA here is from genome assembly GCA_004025045.1 of Sigmodon hispidus. Lineage (NCBI taxonomy): Eukaryota > Metazoa > Chordata > Mammalia > Rodentia > Cricetidae > Sigmodon > Sigmodon hispidus. The sequence continues at coordinate 17,776 of PVIH01000496.1, forward strand.
TAGATGTACCACAGTTTGTTAATCCATTCTTCAGTTGAGGGACATCTAGATTGTTTCCAGGTTCTTGCTATTACAAATAATGCTGCTGTGAACATAGTTGAGCTAATGCCTTTGGAGTGTGACTGTGCATCTTTAGGGTATACACCCAGAAGTGGTACTGCTGGGTCCTTGAGGAAATTGATTCTCAATTTTCTGCCTAGTTCACTTTCTATGCAAATTTGTCCAAACTTATCCAAACAAAAACTATCCTTTGACGTCTCTCAAACCTATATATTTTATACCCTCAAGTTTCTTTTCTTATTTTATTAACAAGGAAAGAGTCTTCAACTCTCTTAAAGACCAGAGAAAAAAATAATAAGTAGAAAATACAAACAAGCAACTTCCAAAAAATATAGGAAAGAACAGAAACAGCTGGCTGCCTGGACAGTCACCCAAAGTTCCTCTGCAATATTGGAGCATCTTCAGCCTACAGGCCTAGCATATCTAACAGACTTTTCTATGAAGCAGGATCTTCTGAATGGCCTTCTTACCTTGTCTTTGCAAGATTCCACAGTCTTTATTTGTGTCTTGCTTATTTATTTGGACAGCATACTGTCAGCAGTGGAGGCAAAGGCACTTTCTTGTTTAGTGGCTAACATTTGCCACAAAGTAAATTTCACATGGAGTTTCTTCAATATCTATCATCTTCTCAGAAGCAGATTGGTGCTACCAGGAGTGTACATGTCTCTCATTGTCATGAAAAAGAACCAATGTATTAAAACATCTTAATTTATATTCTGTAGATCTCTGAAGTATTAAAAGACAACCTGTTTATCTAAGATACATCTCTGTTTGACCTTAAAAATATACCTAATATTACTACAACTTTACTTGTAATGACTACTAACTTGCATTTATTTATATTCTAATTAATTGCTAATAACAAGGGCTAGCAATTTGCATTACATTGTTAGATGAGCTGTATAGGTACAATACCTTGAACAGGAGAAGAAATGTATGTACAGAAACAAAATTAATCTCAACTTTGTATTAATACACACAATTTGTATCAATGTACAAAGACCCAATTTAATGTAAAATATTTCAAACAAGCAGTTGTTTTGTAAATGTAGATTCAATAATCTACCTTTTTATCTCATCATATTCATATTCTCTATATTTTGTTTTCAGGGTAGTTTCAACAATACCCTTTTATCCTATCATATATATATATATATATATATATATATATATATATATTCAGAATAGATTGCATAATCTACCTTTTTGTCCTACCATATCTATATCTTTTTTTCCAAAGAATTCTAAATCTAATCTCCTTGTTCATCTTTTTTTTCTGATGATTACCAATACAGCTTGTAATCAACCATCCTTAACAATGACAAATATCCATAACACATTGAAAGAACAAAAGCCACCCAGCCAACCTCTTCAGAATGTGGACATCATGTTTTTAAGTTTACTTTCTGTTGTCTGGAGGGCTACACATTTTTAGGGGATTCTGAAAAAAATTTAGTATTTGTCAAGTCCTGGGAGAGATAACTGTACTGTTAGTTGTCTATTCTCTGCATAGTGGGAAAGTCTCAAGTCCTCACTAGAACAGTTTGTGAGGCAGGATCATCCTGGCTAGCCACCTTAACAGTGTCCTGAGAAGTTTGTAGTCCAAAGCTGGTCCTTGGGTTGTGTTTGTCAACTTATTGGCATTATCATAGTCCATGTGGAATATTCATTGTGGGGTCTCATCAAGACTTCAGAGAGAGCATCAGGTCAAATTATTCCTACATAACATGTTCCAGGATATTTAGGGAATGTCTAACATCCAGAATTTCAGATCTGTAAGACTTTTTCCCCATGCATACTGAAATATTGACTAGACTGATTTGATCTTGTACAGATGTGCAGGCCAGCACAGCTGATGAGAGTTCCCAAGGATAGCTACATGTCACGTCGAGTAGATAATGTTTGACAACAGTCTCATCTGACTCCTGCTTCTTAAACTTTCCACCCCACTTCAGACATGACCTTCCTTAAGCCTTGAGAGGTTATGGAAAAAGGAACCTAGGAGGAGCTTTAGAGAGGTAGTAAGGGATGAACTTGATCAAAGTAGAACGTATTCATGTATTTAAAAAGTAACAGAGGTTCATATACATTTATATATGCAGTTATAAAATACTCAGTCTTACGCCTAAGTAAGTGATAACCAAGCTTGCCATGATCCTCCAGAAACATGAGACCGAGGAACATAACATATAGTCAAGCCTGTGTCACTGTGTCATTCACTGTTCTCTCTCTCTCTCATACACACACACACACACACACACACACACGCACACGCACACACACACGCGCACACAATATACTAGTCTAGGTTATCCACTGTCTCTAAATAGACACCATTACATAATGCTCATAATATGAAGCATTGACTTTAGTGGTTTTTTTTGGGGGGGCGGGTTACAGACTGATACTCAGTTTCCAAATTATATATTAGTTCCCACATAAATAGTCTTGTGTAGTAGTGTCACCTGTCTGGCACAATGACTATCTCATATTTATATTCTTCTTATGGGCACTGTACTGTGTGCTTTACCTACATTAACGTCTTTTTTTATTTCCAAAGCCCTGTGAATTAGACACCATTACTTTCCCCAGTTTTATAAGACACTGAAAAACCGAAGGAATATACCTAGTCAGTCCTGGAAACAGTAGCAAGGGAAAGAGCGGTGTGCAGACCCACCCTACAGAGCCAGAATCTTGGCCCCTAAATTAGATGTTTTCTTGGCTCTTGCTATCTCTGGAAATAACAGATAACAATTGGGATAGTTATACTCGCACAGTCTTCTGTGTTCTGGGCAGAATTCTAGGTAATTTCCATTTATCTACTTATTTAACCCTCAGAGCCATCCTAGGAAGAAGTTCACTTATTGCACTTATTTATTTATAAGCTATACTTATATATAAGTACAGCAACCCATTAGAAAAACATACACAGTGTTGAGCTACAACCCATGGGTTGCCTTTGTTTGTGGAAGAGAAAACAAAATCCGTTATGTATCAAGTGGTGATGTGAGGGAGTCACAAAAGAAATTTAGAGGAATAATTTTAAATAGCAATATAGATAATATTACTCATTTATTTCTATTTTGAGGTAAAATTTTACTTGTTTCATAAAAATATAAAAAAATTAAACTTGTGAGTGAAACATTAAGTAACTTTATTTTTTTGAGGCAGTGTGTCATGTATCCCAATCAAGCCACTAACTTACCATAGAGCTGAAGAGTACCTTGCCCTCCTGATCCCTCATCACTCTGATCCACACAAGCACACCCAGTGTGCACTAGTGTCTTGTTTGTTATGAGTGGGTACTTGGCAGACAGACAGTGTCTTGATGCAGGGTCTTTTTCTTGGCTCACAGAGGTCACACTGTGTCTATAGTCAGGAGGCAGACAGTGAGGAGGAAGTCAGGCAAGACCATAAAACCTCAATTCTCATCTCCACTTTCTCCAGAAACACTCTATCTTCCTCTCTGAAGCTCTATAATCTCCCAAAACAACACTGTCACCAGGAGACAGTGCTTAAACATGAATCCAGGGAGTACAGTTCACATTTAAACCACCATACAGTGCCTGATGGAAAACCGCAAGTAAGTGATAAATGACCTCTTGCCATTCTACACTCAAATTCAAGTGTTCTTCTTCCCACTTAAATGTCAATCCCTATGACACCCATGGTTTAGACATCACTGACACCCTTTCCTTGTCTACTTTATTTCTGCACACATAGCAGTCACAATGTAAGCCTTTTTATGTATCTTTATGCTTGGAAAACATTTACAGAATGGCTTAGGTGTAGGTCTTGATGGTATGTTCCAAGGAGCCTCCCCAGCACATTCTAAAGTGTGTTTCATCATGAGAGATTACTCTCTTACATACTTACATGCTAACCCTGGTAGAGATTTCTTAAATTTATATCTTCTCTCTGTTTATGATATATACACACACATATGTATGTATATAATTTAAGATGTGCTCTTTTACTTGTAAAAGAGAAGTAGTGTGCATCTCACTGCCTGTAGGATTCTGGAATTTGTGCTTTTTCTCTCCCATAATGATGTATAGATGAAACTCTTCTGTGGGAAAGGGGGCAATTTGGTTCTTGAAGGTTAGTGTTTCTATGGGTTTCTTCTAATCAATGTGTTTGTTCTCTTTTGTGTACATTGTAGATATTAATGTAACTTTCTCGAAGCTCACAGAAAACCAGTAGTTTTAGGCTGTAATTACCATTGATTGAACTTGAAGACTTGAGTAAATTATGGCTGGAATATTCCAACTCCCTAAAACAGTAACCAAACTACTCATGATCTAGGACTCCTTCAGAGAGAGCTGAGAAATGTTGATGGTTAATCTTACAGTGATAAATTGGTGTTCCCCCCCACACACCTCACAGCATGCAGCTCTGTACATGAAATTGCTGTCTTGGAGTTCATTTTATAATGGAATATCTGGGGTTTTGTTTCTCCTTCCCTCTAGCTGTATTTTTCTTTGTTGGGAAGCCTAAAACATATTTTCCAATATCAATCCTTTAGCATCACACAAAATCTCTTTGGCTCAGTAAAATCTTTAAATTAAACAAAGTTAACACGATTGGAATTACTCAGTTATGCCAGCAGCCTCCTTCTAATATTGTTTTTAATATTTGGATTTGACTGTAATTAAGTTTTCCAAGTACTCTTTTTTCTGATTCTAATAATGTTGCTAAATGACCCTTTGCATTTATATTGCAGCAATTTGTGTCCTTTAAAAAATTGCAGTCATATACCAATTTTGAAAATTATAAGTACTAGCCAGAATGATAGTTTGTGAAAATATGCTATACTACAGCTAAGGATACAATGGAAGAAAATGTTTTAAAGAATTACTCAATGCCTTATATGTTAAATATCTTAAAATTATCATTATATGTGTTGACTGTCAGAACATGTATGAGAACAGTATGTGCACACTATGTTTTAAACTCTCCGCCATAACATGGTGGTTGTACCAACACTTTCTTCCTTTTTGACAAACTGTCCACAATAATAAAATATATTTGGACTAGTGCAGAATGCTAAGGTCTTGATTATCTGGCCCTCTTGTAGGAATTGATTCATAGTCCTTGGTTTTCTTTTTTTTCCCCCTTCTATTTCTTTTTTTAAAATAATTTATTATGAATAAAGTCACATTTTCTCTCCGTGTATATCCTTATTCAAGGGCCCTTCCCCCTCTATATTTATCTTACAAGGAAGAACTTTGAGAGCTAGAACTTGGGCTTTGGTATACTTTGTAGGATTGTGCCATCACCACTGGAGTCTTGATTAAAGAATTTCATGATCATAGAAGTAGATGAAAACATTCTTTTATGTACAGTTCTGGTTCCTCTATATCTCAGGCACTGTGTCCCCAAGTAAGTAGGATGTTCTTGGCCTTAGTGAAAAGGTACTATAATCAGAAACATAGATGCAAAACTAAATAAATGTGAGGTTTTAAATAACTGCCATCATTTTCAGGCTGCCTGACAGACACCTGCGAGCTTAGTTCTTCAGGTCAAACTTTTAGTCAGGACTCATATATCTTAAGGCAGTGATTCTCTACCTGTGGGGGACCGTTTGGGGGTGACATATTAGATATACTACATATCAGATATTTACATCATGATTCATAACAGTAGCAGAATTACAGTTGTGAAATAGCAACAAAATAATGTTATAGTTGGGATCAGTACAACAGGAGGAACAGTGTTAGCAAGATGGACAACCTCTGACTTAAGGAAATGATTTCCACATCTAGTAATTAAACTAGACTCGAATATTTATTTATTGTATCATAATTTCTTTTATCTCATATCATGAGCATGTTCTATGGAGAAGGGACATGCGAAGTTGAAAAATAGGTTAGACTTTTTGCTTTAGAATGACAATTGACCCCCGCAACTGGATGTGTTTTGTTTCGGTAGATACAAATACTAACAATTGGTCATAGTAACCAAGAATTTTTCAGCTGAATATGTAGTATGAAGAAATTGAATAACTGGCATTTTGCAGATTAACAAGAAGTTGACTATGACCAGAGGATATATATTAATCATGCTCCCATGTGGTTTCATTGTAATTACTTACAGTTAATACACGCATGTACATACTAGGGATAAAGCACAATAAATAAATAAAAGGTGGTAGGTGGGAATAAAAAATAAACCTATCCTTGAGACTAAGAACTCCATTACCTGTTAAATACCTTAGCTGTATCGTTGTATTTCTTTTTTGTTTTGAATTGCACAAGTTTTTTTTCTGAACACTTGTAATTATTAAAAAACAGTCTCCAGGCATATTCCACTGAGATTTGACTGTAGAGAGAGATCTGCTTAATATCTAGATGTAAATTCTGTTGACTGCAGCAGCAGCAGCTTGCTGAGAAAAGAGCTCCTGGCAGATGTGTGCGTGGATCCCACTAGAAACTCCAAGACATTGACCAAGTATTTTTCACATGTTTTTTAGATCTTAAATTGTGCTTAATTCTCATTGTGTACAGGAAACTCTACTGTGACTTAGGGTAAATGATAGGTTCAACAGAGAAAAACGTAATTTTGTTTATCTTAGACTAAGAAAATAGTTCTTAAAAGTATGCTTAGATTACTTTCAAAATTAAATGAAAAAATTATAAAAAAATCTAAAGACAAAATATTATATTTTATTTTCTTGGGTATGTGTTTGTGCAATGTGTATGTGTGTGTATGATGTATGTGTGCACATATGTGAATGCTGCACACACATATCTTGGCATACTTGTGGAGGGCAGAGTACTCTGGGTTTTGGCTCCCTACCTTGGTAAGACGCCTTGTTTACTACCTCTATGTAAAGCAGGCAAGTGGGCACATGAGTTTTGTGGTTTCAGTGGTCTGTTTCCCACCTCACTATATGGAATACCAGGTCTGTAGGTAAATGCTTTTATCCTATTCTTTATGTGGCTTTTAATTCAGGCCATCATGCTTACATGCCAAGGTCTGTACACAATGAGCCATCTCCACCCACAATTTTCATTTTCTTATTTGTTAAATGTTCTCTTATGTCAAATTTGCTGAACAAAAATGTTTAGAAACTTTGCCACAGTCATCCAATGATCTGGCTCTGCTCTACTGATCCCCTTCCCCAGAAACAGCCCTGTGAAATGAATTCCCATCATTTCCTATTGTCAGGGCACTATTATGACATTGTACATCTCTAGATATGATGGAACTCAATGAATTAAACTATGGCTATTCTATTTTCTAGTGTTATTTTGCTTTGGCTTGGGGACAATGTCTTATGTATCTTGCTCAGGCTGCTCTTAAGGTTGTTATATAGCTGTGGATGAATTTGAAACCCTTATAGTCCAGTATCTACCCCCCAAGTTAAATTACAGGCCACCAAGCGTGGGGACTCTATTAAATTGGGCCTCATTTTCTGTAAACAATGACTATATTGCCTTTCTATCCAGGATCTAACATATTATATCAGGAAATTCTTGAAAGTATGATATGATCAAGTGTATTCTTGGTATCATCTGAAGATTCAAAGAAGACAGAAAGCTGTCTGGAATAGATATATTGTCTCATCTACTCTATAGAGACTACAGAATCTTAAGTTTAAGACTGGTGTGGGCTGCAGTATGAGTTCAAGGCAGACATGAGCAACTTAGTGAGACCTGTTCTCAAAATAAAGAGTCAAAAGAGGGCAGAGGATATAGCCTGGTCCACAGCTAGCCTAACTTGTACAAGACCAACAAAAACTACAAACATAAATATTTCTGTCCTCATGGAGCTGTTGTTATTGATCCAGTCTAAGGCAGATGGCTATTGTCTCTGTACTTCCTTATCTGACCCATTCCCTTGACCAAGTAGGTTCTAAGTAGTTGTGCCAGAGAAACACCACACATTACACACACACACACACACACACACACACACACACACACACACACACACAGAGAGAGAGAGAGAGAGAGAGGCAAACACACGTACTGGCAAGTGACTTCACTAAGAAAACATGTTTTTATAGGAACCTAAGTGAAGAAGGTAATGGACAGATTTTCAGAGGCCAGAATGGATCTGGCCGATATTTATATTCAAGGGTGTTGTTTTCAGCTTCAGATCTCTTTCTTACTGAGTTAGAACACTCTTTTCCATTGTGACAGGCATGTCTTTGGAAACTTTCTTAGAAATGATTCTTAATTCCACTGGCATCTGTCCAGAGGGAACTAATATGCTGTAGAGTGGAAAGGAAGGACGAGCCCCAGGGTCAGATCCGAACTTCACTTGGGCATCTGCCCTTTCTTCCTGTGGCCATATTTAAATCTTAATCTCCTCAGATATTCTGTGAGTTTCCCTTCTCTTTTCCTTATTTTCAAGATTTGATTAAATTATGGGTAAAAGGTACCTGATACTGGCACTTAAATGCCTTGTAATACTGGCTGCCCCGCTTAAATTAGTGCCTCTTTGTTTTATGGTTCTGAGATTTTGGCTGTATTGGAGACAAACATGCACTAGAAGTCAGTTGATAGTTATGAGAATAGAGGTGCTTAGCTTTTGCTTTCCTGTCTCACAGCTCTTAGTAAGTCTTTGTCCCAAAACTGTGCTATTACATAGGCGTTGGTATCCTTACCATTTTGCACATGAAAGAACTGAAGTCCTATGGTCTATAAGTCACTTGTCCAGCAGATCAGGTTAGAAGTGCTAGTTCTGCATATATACATTCTTAAGAGGGCCTTTTTGTGGTTCACTGAAGGGTATATAACATATATCTATGAAGATGGTTCCAATGTCAGTAAACGACATATGTCAACAAAAGAGTCTGAAAGTTTTCCAACACTGGTTCTTTCTTATTCCTTTGTGCAGCATTCCTTTGACAAGGTGGGGCTCTAAAAGTGGTCTTGCTCTCTTCCTTACAGCCTGTGAGGTAGAAGCTAGTAAAGTGTACCAGGCCTCCTCTGAAGAGCACATGCAGCCTTTCAAGGAAAATATGGAGCAATTCATCAGTCAAGGTAAACTGCTGAGATTTTGTTGTTGTTGTTGTTTTTCCTTCCTTAGGCAGATATGTAGCAGGCATCTGGTTCGATGCAAATTTAAACAAGATTATTTTGGCATTACTGGAAAAACACCAAGCGTCCCCTCCCCCAATATCTGAACAAATAAGACTTGGGTTAATCACACTGCAAACATGAGGGACTAAGAATTTGCTCACTATGCTATTGTGGAGCTAGTCTTTATTGTTACTGGACAGTGTTTGTGAAATATTATTTAAATAGTTTGTATTATAAAGACATTATAACTTTGTGTTCTTATTTTTAAGATTAAATATTTTGTGAACTGGGTTTTTCTTTTGTTTTTTTTAGTTGCTTTTTGCCGATGTTGCTGTTGATTTTAATGATGCAGATTGAACTGAGGCCTTGCATACATGTTAGACAAATGCTTTACTACTGAGCTACATCACCAATCCATTCTCTTCCATTATAACTCTGCTTGTGACCTCAGTGCAATCTGGTATTTATTTGCTTTGTCTAAACATTGTACCCAAAGAACAAAGTCCATCGTTGTCTTTTAAATCTTCAGGATACCATCTGCTTATTTTTGAGGGGTAAATAAATACTTCTACCTAATTAATAATTTTTTCAAATAGCTTAAAAACCATAAATATTACCTCACTGATGTTTCCTACATTCTGAAGACAATAAACAGGATGAAAAAATTCAAAAGATACTAAATATACTTGTTTTTTTCTTTTTGTCTCACTGTTTGAAGTCATTGAAAGTTACAATTATATCAAAGCATTTTCTACTCAAAACATTTCATTCCTTAAATGTAACATCTCCTCTGAAGATCAGATTTATATCATACCATGCTTTGGGAAAGATTTAGCTCCTGGAGGAATTCTCCTAGAGGCAAGCGTGGCATAAAAGACAGACCAGATAACACTCTGAAGACTAGGTCTGTTCTTTCTGTAGTCAACTGTGGCTTTTACAGTTTAGTCAAGTGTCACTGGTAATGACTTATAAGCAATGACTCATGGCAGAATTTAATCAACATAAACACAATTAGCTTTAGATAGAAAAATACCGCTTCGAAGGTAATCAGGGAGATTTGAAGACAGCACCATTGAGATTCATGATTCAAAGTGATTATCTTTCTCAGATCCAACTCTATATGAATGGAAGCAGAAATCTCAGTTTCTAAACATTCTTCTACCAAAATCACAGTCTTGTGGTTAGATATTAGAGAATCATTTTCTTAGTGTTAAAAAGGTTTTGTCCTAACTTTTCCACCTGGTAGAATTTTAAGATTAACAATATGTTACTTTACAAGATGATACATGACTCTAGAGGAGTATACAGTTAAAAATGTTCAGTAATTCCTTGTGGCTTCTTAAGAAGTAGAAGTTCGGGGCTGGAGAGATGGCTCAGCGGTTAAGAGCACCCTCTGCTCTTCCAGAGGATCCGGGTTCAAGTCTCAGCACCCACATGGCAGCTAACAACTGTCTGTAGTTCCAGTTCCAGGCAAACACCAAGGCAAATAAATAAATAAAGTTAAAAAAAAAATTCTTGTAGAAGTTCTTGAATTTGTTTGTTTTTATTTTTCAAGATCGGCTGTGTGTGTGTGTGTGTGTGTGTGTGTGTGTGTGTTTGTAGCTCTGTCTGTGTGGAACTCACTCTGTAGAGCAAATTGGTCTCAAACTCAAAGTTCCAAAGAGTATATCAACACCACCCAAGAAGTAGGAAGTTCTTAATTTTAGAACTTATCTAAGACAAAGAAAGGTCTATTGACAGATTTCATAGGTAAAATATGGGCAAGAACACACATGGTACAAGATTTATTACTTATACTATATATTTGTTTTAAATTATACTTGATTTATTGTATTTAATGCTAACACATTATACATGATTTATTACATAACATAGTTAATTTGTATTTTAAAGAACAAAATTGAGATTGTGTTTTTATGACTGAACCTTTCTTAGTCATTAAAAAGCAAGCCACTGAAAATTTAAGAATTAGGTTTTCAAAACACAGAGGGATTCCGTAAATATTTTTCTTTAGTAATCATCTATGATTCAAGGCATAGAGGCTAGTAGGATTTGTTTAAAAGAGGAAAACAGGATTTTCCAGTCATACTAAATGGATAAATATTTCTTTACATTTTAATGACAATCAGGAAGATCTTTCAACTTGTTTCTTATGAAGTGACGTTATTAGCAGCTGTACACTTCTGGGTTAAATAAAATTAATTTTATAGTAATAATGAAATATCTAGACTATGGCAGGCATCATCTTTTATGGTATTTTACATTGTCTTTTTACTTATCACTGGTCTTGTTTAAATTTTATATGATTATTTGTTCATTATAGAAAAAAATCAAGGACTACAGGATATTGTTCAGTGATTGAGTACATGCTAAGTATGTTTGAACCTCTGAGTTGAATTCTGAGCCACAAAAATTCAATGTGTCCAGCATTTTTTTTTTTGGCTATTTATTTTAATAGTAAATGTGAAAATTGTGTGTCTAAGTGGACTTTACATTCCACATTGTCATAAAAACAAATGATAACACACATAATAATGAATGTGCTTTGGGAAAGCTCACATTGATCAAATGTGTCAAAAATGTAAAAAATAGATGATCATCTTTATTCATTCAGGCTCTTGAACCTGTATTTAGTGACACGTAAAATGGAGAATGTCAAAATTTTCTCTTAAGATGATTTTTCATAAGGCAGAATGTTAAGGCTTTTTATTTCTTTTACATATCTAGGCCGAATTCTAAAATCAAACTTACAACTATAGAAAATGCTACCTTAATAGCAAATGTTAAATCTTTGCTTCTAATTAGGCTGTTATCAATAACATAGCTTTGTCATTCTAGCCCTTGACCAAGTTAACCACATGAGAATATCCATATTTTATAGATCCAGAGTCTGTTTAAATGTGCCTAAATCTCTAATGTAAAAATCTCTTGAACAGTTTAAAAGGCAGACCGTGTCTAATTCTAGCCAAACGTTTTATTGCATTAGCTCCACAGTCTTAGAGAAACATCTCTTATCCTTATAATCCAGCTATTGTGTGGTCTGTGGATCACATTCTAACAATCTTTGTGGATTTCATCTTGTCCCAGAACTTACTTATTCATCCAGTTTTTCTTTTCCCTGCCTTCCTACTTCTACTCAAGCCAAGATTTCATGGTCTCCATTTCAACATCTCTTTCTTGGAAATGTCTCTCATGTCTGCTCTAAAATAGGCTGCTGGAGAGGGCTGGTGGCTGCTGCTTCGAGGCATTTATGGTTTCTGACGGTCCTAGCTCTTCTGTAATCAGAAACATTGAATGTAAATTCACTCTAATCATGTTCTGACCTCTGCCCAGCTTTGTGTTTATTACAACACTTACTGTCTACCCCTGCATTACTTGTTCCTTCCACAAATATATAACGAGAGATGCTTTCCTTGGCTTTTTCCTGTGCTCTTAGAGCCCCAGCCCTGATATATGTCTCACTCACCCAGCCCAGAGACCAACAATCCAATCTTCCCCAAGACCATTTTTGGTTTTGGTGATTATTTGTTTATTCTATAATAGTGATAATGTAAGATAATCTTTAGAAGGTATTGTGGATATATATTACATATTCAATAAAACCTGAATATTGAGGAGAAAGCACACAGTCAAATCCTAGGCAGACAGCTCAGGAAATCCTTGATCCTTGAATACAAGGATAAACAGCTGAGTCAGTCACACACGCACCTTTAATCTCAGCACAGAGTAAGCTGAGTGGTGACTTCTACTCCTCTTAATCTCACAACTCCAGAGACAGAACTTCTGTTTCTGTGAGTTTAAGGCTCCACACCATGCTGTTAATCCTAACCTGGATGGGTATATAAGGGCTTGCAGAAACCCAGAGAGAACAGAAGCCACTGGGAGAAGTGACTGGCAACCAGGAGAGCCTGAGGAAGTTGCAAGACAGCTGGGTGAGAACTGACTGTGGTGCTTACTCTCTCTGATATTTTAGCCTTCCCCCAGTAATTGGATCTGAGTCTCATTTGTGATACTACAAGGTATCTAGTGTCTCCCTAAATTCAAGGCCTCAAATTATTGAAATTGGTTTCTACAGATAAATGTTGTAAGGTTTCCTTTGCAAAATTAGGTTTTGAGACTTCTGAAATTGTTCATCTTATCTCATCTTCTCTTACACCTGCACGGACAACTTTCCCAGCACTCTAGTCTAACCCTCTTGCTGCCTTTATTTGGAATTCCCACAAATAGCCAGGGCTACAGTAACAGATCATCTGAACTCATATGTTCCACTTTTCTCCCATTACAGTCAAAGAGAAATCCTGTTCATATTTAAGGCAGATCTTCCCATGCTAGATGTATATAGGACACTCCTCTATGAGTCAAGAAATCTACAGACTTACAGAGAAAAAATACTCCAAAGGGCCTCAAAGATATACCTATGTAGACTATAGATCTTTTTAGTGACTGTGATACTTTATGATTAGAGGAATGATAGATGGATGGGAGAATTGAAGACAAAGAAAAGGAAATGAAAAATGAAAGGGATGGGACTGAGGAGCAAATCAGGAGTCACATCATATGGGAGGGAACAGTGAATGATAAGACTGAGAAAGCTTCAACAATCCAACTTTATGAGTCCACATATGCTGAATAAGGAACTTAGAGTATATCCTGATATTCTTTTAACAAGATGGAAAAAGCTTAATTGGATGCAGATTGATCTTTGAAAAAGGATGCTTCTGACACAACTGTCATAATACATGATCAGAGAGATGAGAACTGTGGACTGATGAAGGGATGGTGTTGGAGGCAGAATGGAATTGTCTGCTTATCATAAGAGAGAAGCACATAGACATGGATGATAGACATCTTCAAAGAAGTCATATTTACGAGACAAAGTATCACCAATCAATGACATAGAGAATATAAATACCCCTTATCCAAAGTATGTAAGACAAGAAATGTTCTAGTTTTCCCATTTGTTAGAATTTGAAATATTGGTATTAATTTTTCCAGTTTCAAATTTCAGAAGTCTGTACTCTGAAATGATCCAAATATCTAACTTTTTAAGGTAATAGTATCAGTGGTATAGCAATGTTTGGGCTTGTACATCTTTGAGAATGGCTCCTCAATGGGAGCCAAGAAAAATATGAGTGGATTGTGAACACCTATATTAAGTAAACAAGTGTGTATGCCCAGTGGGTAGGTGTGGTATGGGTTGTACTCAGCATAGGGTTCTGCAATTCAAAATTAGGTATCATGAGCAAGAAAGTTATTGAGAGTTATGGCCACTCAGGACAAGAATAAAACAGATCCATGAATGCTATTCTAAGAGAATGGGCAGAGAAAGGGAAACTCCATAGGTGTTAATCTTCAGCTAGGAAAGAAAAATAATAGGGTCTCTTGTAATTGAAGACTGACTTGGGAGGAATTTCAAAGTTTGAATTGTCACCTGTCCAGTGCAATTGTATTGCCTGGAATCTAGGGCTGTAAATATGATGTCCTACGCAGGTCATTGGATGGACCATACTGTTTTGGATTCACATGAACAGAAACAAAATTTGTAAGCTTTAATGTTTAAACCAAGTAAGGAAGCAGAATGTAATTGCTATGCAAATTTAAAATAGTATTTTGGGACAACTGCAATGATCCGTATTAATTGTTTAACTCAACTATTTAATTGAAGTTAGGATAATTTAGGTTATCTGAATTTTATGTCACCTATAATGACTTTGTTTGGGACACATGATTAGGAAAATTAATTCTCAATACTTATATATCTGATCAGGATTTGTTTATTAGTTTTTAACAACTTCTTTTATGAATTTTTTTGGTTACAGCATAAAAATGTAAGATAATTGAGTTTGCTGAGAAATCTTACAGTTTTTTATTATTTCTTTAGAGCTCATCACACTCCACTTTCTTCTCTTTCTTCCCAACATCCAACCCTCTTGATTTCTAAGCTGTACTTTCTTGGCAAACTGTCCACTAAAATAATAAAAACCTGTAATTGTGCCCAGCTCTGGTGAACCTGAGATGTGTTAGGTTGCCTGAATGTATTATCTGCATGTCCTTTAATCTCAAGGAATAAAATCAGAGCCTGGTCTTCTTTTGTTGACCTTCACTATTTTTTTTACTCATATTTTGATCCATGTGTACTTTAAATTTTAATTAAAAAAAAAAGTGTAGGGTTCTTTCTATGCTAGTAAATGAAGTAAAATTTCTACTCTCCTTTCATTAATAAAAAAAAATGACAAATGAGATTTTTCACAAACTGCCCATATCTCCTGGTGTTTCACAAACACTTCTGCCCTTATCCAAAGCATAGCAAATTGAAGCTGAACAATTCCTGTGAGTTGAATCAAGATGAAAATGCATAAATCTGTAATCACATGCTTATAATTAGAAGAGTGTTGAAACCACAAGTCTTAAGTATACAATCCCTGGTATTGGTAATACTATACATGAGAATGAAGAGATGCTGAAAGCAGGGTTATTAACTGTGCCAGATCCTGGACAGTCCACCAGTACTGAGTCTTTTCTGTCAGAAATGGTACCGTCTGCCATAGAAGCTGGGCTCTACAGCCCAAAGGAGTGCAGTGGGATTTCTTTTATTTCTTCCTTTTCTTCTTTAGTATTTTTAAGTACAAGATGAAAATTCTTTTCAGTAATGGAAAAGAACTGGATATTTAAAATAATTTATTTTGACCATTTGGAAAAGAAGCATGTCTTTTAATTTATTGGTTTTTAATTAGTATGGCAGTAACTAACAATCAGGCCTTAATAATGTTTCTTTTATGCTAAATACTTTATTTTAGTTTCCTCAGAGTTGCCTGAGCAGGCATGAGAGTCTCAATTTTATAATAATTAAATGAAGGTTCAGTAGGCTTCATTATTATTCCTTTGTGTTTTGTTGTTGTTGTTGTTTCAGACAGTGTCTTATTATAGCCTTGGCTGGTCTGATGCTCATGACACTGTCCAATATGACCCTGAACTTCCAATTAACCTCCTGCTTCAACCTCCTGACTATGTGGATTACAGAGCTAAGCCACCGTGCCTGTTTCAGAAAGCTTGCTGATGATTGAAATCACATAGTAATTAGATGGTGGAGAGGCTGGAGCCAAGCCTTGGTATAGGATATTGGAGCTATTATAATACAAGGGTTTTAATAGTGATAATGAAGGAATTCAAAGAGATGGTAGACAAAGTTACTTAGAGTATTGGCATAGGATGGTTACCCTCAGAAGCTCATCATTAACAGAGCTAACAAGAGGAATGATTTTCTATTAATGAAAATGCATATAGATAGATAAAGCCATTCTCCCCCAGTATATTAATACATGAGTATTCCATTTTAGATTTCCATGTGCCTTTCTAATAGTTCTTAGTATAACAGAAGCACAAATTGGAGGCAACTCTTGTGAAAAGCATAACTCATGTCTCCACTTCTCTCTGACAGTTATATTTTCAACAGCCTCAATCACTTCTGCAACTGTTGATGAGGATAATGAGAGTCTAGGAAGACTGAAAGGGAACTCATTCTATCACAGGTGCCTCCTACCTCTTTCTATTTGGGTGTTCCTACCAACTCATCATAGTATACATCTTTCACACCTCTACAATGTGTTTCAAGCTGTGCCTTCAGCATCTAATACATAACAAAGAGTTAATGAAGACCTCTTTCTTAGATGGAGGAACGGCTGCATTTCCAATGCCAGCTCCTGAGTCCTTTGCCCTATCCATGTTACTTAGTATTGTGTGAATGTTGTGCTCATCTAAGTGATTTTTCTAAGATGGGAAGTTTGTCTTGTGCTTTATTTCACAATAAATGAGTATTACAACTATTTATATAAATATACATTCAGTGTAAAACTAAGGTATATCATGGAATGCAAAACTATTGCCATTCTCTACCCACAATCATACATATGTCATATTGTTTCAATTCTTTGCCAGCACTTGGCTCTTAGCTTCATTTTTTAATCCTAACCTGTTTTATATATAAAATGATGTTCTAGTCATGTTCAAGTTTGGCTTGTCTGCTTATAATATGTTTATAGATACTGTATTTTTGATGATATGGCTTTCCAAATCTTTTAGCTATTTTTCTATTGACATGCCTTTCATTTTTACTACCATATTAACATGAAATCTTTGTGTAATTAGACTATAAAACCTAGTCAGTTACATTGTTGAAAATACTTCTGAACTAAAGTTTATTCTGCTATATTTTTGATGATTACTGGTAAATAAAAGTGTTGGATTCTTAGTTGGGACATGTACTAACCTGTTCCTTAATAATATGTAATTTTGTTTTTAAAATGTTCTCTCTGGGGTCTGGGGAGATAACTCAGTAGGTGAAGTACCTGCTGGACCCACATGAGAAGTTGAGTTTGAAACTTTAGGACTGACACAAAGATCAGGAGGTGAGTATATAATCTCAGTACTGGTGGTCAGTAGAGGGGAAGATCTCTAGAGCTTATTGGCCTTCTGCTATTATTGGCTGTCGATTTGGGCCCTCCTTGGAGGAGGGAGGGAGAAGGTACGTAGTCAGGTGAGCAGCAAACAACAGCCCCATTTATTGCAGATATGAGGCAAACCTATATACCCTTCCCAGTTTCCTATTGGCAGCTAGAGACTCCTTTAGGTGTTCTCTCTCTCTCTGATTGGCCTGCAGCATCTCTATGACCACCTGCCACCATTCACCAGGAGAAGTGGCATGACGGCAGTAGGCAAGCTGGCTCATCAGGAAGCAGCTAGTATGCGTGCTTAAGCACCTTACCCAGAACAGGGCTATCTTAGATTCATCCAGCTATCTGGCTGCATTCCCCCTCCAGCTCTACAACCTAACCTGTCTACAAACTTGTTCAGTGAGAGACCCTGTCTCGAAATATAATGTGGTGAAGATATTGAAGTAATCAACAGACATCAATCTGTAGACTCTTGATGCCTATACAGGCAAATGTACCTACACAGAGATGCATGCAATGCACATACAAACATCCACACACACAGATGGGGGTAGGGGGAGTCTTACTGCACATTTGAGAAGATATGGACTCTTAATTTGATAGTTTCGCTTTCCTGTTTAATCTGTCCATTTATTTAAAATTATTTTCATCTGTCATCTGTGTTACAAATCTGATTGTGTGTCCTATGATGTTAGTTGTTTGGTACCACATGAGGAACATGCCATCTTTTCTCTCTTAATATGTGGTTTCATCTCTATAGTGCAGGCTATTCTCCTGGACTTCTATACACTATCTCTCTTTTTCAAGACAGGACTTGTTGCTGCCTTGTTTACTGTAGTCTCCAAGAAATCATGAACTGAGGAAAGGCTTAACATGAATAATCCATCTTACAAATTCCTATCTTGGCAAAATTTTAAAATCACAATGTCAAGTTCTCTATTAGGATCTGGACATAATTACATAACTATACAGATAATTCTGAAGAGAACCAACATCCCTGTGGAATTTGTGGTTTCATCCTGTGAACACAGAGCAGAGAACTTGTGCTTCAGACTCCAAACACATGAACATGTTCATATCTGTCTAAAAGGCCTTATCATCTTTCTAGGGTCTTTATTTTTTGGTAGATGTGTTCCTAGAGATCTTATTTGGGGCTATATTTTACGTATTAAATTTATGATATTTCAATGCACATAGTATCCAAAAACTATTGTATTGCCATTATTTATTATAGACTACAAACTTACTGAACTTTCCTTTTAATGCACCAATTGGTGATTTTATAAAAGGGTTTCCTTCATCAATGCTGCTGAAAATAATGATGCTTGATTTTCTTTTCTTTTCTTTCATTTCTTTTTTCCAGCAATAATATATTGGCTGCTAATTCCAGTCTAATACAGAAATAAAGAGAAAATGTTTCTTGCAAAGAGGCATATTTTTTGCCTTATTTGCAAACATTCTACACTAAACTAATTGAAGATTTTATTCTTATTTATTTTAATTTTTCCATTCTGTTGCTTCAAAGGTTATATTCTGTGTCTTCACTTGTGTGTGTGTGTGTGTGTGTGTGTGTAAGTAAATGATCCTCTGCACATATAAAGATATTTTAGACCAGAAGACATTACTAGGTATCTTCCTCAATAGATTTTCTGTTTTGTGTGTGCCAGGGTCTCTCACAAAACTAGAACTGATTCATCTAGGTTGAATATTCCTATCTCCACCACTCCCTTGTAATGGGATTACAAGCAAGCTCCATTCCACACATCCTTTATGTGAGTTATGAGGGCCCATCCTCAATCTCTTGTTCTCTGTTCAGCCATCACTTCACCAACTGAATCACCCTCCTGTCCCCTTGGGTTCACCTTTCAATGTATAGCTTTGGTATTTTAATATAATTCTTTCATTGTATTTTGCTATATTATGATATTTGGATATATTTGCAGCAGAATAATTACTATGGTCGAGCAAATTACCAAATCTCTTGCTTCATAGTTACCTTTTTATGTGTGTATGGCACACAGATCTAAACTTCACTCTCCTAGCAGGTGTCTAGTGTATCACATGATATTGCTTATACTTCTCATAACATAGTTATCTGAGCTTACTCATCCTTTGCAACTACAGCTTTGTACCATTTGACTCTATCTCCCTTTGTATTATTTGCCCTCTCTAGTCTTCTGGTTCAGTACACTTGAGGGCTTGAGGGAGGTCGGTTTTGCTTTTTTTAGATCCCACATGTTCCTGACATCATACAATATTTTTCTTTCTGTTAACGCAATTCTTTAACAAAGTCTGATGTTGCTATTTTTGCTTCCCTTTAAGCAATACAAATCTGCAGACACTTACTGTTAATCTGACCTATTTATATGTCAGTCTTTTGCAGGGTTTTAGCCTTATTCTATGCTTTTTGTGACTCCTAAAATAGAGAATTATTATTGTTTGAACTATTCAATTTTGGGTTTCAGTTTAACAGTCATGTTTTTCTCCCTGACCATTTTTGCATCTTATGCCTAATTTGTGATTTTATTTTTCTCCTGTCAGATATCCGGCCTTTAAAAGCCACTTTGCAATAAACTTGGGAGTGTAAATTGCTCTTATCTGTGTAAAAATTCCTTTAAATCACATTTGCTTTTAGAGACGTAGATGTGCTAATCATGATACACTAGATTCAAGGGCAATAATTCCTGTTAGTGGAATGGACACCCTGACTGATTTGCCTCATTGACAACTACTTGGGTTCAGTTTTTGTCTCTTTGTTTTTAGTTTGAATTTGCTCTAGGGCCTTATTCATGTTTTCTGTTTATATATTTATTGGATAATCATCAGGATGCTCTAGCAAACAAGAATTTTTTTTTAAATCCTTCCTTGCACGTTAATATAGCCCTTTGTGTGCTAGAGCCCTAGTACACTATGAGGGTTCAACTCTGTGTTACATGAGCAGATTCCCCTTCCATTCACAGCTACTGTGGGGTGAACACATTTATTTCCCTAAGATCTAATCCATACTGTGGTCATTTGCACTTTCTGCCTTTAAGCCATATCCAGATACACTAGAAGGTTCTAGGCCTGTTTGGAATTTTTCCGTTTGTCTATGCAAGGAAAAGTTCTAAGTGTCAGTGATAGCCCTGAGAAATGCTGCCCTACAGCTCTTTGGATTCTTCTTCCTCTTTGTTTTAATGGCCTCAGAGAAGTTTCTTTATTGTCTATCAAATTCATTCATGCATTATCTTTTATTTTATTCTAGTTTTGTGTGTGTGCGTGTGTGAGTGTGTGTGTGTGTGTGTGTTTGTGTGTTTGTGTGTGTGTGTGTGTGTGTGTGTAAAACAAAACCCTGGATATCTTGTATCTAGCAAGTCTATAATATTGTTGAAAATAAAGGTCTACCTTGTTTTTTTTAATACTGGAATATATTTACAATTTTTTTTCAGTGTGTCCTTCCAAATGACTTTATTTCATTGTCAAACTGTTCCTAAACTTATGCGCTAATTCTGCCCTAATCAGCCTTCTTTCCTACTATAAAACTATACACATTCTCAGCATGTATAATTAATTACTTGTATATACTGCATGTTTAGATGTTGAACAACTGAATCAATGTAGCCTTATTCATGATGCCAGCTTTCTCATACACTTCCTCACCCGGCTCCTTTCTCCAGTTGTTACTAACCCCTGGATCCACAACACTCTAATCCTAAAGCGTCACCTCTCCCAGCCCCAAATAATCTCTTGCCCTTAAGACACCAGTCATTTAACATAGGTCCTTTGCCTTGTTATCAGATACTAGCATTACGTTATTACATGAGCATGAACAATCTTCCTCTAATGTACAGTTTCTTGCAAAAAATTGGGGGTGACACACAGTCATTATTACTGAAGTTTGTAGGTGCTTGTAATGTATCTAAATTGTATGTTTAGAATGTGGCTCATGTGTCCTCCGTGAGATGTAACTAATAAATAGGTAATTAAATGTTTCTGTGATTAAATTAACTCAAGGCTTAGTCTATCATGAATTTCTGAACAAATTGTCTTGCTCTTATTTTTAGAAAGCTAAAGCTAAATACTTTAAACCTTTTTACTGTTTTTTTTTATTTATTTTATGTCTATATTATCTACACTAAATACATGCAGGAGGATGAAAGGTTAGAAGAGAGCAATGGATCTTCTAAAACTGGAGGTATAGGGAATTGTGAGCCACTGCATGGATGCTGGGAACTGAACTTAGGTCTTCTGTAAGAACAGTAAGTGCTCTTAACAACTGAATTATTTTTCCCACGCTAAATATCTCACATTGTTTGCCTTCTTCTCCCACCTGACTTATCTGCATCATGGCAAAAGCTTCTCAACTAATGAAATGCTCCTGATCCTCTCTCCCAGCAATTCAATTCATTCTCCACCCCCCAAAACCTGACCTTACAGGGCAGGTGAAGGATCTCCTTCATTTCTAGCATTGTTCTGATCTTTTATATTCTTCCTTGTACATTCTTTCATATTGTGTCTCCAGTCTGTCAGTTACTGAGAGAAGAACATGGAATCACTGCTCACTGTCACTCACACCCATTTTCCCTTCTATTTTGTCTCATTTTCATTTTTTTTTTTTTGGACGTAGCAGTTTTTATTGTGCATATTTTGAAGCTCTGATTCTGGATACATCCATAATTGGATTTGTTTGTCTTCCTTTTGAATTGCCTTTTCCATGTAGTACTTGACTTTTCCCTAACAAAATTTCCCCTTCTAAAATCTAACTCATCTCATTTTAATTCAGCCTTGTCAGCTATATTGTGATTAGTGTTTGTACAAGGCCATTTTTATCCTTTGACTTTCAATCTAATCTAAGTACCTGTCTGCATTTTTAAGTGGATTTCCACTAGATAGCATGGAGCTGAAAGTTTTCAGTCTAGCAATCCCTCCCTGCCTTTCAGGTGGAGTGTTTAGACCATTAGTTTAATTAAATTTATGATTGGGTTTAATTTATCATCTTTACATCTATCCTGTATGATGTTTTATTTCTTCCTTTAACAGATTGGATAGTTTTTAGTTTTCCATATTTCCACTATGAGCTAATACACTATACTCTTTGTTTTATATTTTCAGGTTTTTTTCTCACATATTGTCCCATTTAATTCATCACCAGTTTCAAATATATTCATACCAGTGGGTTTCTATTTCTCCTGTAATTCTTGCTATTGGCATTTGTTCTTGTTCTAGATACATTATAACAAAATAATGCTATTCCTACTTTTTGCTCAGTTATTTAGAGGAAGCATACTTTATATTCATGCTCATGAATAGCACTTTCCATTTCTTTTTATTTGTTTATATATATATGAGGTTTCATTTCCTTTAACACTTCCCATTATGTACATTGCCAGGTTCAAAATTATTCTAGCATCTGAATGCTTGTAAAATTTTGTTTCGATTCTATTTTTGAACACTTGTTCCAAGCAGCTTTCTATCAATATGACAAAAGACCTGAGGTGACCCACTTAAACAGAGGGATGGTTTATTTTGATTAATGGCTTCTGAGGTTTCATTTCAAGGTCATGTTGGCCCTGTTCTTTGGGAGTGTTTGGCAGAAGAAACTGGTGTGCCTTCTGCATTTGAAAGGCAAAAGGAAAAGAGGAGAAGGAAGAGGAGGAAAGATTTTTATCCTTAATACCTGATATCTTCTTAATGGACAAAGCTCAATGACCCCATCTTCCTCCAGTAGGCCCTCCTCCTAAAAGTGCTACTGTCTGTCAGGAGCATGACAGTGTGGGAACCAAGCCTTTAAAAAAGTACTAAGTCATAGCTACTTTGTGTGTGTGTGTGTGTGTGTGTGTGTGTGTGTGTGTGTGTGTTTACACACAATTTAATAATTTAGTCTTCTCTTCTTTCAGTTTCTAATGAGAAATCTATTAGTTTTCTATTGCTGCTGTGACATATGAACACAAATCTAATGACAATATACAAATATTGCAAACACAGCAGTGTCAATTGGAAACGACAAACATGCAAAATCAGGTGGAGGTTGGTGATAGTATCTAAAGAGCTCTTTTTGCTAGATACTATAAAATACTATTTCTTTGCCTTATGCAGATCCAAAGAGCATTTGGCTTTGTTTGGACATATCATTTAAATGTTCAGTCTGATGCCTTTTAAGGCCTCTTCTCAAAACTTGATCAGGCAAATCAAGAGTAAACATCACTGTGAATGTACTGATACCTACTATGTACCTGAGGGAGGCTTTCATGGCCACTCTATACCTGTTCTCTGCTGAACTTCTCAGTCTTTAGATTCCCATTTTTGAAGGACCTTTGTGGGTGATTCTTCCTTAGTGGGTTTCTCTTGGTTTGTGGTATTCCCCTGTATACACATGCCACCTAATATTTAGCAAAACCCAGAGAGACCTTGGGGGTGATTTCTTTCTCTGCTTTCCCAAAAGGTTAATTTCTTCTCTGGATCTCCACCCCTTGACTTTCAGCCACTTCCATCTTCCTAGAGTCCTATCTCTATTTCCTAAACTGTCCCAAGATGATTAGCTTCTGTGAGCTGCTCCTCAAGGGCCTGTAGTCTAGAAACTGACCTTTAGATAACAATGTCTCAGGAGTTCCTAGCTCTGTGCTCCCCATGATCTTGTTGATAAAAACTATTGTCTCATGCATTTTATCTGCTTTCCCAGTTGATTACAGCCAGACAAAGCTGTACCCCAGTGAAGTCCAGAAGTGCATGACTTTTTTAAAAGTACATCTTCCTTCTTTAGCTTGAGCAGAGACCTGTCAGGTCTTCCATTCTGTTGTAGTGTTAACACAGTGCAGCCCATTTTCCCCAACAGGGCCTTTCTGTCAACTCTTCCCTATCATAGGTCCCAGCTTCTTTCCTTAGGCCCTTTCTTCTTTACACCTTGAGAGTTTGCTTTAGAATTTTCTGTTTCTTACCATTTCCTGCTACACTCTTCTGTATCTACATCATATTTTCCCTAGGACTCTCTTAACAATGTAGTCCAGACTCAGATGCCTTTGTTTTCTGCTCATTGGTGTTTATCTCAGTAGACAAATCAGAGTCTCATTTGGCTAGGCTCATGAGAAATTTGACAGTGTTACAACTTTGGGATGTATTGGCATGAACTTGAATCCTGCCTCTTTCATGTAATATTTATTTCTAATACCTTGTGTGACTTTTTTAACCATTAATTCCAAGACTATAAACTATAGTAAAGTTCTTTTCTCATTGGGCTTTATCATTATGGGTTACTACATATAAAATTAGCCTTGTAATATGGATGTGTGCTGTAATACCCCAATATAGCTATTGTTGTCCATAATGTGAGCGAAATTTTTCTCCCAATTAATCATTTTCTTGATGCAAAAGATTATACAAATATACCATATGAGCCCCAACAAATGATTCCTAAAATACAATAGATGCTTGAATATTTGTTGAAATATTGGAATGTTCATTTATGTGCCTTTGATTTCTTGAATTGAAATGTCCTCATCTTCAAACATTGTTTTGGCAAGTAATATTAGGAAGAAAAGAAAACACATTGAAGGAGCTTTTATGGTTTTCAGATTTTTATTTCCAGCTGTTTTATATTTTGATATTTCAGATTCATCAGTCAGACTTAGGGAATATTGCTTTTAATATTGAAGGCTCAGTCTTAAGATACATATGTTTGCAGTTTTAGCACAAAGCATATAGTGATTTGGGTTTCACCTGAAGGCTACTAAATTAAAGTCAGCCTGGTATCAGTGCATATTCTTGACTGTTCCAGTAGCGATTTATTTTTCGGCAAAGAAAGAGAAGAGTAGCCCTAGGTGTGTCTTCATTTTATACTGCATCAGTAAAAGTAGAAGTGAACCAGAGATTTCCCAAGCCCATAATTGGAGTAATATATCCATTGGCAGAGTGTTCAGCATGTGTGTGTGTGTTAAATATTTTCCTAAGTCTTTTCCATTTTGAGTTTTTAATTAATATTTAGAAAGGAATTTCACAAAGAATCAGATGAATATATATCAAGGTGGGTTTTGTTAAAGGCACACATATCAAATATTTGAAGTATGTATAGTTTCCAAAATATTATGTTTGTGTACACACACATAGGTGGTCAAAATCGTACATAATTCTTACATGTAAAGTTGAAATATCCTCAGTAGTAACAGGTAGCTGTGAATAGCTGTGAAGGCCAAGTGTAATGCAGTGTTTTCCAGATACAGACTTTCCTCCTCCAAAGCTGTTCTACAGCAATTATCTTATTGTCCTAAAAGCTTTAGCAGCATCGGAGCAGAAGTGCAGTGAGATGAGACTTGGCTCTTTCTTTTGCTGTTGAAGGAAAGATTTTCACAGAATCATTCCTTCTGACATGTCTAACCTTCCCAAATTTACTTGATTTTCAGTACACTGTCAAAAGGAGGAGTGTCTTAAAAGTCACAAAACTAAAAGCAATATATTTGCGGTTAAATGACAACCTCAGATGACTCACAGGAAAGGCAGTACATCTGTCTAAAGAAATAAGCCATACTGGCTGCACTTAAAAGCGACCCAAATGCACATTCATAGCTAATTATAAACAAAAACTAGTTAACACTTTAAATAAAAGGAAAAATAGCACAAAGATTTAGAGCCTAGACAAGTAGATGAAAGGGCCCTGAGTTGCCTTCCATCTGATATTACTCAGAGGCAACTCTGTCTCCAATTACCTGGGAATATGTGGTATTCCCTCATGAAAGCTGGAGATCAGAAAGGGCGTCCTTCAGTGCCTCTGCTTACTCAGAGTCATTTGGAACAAGGTCAGCAGAAATATTTCCAAT
The DNA here is from genome assembly GCA_004025045.1 of Sigmodon hispidus. Classification (NCBI taxonomy): domain Eukaryota; kingdom Metazoa; phylum Chordata; class Mammalia; order Rodentia; family Cricetidae; genus Sigmodon; species Sigmodon hispidus. Next base: position 44,104 of record PVIH01000496.1, read on the forward strand.
TGCCAAAGAGTCTGGAGCCAGACAGAGATCAGAGACACGAATCACCGGGTCAGAAGACAAACCTAGTAGGGCAGCCACCATCAGGGATAATGTGTGGGGCCAGAGGTTCAGGGTTAGAAGCATCAGTGCTGCCCTAGAAGACATCATCAAAGTACTGGTTTTAACTACCTGCATCCTCAGTGGCCCCAAACAGTGTAAGGCAGGGGCCTCTTCGGTAAAATCAGACCAAGAAGACAGTCTTAGGCCCTAACATTAAAGTAAATGATGAAAGCTGCCTCCTAAGAAGTTTAGTGGCATTTTTTGTTTTTTTGTTTTGTTTGTTTGCTTATTGTGGTTCCAACCATGGGCTTTCTCTGCAGATCTCTATCATTTAAATTTAAAGACTAAACAGTAATAGCCGCAATGTCAAATTTAATAATATCTGAGGCTCAGCTCCCCTTCAAGGATTGGCAGCTGGCTGCCCAAATTCTCTCTTGCATGATTTCTCCATATAGTGTTTGGTCTATTAAAATAAGTAAATAAATAATAGTTGTTGATATTGTCTGAGAACTATCTACTCAAACCATGTTTTTCTTTTCCATTTTTCTTACACTCAGTTGTTTCTTGCTCCCAAGACAGTGCTGAATTTTCTAATTTTCACTGTCTTGATTGTCAAACAAAGACTGTTTTAGGTATACATCTTCTATGAACATTTCTTGCTGGTGTTTCTCAAGCATCAATTGTGCATGGTTGCTCATGGTCTACTCAGAATAATATATCTGCTTTGGAAGAGCACTGAAAATTATATTTGTTTGTTTGTTTTTTAAAGACAAGTACTCACTGTGTAGACTAGGTTGTCCTTGAACTCACAGAGATAACATCTTCCCTGCCTTCCAAGTGCTGGGATTAAAACTGTATGCCACCACACCCAGGTACATTGCACTAATTCTTTAAATTAAGAAATCATTTTATCTTTGAGATTTTGACACATTTTTGTTAAATTCACCAAGAATTTCCTTGGGGCAATTTTACTTACTGACAGCCTTTTAAAAATATAAAAAATATAAAAAAAATCTAGGAAGCTGTTAGGCCCAGCTTATATTATATGACTTGCAAATTCTCATAGGTCTGCTGAAATAACTAGGGAGTTGGGTACAAAGAGAGCCAATAATACTGACTACTAAGGAAGCCACAGGGGGAAATCCCCTGGGCCCAGGAGAAAGGAAAAGATGGGAAGAAAAGGAAGGAAATCCTGAATATATAATCAAGGTAATTGGGAAGTAAAAGAAATGTTCCTGAAAATATTTTAGGGTCATTCCAAGATTGTGTAAAGTTCTAGGAACATCATTTCTCCACATTGCTAGAGAAATATTCTTTAGCCAAGAGTGAATTTAATTCTTCATCTTATTTTGTATAGAAAAAAATCTTGTACATTTTTGATGATCTGAAAGCAATACACCCCCATCCTTTTTCTAATTAATCATGATATGAAAATAAGAGGAAGGACACCAAGGGTATTAATTACCTCAAGCATCAAACAGCTGATCAATACAGTATCTTACTGGAATATGAAAAAGAAAATGTCACTTCAGTCTCATGAAGAAAGATTGTGCCATAAAAGTGAGGGTCACAATTATTAAAAACCATCATAGTCTAATGGATAAATTAGAATACAAACCAGGTCTGTCTTAACTAAAATATTCAAGACCCAACACTGGTACTGGAATCCAGAACCTGAAGAATAAAGGCAGTGGAGAGGGCATGTACAACTTTTCTGGTAGCAAATGTGCAAGCAGCTTCTCTTGAAAATGTGAACTCATGCAGAGGGTTAGTGCTCTTCAGTGGTTGTGTCCATTAAGAGTTACTCAGGTACTTCTGTGCTAAGTGGCCAAGGACACCAATAGGAAGGCTGTAGCAGAGGTAACCGAGCAATTTGTTAACATCTTAAAGCTCATTGCAAATATGAGTCCAACCCAGCCTTGCACTGTTTGTTCATTTTAAGTGTTCCCTTGACTTTCCTATACTAAGATGACTTAGAATCATGGTGAGTTTTGATTGGTTGTGGTCCTAGTTATCCAGACTGCAGTTTTAGTTACTCTAGGCAAGTGCTATACCATAGAGGTACAGTCCTTAGACCATAATCATGTCTAGAGATGACTAGAAGCTGACATGTCATATTTTCTCTCCCTTCTTCTATATGATTACTTGAGCCTACTTTAATCATGAGCTTTTGTTGGTGGCTGATGGTACCTATAGGAAATTATTGTCTGAAAGAACCCAAGCTTTCACATCTCTTTACTGAATCATGTGCACCATTAGAAATTACCTAGAAATAATTTGTTTTATTTTACTTCTGTTGTGTTTGTGTGTGTGTGTGTGTGTGTGTGTGTGTGTGTGAGAGAGAGAGAGAGAGAGAGAGAGAGAGAGAGAGAGAGAGAGAGAGTCCGGTGAACAATTTAGCAGAGTTAGTTATTTCCTTCCATCTTTATATGACTCCTGGGGACCAAGCTCAAGGCACCAGGCTTGTACAGTAAATCCTCTCCAGCCACTGAGCCATCTCACCAATCTGCCACAAGCAATTTTTGTATCTTAGGAATAAAATACTTCAGGAAATTTAAATATTCATGAAACATGTTTGTGATACATGTAGAAAGTTGTCTTAATTTCCATGTCTCCTTTAGCAAAGTCCTAATGTCTCTATGGATGCAGCTGTGTTGGATTTTGATCATTGTGCATAAATAGCTTGCCCGACCCGACCCCACCCCCACCTCTGTGAAGACAGTTTTTACTGGTTAGAATGACAATTGATTTCCGTTCTCTGGCTTCATCTTCAGTACCCAACCAACAGCTTGCTAGGTCATTGAGTTAGCATCAAAATCTATGTTCATGAAACCTTTCATTTTGTACATTTAGAATGCTCATTGATTGAGTTTTGGGGCAAAGCATCATGCTAAATTATATATGCACCTCAACTTTTAGGGCATTTTGTTCTATTGAACAAAGACCTGGCAGATACTGGGCAAGTGCCCTTCCATTCACCTCCATCCCCAGCCCTTTCTGTTTGAGACAAGGTTTCATTGTGTAGGTCAGACTGCCAGGGAGTTTGATACCCCCAACCCCCACTCCACCTCCTATGTTCTAACAGATCCATGCCACCATACATCTCTTTCAGGATGTATATTTTTTTCTTCAGATTACAATACAAAAGGAAATCTGCCCTGCTCCTTGAATTGTTGACTCTACATTAAGAGTTGAAATTTGGCCTTTAATGTGCTTTCTTTGATCTCTAATTTGACTGTTTATCAAAGCTGATTAGAGTTTCAATATACAAATCCCTGTAGCTTGAAAATCAGGCAAAAATAATGGATAGTAGAGAAGTCCCAAGCATCGCCTGTTATTCTAATTTGACTTTATTATTGTAGCATGGTTATTAGGTTTAGTAAGGAGATCTGTTTTTATGTTTTATTTCTTTAGTATGGATCAATCTTCTGCCACATTGGATTAAAGTGGTTTGGGTTTTAATTTTTTTAAGCCAACTTTCTCAGGCACTGAAATAAGAGCTATGTTGGTACACATCAAAAGGAATTATTACTGCAAACTAGCAAGACTCACTTTATTCCTTCTTACCATGATTTAAGGGCATACAATTTTGAAAAGCTGCAAGAATAAATTTTCTGTATCTTGATTTCAAAACATCATAAAATAGTGGTTGATTCATGTCAAGATTTTTCAGATCTTCAATTCCAAAACTTAAAAAAGACATTTACTTCACATATACTGGCCATCATAAACATTGTGCTAAATAATTTGCATATGTTGACAAGTGAATTTGATTGTCAAAAGTCACATGGCTAACATTAATTTTATAGGAATTGAAGGTTGCTCTTGGTAGTATAAGTTTCATGCACTTTTAGTTTCTTAAATCGTTTATTTGAGTCTTCTAAAATAGTCCACAAATTATTTCCATCAATTCTTTTAATCTGTGTATTTTTTAAGAAATTCAGCAAACAAAAAAAGTTCTTTGTCAAAGTAGAACTTTTTCAGAATGCTTTCACTATTTCCCCTTGAAGGCACTTGATATGATTCTAGAAGTGTTCCCGGAAGCTAACCCCATTTTCTTTTAGGCACCCTCAATCTGGTTTTTATGACAGTATACTCATAGTAGAGCCTTTTAAAATAGAGTGTCTAAGATGCATCTCACTCTTTAATGTGGCTAATGATAGACCTCTAAACTCATGTAAACAATCTAAAGTACAAAAAGGGAAAGCAAAGGAGAAAGAAAAATCCCTGCTGCCAGATCAAATGATCTCTGTTAAATTTTGACATCTACTGCAGAAAGTGTCAGCCTGACACTGTATCAAGACAACAGAGATGCTGTACAGACCTTTACCCAGAACAGTCGTGAAAATTGTAAATTTTAATGAACCCAAGCTGTGCTATTGTGTTTTAAGTAGTGAGAGAGACATTTTAACAATTCCCAAAGGATCATGGGTTTTATTTGGTCAACAGTGCCAACTTATATTTTTTATGATTGTAGAGTGATTAACTTACCCTGCTCCATTTTGCCTTCTGATTTCTTAAAATGGCCTCAAATATTACCCAATGTGGAAGGATTATACATACACAACTTTTTCATTTACTATTTAGTGTATTTTTTTTTAATTTGTGCATGTCTGTTTGTGTGGGAGAAGTATTATAAGGACTTTGTAGGTGTGGTAATATTTTTCTGTATTCTCCTATATCATGGTGGTTTCCTTGCTGTGGGTGGGTAATAACCATGAAATTATTAATTCGTGAAGTTATAACTAATATTTTACAGTCTTTAGAATAGAATGAAAATAATGAGTGCCTTGCTTAATAGTATCTTTTAATATCATGTCAAATATATATGCACAAAGGGGAAGAGAGGGTTGGAGAATATTTCCATAATTTCCTAGAATAATTGCTTTTCAAAGAAGGTGAAAGTTGCTGTCATATGTTTTATTTAGTGGAATAACTACTTGACTTTTAAGTAATTTAAAACCTTCATTTCTGTTCTAAATCTGATCTGTGAGTTCATGTCAGACATCTTTATTTTGGGTGGTGGTGGGGGATGGATAGAACACATAAAGCTGAGTTTGAAGCCAGGGAATGGAGCACTTGCCTAGCACAGGAGAGGTCCTGGATTTGATGTCCAGCTCTGGCAGAAAAATGAAATCAGATAAATGGGTGCATAATGATGCTCCCCTTTTAGAGTAGATTATAATCAGTCACTTGAAATCTGTCCCAAAGAGCATGGCTACAAAAAATTTGAAATGTGATCACCTTCATTTGTTTACATTTCCAACTCGATGTTTGTACCCGTGACAGAATTATTTTCAATAAATTTGTTGTTACTTATGTTCTGGCATATTCAATGTAGCTATGAAAGTAATATTTTCATTCCTTAGGTCACTGTGTTGGGGCAAATAAATTTTTCATAACCTAAAAATTTTGGCTTGTTATGTAAAAATCTTATATAGCCATATGTTAGTGTCAATTTAATACAACTTAATATTTCTAGCCTGTGACATTAATAGGGTTAAGTTAAAATTTTGCTGGAGAATATTACAATTCATAATTAAATTTATCCCATGTCGGTTAGATTGTATACTCTCTGACCCTGTACCTAGCTCACTTCCTTTTCTTGCATTTTCAGCTAAAATTGACCAAGAATCACAAGAGACTGCCCTGACAGAGACCCATAAATGGTAAGACACCACTTTCCTTTAATATAATATTTCTTCTCTGAATGACCTTGTGAAATGCTTAGTTTGTTTTAACCCTAGGATCCAGTTATTGGTTGTGGAGGTTTGTGTGTGTGTGTGTGTGTGTGTGTGTGTGTGTGTGTGTGTGTGTTTTGTTTTGTTTTGTTACTTTTAACCATAAAATTTGAATCTCATGTTTATCTCAGCTCTTACTTCAGGTCCACAGTGAATTTCTGAAGTCACTCTCACACATAATTCTGTTATTTGCTAAGTTGTAATAAATCCAGTGGGATCCAGAAGAAAGAAAATGAAAAATTATACAAGATATGGAGAAACTCGATTTTGTTTTGATTGCACTCATTTTTGGCTAGCATAAAAGAAATTGGTCTTATTATAACATCTTTATGAATACATGATTGTACTTTGCTCTTATCTGTTTATCACTATGTTCTTCATTTCTTTTACTTTGCTGTATGTAGCAATTTTAGTTGGAAATAATTTCTTTTTAAGCTTAAAATACACCATTCTGTGATTTCCTGGCTTTTAGAATTTGTGTTGAGCAGTATGAGATTATTGTCCTGCGTTTGTCTTTCTGAATTGACACTTTTCTTGTATAGCTTTTCTTCCTTTTTTAATTTAAGAATTTTGTAATGCATTTACATACTAATCATAGATCTCCCTCTCATCTCTCTTCCCAATGCTCCTTCAGCCTCCATCCCCTTCCGCCCCTCCCCCATCACCTCCTGTGAAAAGTAAGACCTTACTTCCATGGGGAGTAAGCAAAGCCTGGAACATTCAGTTGAAACAGGTCCAAGCCCCCCTCCCCTGTATCCCGCCTGTGCAAGGCATCCCTCCATAGGTAATGGGCTATCAAAAATGCCAGCTCTTGCATCAGGGATAGATCCTGATCTCACTGTCAGGGGACCCTCAAACAGACCAAGCTACAGAACTGTCTCCCATGGGCAGAGGGCCTAGTCTGGTCCCATGCAGGCTCCACAGATGTTGGTCTAAAGTTTGTGAGTTCCAATGAGCTTGTTTTGTTGATTGTCTCTGTAGATCAAGATCTTGACAGCCCTCACCTCTCCAGCCCTGCTCAAATAATCTTTTTTCCCACTCTGAATGTGATTCCCAAACTCATCTCTTCTGATTCTAAAACCTTCTTGTGATTGGAGTTCCATTTCTTGCCCTAACTTTGGATAACATTCTTTTCCAATGTTACTAAATAGATTCTTGATGATGTAAGGGTTTATCTCAGCTCTTACTTTGATCCCATTGTAAATTTTGAGTTTTGATCCTATGGTGGGAGGTCTGGAAGTTGTGATCTCAGCCATTGACTTTTTTTCCCCAGGATGTTTGATGTCACATTTCCTCAATCTTGTATTTCTTCCTTAATGTTTTTTCTTCTGATTGATTGAGCCTATTGTAATATATTTATTTAATGTAATGTAATTTATTTTACTATATAGTTCTTCATTTCCAGCATTTCTTTCTGATTATCATTATTATATTTCAGTTTTCTTGACTATACTCTTTTTTTGTATTGTAAAATTTTTACTCATCTTGCTGGTTTTCTCTTTTTTTCTTTTTGCTACAGGTCTTATATTGATTACATTTGTTTTATCGATGCATTTATTTGTGATATCTTTGAGGTGATAGGTCAGTTTTGCACACACACAATTTTAAATCATTTTACCCATGTCCCATTTTTAATTCAGTAGCTGAGTAATTTTAATATTTTATTCATGCTTCCTTGTTTTTTCATGTTTGTGTTACATTCTGTGCCGTTCTTCTTTGCATATCTCTTCCAGTGTTACTTGAGGGATATTTTTATTAAATAGCCTTCTCTCTGGGGCTCAGTTTCCAGCAGAGGTAAAGATAAAATATGCTGCTTTTAGCTGAGGCTTTGTTTCCCTCCGCCAGCTGCAAAGCTTGGGCCCGAAAACCTCATTCACTTCTCTTCTTGCTCTTTTTCTTCTATCCCTAAGCATTTCCTGCTGTCTTGTCTCTCTCTATTTGGATTTTCAAAGGTCCCTCTCTTTTTCTGCCTTTTGAATATATTAATTTTTTTTCCTTATCCTCATGATTTTTTTTTCTTTGCTTCAAACCATAGAGAGAGTTTCTAACCCACCATTTTACTCAGAAGTCCTCAGGAACTTGTTTGAGAAGTAAAAGTTGGAAGGCTAAGCAATAGAGAACTTCCATTTCAATATATAAAATAATTCCATAGAAGAACCCATGAGCTTCCTTAGGTGAGCTGCCTAATATAATATAAATATAATGAGGATTTGCAATCATGGACATGGTTAGAAAAATACGTCAGGTCTTTACTACTTCTTCTCTGTAATTAGTCGTTCTCTAGGTAAAATACTTTTTTTTTCTGAAAAGCACTGACTTCTACTGAAAAGAAAGACAAAGAAAATGTATCTAGAGAAAGAGAAGGCAGGAGGGAGAGAGGGAGGAAAAAATGGGATGGGAGTCATGAATTTAAAGGAGAGCAGAGAAGAAATTGACTTAGAAAACCAGTTCACATACTTACAGCAGCTAGCAGGTCTAAAATTAGCCAAGCCAATTCCGAGGAGTTGATGGTGCAATCTTGATTCTGGAGACGGCCTTCCTTCCTACTGGTGTTCCTCAGCATAAGGACTTCAACGGACAGGATGGGGCCCAGAGGTGTTATAAAGGAAATCTGCTGTCTGTTAAGCCTACTGATTGGAATGTTAACTAAATCTCAAATCTACCTTCACAATGATCAGACTGGTGCCTGACATTATAACCTACCCAAGGAAACAGGACAGCTCATGATCACACTGACCCTGATTACTCCTGAGGAAAGAATATTATTGAATAAATTCCTTTATTAGACAAGTTTCTAAAAGTCTCTGCATGGCTTCCACACATTTAGTAGCTCTTTTGTCAATAGCAAATACTGTGCCAGGCAAACTGATAAAAGAATTGGAAAGTTATAAGAAAGCAAAAAGCTGAAGTCAGGACATAAGTCATAACGAACACAAATTCAATGAAGGGAACACACTAATGATAAAATATTTAGCAAAACTGCCATTGAAATGAAAATAAGTAATGGGTTATATGAAACATTTGACATATCCCCCAAATATGTATTTTCATACCATTTCTCTATATAGCCCAGGCAGAGATCAACAGTATCTCTGTAATGAAAGATAGCATAATGCTTCTAAGGCCCTTTGCTTTTGAGCCAGGCCTCTCATATTTCAGAACTCTATACCTTAAACTGGTATTAAAACTATGAGCTAAACAGTATTTACTTTGCTAAAGGGGATTAAATAACATGATCTCTGGGGGATGTTTTAGTACTTGGTAAGTGATTCATAGATGTTAGCTGCTATGGTATTGTTGCATAATTATCATCATCAGAGATTAAAAAATATGTGGCCATAGAACTGGGAGATGGTTCAGTTAGTAAAGTACCTGCTTTACAAATATATCTGAGTCCAGCCTGTTTGCTCCCATGTAGAAAGCTGATCATGGCAGTGCACATCTATAACCACAGTGCTGGGCATGTGTAGCTAGCAGGACCCCTAGTGCTTATAGGCCAGCTTGTCCTGATAAATGCATGACTTAGAGATTCAACAGGAGACCCTGTTTCAAAACCTAACGTAGAAAATTATAGAGAAAGATACTCTAATGTTAACCTCTTGCTTTTATATAAACAGATACACACACACACACACACACACACACACACACACACACACGCACACACCCCACCCTGGTGGTTGAAATAGACCATGAAGAGGAAGTCATGAAGGCAAGAGGAAGGGTACCTTGGGTTCTGCTTACAAGTATCTTTCTGGGAGATGTGAACCACAGTCTTCTTTCTGCTGCTCTGCCTAAGAAAACTGGCTGTATTTGGAATAGAACTGGGAGAAATCCAAATCTGAAAGCTTTGTCAATAAAGAAAAAAAAATGGTGGTTTTGGCAGAGAAAAACCAAAGAGCCTTCTTGTATCCCATCATGCAACATAACAGATGATCAAGCTTGGCCAAGCTGGCAGAAGTTTAACAGAAGAACAAGAGATGAGACATCCAAGATCACATATGGGATCACAGTTGCTCCTGGAAGTTTAGAAGCCTGTAATTGCTCCCCTGTGAACCACAGACCAGTACAAAACAGACAGAAACCTTCTCCAATCTATATTGGGATCCCTTGCTACATATTGCTATTTAACCTCTGACCAACCCCTGGCTGAACAATTCTGACTCTGAGAGATCCCAGGATGCCAGAGTTAAAAATAAAATCTCACAATATTTATTCTCCATGACCCATGTTTGCCAGCATCAAGTAAGTTCCTGCTTCTGTAAGAATTGCATATAAGCCAGGGGAAATGTTTCTGCTAGTGTGTGGAGGACACCACACAGTCAGGTTGACTGGTTATTCTCAGGCTTGGGGGGAATGGTCAGTTTTCACCAGATTCTATTCCTCTTTAGAGCTGTGAAGCCTTTGCTATGTTCTGTACCCTGCTACCTGCTACCCTCATTAATGGATCACATTAGAACTCAAAGCCTTGGTCTTTTATGATACTCCTTTGTGGTTTTGACTTGGCTTGCTGCAATCAGCTAAAACTGAGATCAAACACAGAATACTCATTATATCTGGGTTCTAGGTGTGTCAGTCCACTCAACAACGTTGTTGCAAAGGTGAGCCAAAATTTTGTCTTCATTTAGTCCTACAGTATCTCATCTTCTATTTTTTATCTTCATTCTTGTTATTTTCTATGTATTATGTTATCGTTAAGCCAAGTGAAATCCATCCTGGGGATAAGATCTGGAACAAACAAACTTGGTGTGTTTGTGTAAGTTTGTGCTTACAAACTTGGTCTGTATTCCCCAGTCTTCCATTAGCCATTTCTGACCTTGAGAAAAAATGGACTGGGGCATTTTATTCCCGCGAATGTACTGAAAGCCACTTAATCAAATGAATTTTCTGCTTAATTCCTGGTTTGTTTGTTTTTACTTAAATTTGAGTGATATGGTAAATGCTTAAGAAAAATTAGTTTATGTTCTATGAGAGATCCAGTGACAGCCTGGTGACAGGTTTGATTTGAGAAGTTACTGTCCTTTATAAGTAATAAGACTTGCTGAGTCAGACTTCAAATGTCTGAAGGATAACGGAAGGATACTCACTGCATACCCTTCCCCTGTGAAAAGAGAAGTGTCTCAAAAGTTTTGAAGCATCATACCACACCATATGCTCACAGTGGCTCCTTGGAAAGTAGGTGGAATTTTGTGGTAGACAGAGCCAAGCTGGTTCCATAGAGCCAAGCTCTGTCCATTCAGAAATGTAGCAGATGAACCACATGTAGTGTCCTGGACCCTCATTCCTCTGCCCTCTGAGGCCTCAGCAATAGAGTGTTGTGTTCTTTATAAAGTTTCTTTGGGTATGAATGGTGAAAAAATTTTCTAGTAAAATATAGCAATGTGAAATGCTTGCTAAACTAAATGTACATGTGCATATTCTCACAGGCTTACACACATCCACAGACATGCAAGCACACAAAACTTCACACATACCCACACACACACTCCATGCATCCACAGAGAGAGAGAGAAGGGAGAGAGAGAGAGAGGTACAGGTGGGGACACACATAGAAATGTTGTCAAATACATTACTTATATGCACATACTCACAGATGGGCAAATATGCATGCGTACACCACACATATACACATACATAAAGGTACACACCTATAGCAATACAAGTGTACAGACACATACACACACTGGTACATACACATGTACACAGGAGCATAGTGTAAGCTTGTTTTGCAAGAAATTATAGCCATAAGCCTTTGTGTTGCAGCTTTTTTTTTCTTTATAAAATATCTTCTAAAACAGATAAACTATTATCAAGAAAATTTTAATTATTATCTCAGTAAGATACACTGATATGTTTCATTTTACTTCATAAAAGTATGCAAGAGAAAGTTTAGTAAATGTTTTAATTTTACTTATTTTTATTTATTATCATGATAGCATCATGCGCTAAATTTGCTCACACATTCTTTTATTATACAGGTGGGACCTTGAGTTTCTATTCAGGTGAATGAAGTGCACCCTTTTTGAACAGGTGGAGAGACTTCCCTCAGCATATCTCCTGGACATTGGGAGATAAGACTTGAGACATCTCCCAAATCCAGATATAAAATGATGTTGATTCTGCACGTGGTCTTATTTCAATAAGCAGGGTGTTGTAAAGTTTGGCTGAATCTTCATGTGTTTATATCAGCCTCCATTTTATTTATTTTTAATTAGCATAACCACTCTTTTTCACTTGTGCAAATATATCAGCAAACAAAGTATGTTTTTCTTTCTCACAGAATGGCTTAGTATTGGTGTTAACGCATAGACAGTGAATATAGAAATTCAGGGATTTCTAATAAATGTCCTTTTATTTAAGTTTAAAGTGAGAAAACAGAAGCTGTAAAATGAATGGATTCACACCCTGTAATCTTTACTACTTTAAAAAAATGATGGCTAATTTCACCTTGTATTCTTTGAGTTTATGTTACTTCTTTCAATTCATATTCAGGAATGATATCTGTTGTGAGATTAACTTGGAAAGAGAAAAAGAATGGGTTATAGAAATATTTTTTATGTCAGCAGCTAGAAGCTTTAGTGTCACTAAATTTATTTCTAGCATCATTAAAACAGATAAAAGTGATTAAAAAGTAATATTTTAACTATCTGTTCAGTAACTTACTTTCTTGTGTCTGGGTAAAGGATGTCAAAGAGAGAAAGGTATAATGCCTGATATACATGCGAACAGCAAACACCAGGAGCCACTCACACATTAAAGGATACATTCCTCTGTCTTGTGCATATATTTTACATATTTCAGTTGAAGATGCTTATCATTTATATTCATAAAAATTATGTATGTGTATACATAAATATACATATGTACATATATGTATAAATATATTACTGAAATTTTTACATATACTGTTTTAACGGTTTTAAATTTTTTTCTTACTTAAGAGAGAAAGAAAGAAAACATGTCTAGAGCATGTCTGTGGTTGTGCAAGTGTTGTTTACACATGTAGAGTCAGAGGACAACTTGTGGGCATTGGTTCTTTCCTTATGCCCTGAGAGTCCTGGGTGCCAACTGAGGCTGTCAAGTTCCACAGTAAAGGAGCCCCTGCCAAGCTCCTCAAACTGTGTTTAAAGTGTTTCAGAATAGAAGTCCATTTCCTTGGGATGCTAAAACTAAAGATTAACTGTAACCAATCAATTTTCCTTCCTCATTTCCTTGCATTCAACATTTACTCCAGTCGTTAAGCACATTACCCCTGTACTCTGCACTAGCCACACCTCCAGCTCCTGTGCCTAATGTTATCATAAGACAATACAGAGTTTGTTAAAGAAACAGTTACGGATTGGGGTCTGGAGTGGTGTGCTATTACATGCTGCTTTCTGAATCTGACATGGCCTAGACGTTGAAATCATGATCACAGGAGCTGTGTCTACTCTATGAGGTCTGCACACATGATAATATCACATAGGAGGGGTACTAGCTGTGAAGGGGGGTGATGAGGAGTTATGACAGCACATAAGACAGAGTAAGGGGTTTTGTGTGAATTTGATATATAATACATTTATGAAATTATCAAGTAATTTAAAAGGGGGAAGAGTCAGTTACAACAATACTATTGAAGTAATAAATCAATATTTTTAGCATTACTACATGATGAATCTTTCACTAAATAGCTTACAATTTACTTAAACTACATTTTAGGGTCTTTTAAAATTAATTTTAAGAACTAGGGGACAGTAATTTTCTATTTAGCCTAGACTAGTTTTATATTCCATGACCTAGTGCTTTACAGGTCTGAGTACTGGAATTGCAGGTACCCATGACCTAACCCCAACCCCCCTTAAAGAGAATATGGTATATTCTCCCTTCCTTAATATCTTATTTAAATATAAGCAAAGACATTGGAAACAACCAACAATCAAAAGCAAGTGATAGTATGAAAAGAAAGAAAATTCTAGGGAGAATTTTAATTCACAAATTTTAAAACTAAATACTGTTCCTACATGTAATATTGCCGAAGTGATATTTTACCAAAGCCAAGATTGCATAACAAATGAGTTGACATGGAAAAATAATCTTTCATGCAAAATAAAGACAAAACAAAAAAAGGTGGGAGAAGGGGTTAGCTGTAAGTTCCAAAGGCTTCATATAGTATATAACTTCATTCATCATGGGAGAGAAAATATTTAATCAGTCCTGACTGATGCACACATACTTTTTCATATTTAGTGACTTTTAGAGTGTCAGTTTGTAAAGTGTTTATCCAAGGAATGGACTTCTGGCACAAGGATAAAATGAAAAGTGAAATGTTTAGTTCCTAATAGGCATATTTTCCAGAATCTTTCTGAGTAACTATCCAGAGATGAATAGAAAGACTGCAGGTCTTGTTTATCTGCTGATGCTGGCAGACCATGCAGGCTCCAGCCTGGTATTAAAACTAAAGTGACATGGAATGTCTTTGCAGAACCCCCAAACAATGACATCATTCCCTTAGCAATATTGATAAAGTCAAGCGAAGTTGGAGTTTCTTACTTCCCAATTTGGATTTTTTACTTAACTACTTCAGATCGTGCCAGGAGATTTTACTATCTCAAGGCCTGAGGAATAAGCGGAAGGCCTCCTGGAGAGATGATGGAAACCTATATATATAAGTTTACCTTTTACCCTCAGGCCATATAATGCCTTTTAGGCTCAGCACTTTGTAGAAATGGATTTACTCCCGTGGCAGCATCATTTCATCTTTTCTAGAAATCCATTGACCTTTGATCATTGTGAGAACCGTGGCTCCCTCTATAGGTTCTGTGGTTTTTGAGGGAAAGAGATGACTATGAAACAGTTTTACTATCATCTTTTATGTGTTCTAAATAGGATGATTTTAGGACCTGCTGCTTCTGAGAACCGTTAGTGTGCACCCACACCCACAAGTTGTTGATAAAAATTATAAGGGATAGTCCATTAATAGTTTTCTGCATTTTATGGTTTTGTGATAAGAAATGGCCAGTAACATGGAAGCAAGTTCTTTTATACTCCAATATTTAAAAGTAATTGGAGGTCTATACTAGACAAAACTATCTGTAGAAACCCCCTACACTGATTAAGTTTAGAATTCCTGAACTTTTCCTTCTAGAATCAAGAAAAGTACTCATCAAATCACTGTTTTACTGAAGATTCTAATCACTGTGATTTTGACATACATATGGCTAGTGGTAGAATAGGAGGAAATGGGGCCAAAAAAAAAAGAAAGAAGTGAGATAGGATCATCCAGTTTTATTCTTTAAGTTATATATGGATAGTAGAAATGGAAGGGTAGCGGTCAATAAGTGAAGTTGTCTGGTGTATTTAAGCATAACATTCACGAGGTTGTACAACTTGGGAAGTGATGCTTCCAGCATGGTAGCTATTACAGAAGAAGAAAGAAAGCTAGTGCATAAGAGTGGTCCAAGAAAATAGTCCAACATTACTAGGAATCTTTTTTCAGCAAGGGAAGCATGAAACATGAAAAATTACAGCACTTGTAGATGATTTAATCTGGACAGGCATTTCCTGAGGAAGGTTAAAATATTGTTTAAGCCAGGTACATTGGTGCAGTCTTTAATTGCAATACTTGGGAGGGAGAGACAGGTGTATCTCTGTGAGTTCTAGGACAGCCTGGTCTACAAACAGAGTTCCAGGACAACCATGCCTGCACAGAGAAGCTCTGTCTTGAAAAGCAAACAAAAGAAAAGATTGTAATTCAATTATTTCATCTTTGGTTAAAAGATATAAAAAAAATCTTAAATTAAATTACAGCCACAAGACAATACTGGAGACTTACAGCATCCAAGGCAAACACAGGCAACCTCATAAGAGGTGGAACCCAAGCTGAATGTAAGACCAATATCCCCATTCTGACAAGCTGTGTATTGTTGTAGTTAAGTTCAAACTCTAGGGTGCATTTCTGGAATTCAAATCCTAGTATTACTTTTGATGTCTTCCTTCAGGGAAAGTTGTAGAAGTACCATGCCTCCATCTTTTCATTTCTAAACCAGGGACATTTTGTTTTGCATAGAGTGATAGTGGATCATCACTAATGACTCAAGTCTATATGGGTATTATTTGTAAAGTCCTGGATGGGTGACATGAGCTTCTGAAGTATTGTGGCTACCCCAGCTTAGGCAATGTGTATCAATGTAACAATAAGGAAGAAAGGAAAAGATGGCATTCTAACTCTTATGAAGAGGGATAGAGCAAAAATGAAAGTAGATAAAACAATAAAACCCATAGTACACTGCAGTCAGAAATTTTTGGCCTAGCCTAGTGCCTTGATCTGAACCAGCAGTCCCAAAAAATCACACAAAGTCTTATATTAATTACATGCTGTCTGGCCTATGGCTCAGGCATATTACTTGCTAATTCTTACTCTTAAGCTAACTCATGACTAGCCAAGTGGCTTAGTACCTTTTCTCAGAGCAGCATTTTGTCTTCTTTCCTCTGCATCTGCTGAGCATCTCTGCTCTTTCTTTTCCAGAGTTTTCTTAGTCTGGTAGCCTCTCCCATACTTCCTGTCTGCCTTCTGGCCAATCGGTTTTTTATTAAGGCAGTAGAAGGGACAAATATTTACAGTGTACAAGAGCATAACTCTACAGCAGTATACTATCAAGAAAGAGATCATTTGCTGACAAATGATCAAAAATGTCAAGTGACCTTTTGTAATCTCAATTCTGTTTACACTGTGAGAACTTTTACATCATAAAACTCTTATATCATCTCATTTCTGCCAATCATTGCATGAATGTTGATTCAATGTGTAGCTTGAAGATATTGACTGATTTCCTCACTGTTTGAAAGACAATATAGTTGTAGTCTTTACCCAGTAGAACCATTGCTACATTCATCTTGCAGACTTGAAGTAAGAGTGAGAAGAGAGAACTTACCAGACATTACACCAGCTCTTAGAATAAAACTTCCAACAAGAAAACACCCATGATTCCTTGGTGTATGGCAGATTCACTCATCTCTTACTGCTCAGCTTCCTTCATTAGTTGTGAGAACTCAATATGGTCATATAGATACTGTATTTAACACAGTAACAAAAAAGAAAATAAGTGTCCTATCAACATACGTTTACCCCCTTAAGCACCATGAATTTTTCTACATTTCAAACAGCAATTTCCTGTGTGAGAGGGAGGACAGGATCCCATCCTTGGTCCCACAGTCTCCTAAGGAGAAACACTAGCATATTTGCAGTGAAAATATATTTTAAGCCCTCTGGTAATACTGTGGCACAAAAATTTTCATCTGTACTCAGGGTTGTTTTTTTTTGTTTGTTTTTTTTGTTTTTTTTTTTTTTTAAGTGAAGGTTATTACTGACACATGAAACCCTAGATTAGTGTGAATGGAAGCAAATTTTGCATGCTACATCCAGAAGATTGCCAAACCCTATTGTATATTATTTGACTCACCAGAACAGTTCCCAAAGTGAGTGAGAGTTCTTTGGCAGTGTTATGAAAATATAACCTTACAAAATGATCTATAAAGCCTTTTTTGCAGTCTTTTGGCTCTAGTCTGAACATTGCTAGCAGAATTGAGGAAAGGTGAATATGAACTGATTGGAATCATTTGTTGTGATGTATGGATCTATAAGTTAAAGACTTTCAGTTTATTTGTCATGGTGTTCACAATTGATCTATGAAACACACGAGAAGTTTGACCAGGAGATTATGGCTTATTTTTACTCCAAGTCAAGGTCCTCCAGAAAGAGCATGGAATACTCATGGCAGTGCAAATAGCTAAAATAAGAAAATAATTTCAATGAATGTGGGTAGAAAGAAAAATATGGCAAATAATTTGCAAGTACTACTTCCTTATTTTTTGAGCAGGTATTGTAGATGAACATGGAGCCCAATATTGTCCCCATGTTCTGTTTTATTACCTGGAATTAGTTGTCAATATTTTGATGTTATCTTCATTTTGATTATTCAATGAAACAGCATGAATAGATTAATATTGTAAATATAGGTTCTTTGGAAGTGATGATGTTAAGAACTGCATATAGTTTCACTTCTTCATTTCCAATTTGTATCCCCTTAATCTCCTTTTGTTCTGTTATTGCTTTAGCTAAAATTTTGAGAACTATATTGAATAGATAAGAGGAGAAAGGACATCCTTGTCTAGTTCCTGATTTTAGTGGGATTGCTTTGAGTTTTTCTCCATTAAGTTTGATGCTGGCTGTCGGCTTCTTGTACATCGTCTTTATTATATTTAGATATTTTCCCTGTATTTCTGATCTCTCCAGGACTTTTACCATAACGGAGTGTTGGATTTTGTCAAAGACTTTTTCAGCATCTAAGGATATGATCATGTGGTCTTTTTCCTTTAATTTGTTTATATGATGGATGACATTCACGGTTTTTCATATGTTGAACCATCCCTGCATTTCTGGGATGAAGCCTACTTGATCATAGTAGATATTTTTTATATATTGTTGTATACGGTTTGCCAAAATTTTGTTGAATTTTAGCATCAATATTCATGAGGGAAATTGGTTTGTAATTCTCCTTCTTTGTTGTGTCTTTGAGTGGCTTGGGTATTAGGGTAATTGTGGCCTCATACTGAAAAGCTTCTGGAAATCCAAGGACACAGTCAATAAGACAAAACAACAGCCTACAGAATGGTAAAAGATTTTCACCAACCCTACATGTGACAGAGGACTAACCTCTAAAATATATAGAGAACTCAAGAAACTAGAGCCCAAAACCTTGAATAACCCAATCAAAAAATGGGGCTCAGAACTGACAAGGGAATTTTCAGCAGAAGAATTACAAATAGCTGAAAAGCACTTGAAAAAGTGATCAACATCTTTAGCTATCAGAGAAATGCAAATCAAAACAACTTTCAGATACCACCTGACACCTGTCAGAATGGCTAAGATAAAAGACACAGATGACAGCCTATGTTGGAGAGGTTGCGGAGCAAGGAGAACACTCCTCCATTGTTGGTGAGAGTGTAAACTGGTTCAGCCACTCTGGAGTGCAGTATGGCAATTTCTCAGAAAACTGGGAATCAATCTCCCCAAAGACCCAGCAATACCACCACTGGGCATGTACTCTAAAGATGCACATTCACACTCCAAAGGCTCAACTATGTTCATAGCAACATTATTTGTAATAACAAGATCCTGGAAACAACCTGGATTCCCCTCAACTGAAGAATGGATTAACAAACTATGGTACATCTACACAATGGAGTACTACTCAGCAGTAAGAAAAAATAATATCCTAAAATTTGCAGGCAAATGGATGGATTTGAAGAATATCCTCCTGAGTGAGGTCTCATAAACTCAGAAAGATAAACAGGGGTTGTACTCACTCATTAGTGGCATTTAAACAAAAAGAGCTAAGCATGACCAAGCTGCAAACCTCAACCACTGAACAGCTTGGGATCTGAAGCACCTTGGACCAGCACCTTGTAGCCCATTCGTTCCAGAGGAACACCTGACTAAGTCTTAATGTGGGGGAGAGGAAAGAAAATCTGCCTGGAGTGGATGTTGAACTAAGCCACCTTGGGAACTTGGGACCTTCTGCTCTTGTTGAGGAGAAGATAAACTGATGGAGAGAAGAGTGAGTGACTGGGAGGGGTGGGGTGGGAAGAGAGCCTGAAGAAGGAGATACATGGACAAAAAAATATATATATATATGACTTTTTTCATAATAATAAGAAAAAAAAGAACTGCATATAGATACATACATACACACATACATATATCCTTAAAATAAGAACCAAGGGCCAGTTAGACATTTCATCTGATAAAGGAGCTGCTGCCAACCCTGATAGCCTGTTTATAAGCTTAAACAACTTGGCTGTAATAATTCTCTGGAATACGCCATATGTTGTTAGCTGTATGAATCAATATTCTAACTAAAATCTCTTCATTTTATTTCAAATATGTGCTTTGTGAAGCCAGGCTTGGTGGAACACAAGCATGTAATCCCAGAATTTGAGAAATGGATGCAGAAGGATTGGGAGCACAAGGTGACCTTTGGATATAGAACATGGTTGAGGCAATTTGAGCTACATGAGACTAGGTCTTTACAAAAAGGAGAAGGGGAAGGAAACAAATAGGAGTTTTTGTAAGCTCTTTCATTTAAGTAGCTAACTCAGATGTCAGCTCATAGAATATCAACCTCATTTAAAAATAGTTATAAAATACATTGTGGTATGCTACATTATACACTCTTATACCCTTTTAAATATATATGTTATAGAGCATGTGGCAGAGCACATACAATCCCAGCACTTGAGGAAGAGCCAATGAGAACTGACATCAAAACCAGCTTAGCCTACAAAGCAAAACCCTGTGTCAATGTGCCTCAAAGTGTTTTCCTTTCCGACTACTATAAGAAATGAACAATTCTTGGGGTGTTTCCCTGGGTCTATCAAACACAAGTTTTTGCACATGCCTGGCAAACTTTCCTCTACTGAGCTATATCCCTAGCCCTAGTGGTCTGCTTTAGTGCCTTATAGGCTTAAGTTGCTAATGGGAATCTCTTGCTTGTCTACCCAGTAATATTCACAGGTGTGCACAGCCATTCCATGTCATATATAGGCCCATGATATGTTTTACATTATATGCTATCAATAGGAAATGATAAAGAATCAAGTAATTAGGTATTGAGTACTGAACAGTGTCTACTGGTTTTTCAAATCTGCAGCAGCTAAATATCATATCGTTTCAATGGCAGTGTGTTTTTATAATCTAACTGTGGAGTAAGCATTAAAATAAATTCAGAGCAGGAAGGAATGTATAACTTTAAAAAATTTACATTGGAATGTCTAAAATGTAAGTATCTATAAGTCATTACCCTCTTCAATACCACTTTGACCCACTCAAAGCCACTAATCTTGTGGGAAATTTTAATATTAGTGTCCATATTTGACAGCTAAAATAGGGTATAATGCTTATTATAGAGTGTAGAGTTAATTTAAAAGAATCATACACCAAGTGTGTACATGCACACACAAATATATGCAGATATCCATAGATATTGCACACACTTGCAAATACAAAAAAATAAATGAAAGTGATAAAAAAAAATCTGTCTCCCATGTAATAGACATAAATTGTGGCATGGGAATTTATTATTAGCTATTAAAGAAAAATAAATGTAAAAAGATAATGACATTTTTTTCTTTGATATTTCCTAACTCCAGTCTAAAACCAAGATACCATGTCCAATATGAGAAACAAAGCCACTCCTGGAAACATTATTTTTTATTTCTCCTTGAATAAATCTAAAAGCCTGGACAAACATTAACAAATAGTGACAGGAGAAAAAATAAGATATTTTGAAATAATTGAAGAATGGTTTTCAGATCCTAAAGGCAAAGTTGATGTCAGTAGAATAAGGTCAAGATCATGTTAAAACTTCAAGTGAAGTTCTTGATTTGTACCTTAGTTCATCAGCCTCATTCATCCCTAAAATATGAAAGAAATAAACATTGAAATTAAAAGTAACAGAGCGAGTATATTGGGAAATACTGGTCATATTTAGAATGAGGACAAACCTTGTCAGCATCATAGCCACAGCCTGCTGATGCTCATTTCTATTTTGGTTATTTTTATATGATTCATTGTCTTTTGGTCTTCTGAGTAACACTGCAGGAGAAACAATCATCAAATCAGTTTAAGCTTTCCCAGGCTTGTTGTTGTTCACTTAATTCCTTACATGACTTCTTCCTTTCTAATTCATTTCACTTTTTATTATCTTTTATTAAATAACCTCCACCCTTACTTGAACAAGAAGCTCTAATTAGACTCAGTTGGCCACACACAAAAAGGAGACATGAAATTATGAAAGTGGACTTGCTGAGAAAAGGCTCCAGTAGAGAGGAAGAAGGATGGAAGAGGGGAATGCTGGGTAAGGATGACTAAAGTTCATGATTTAAATGCATAAAATTGTCAAACAAGATTTTTTTTTTTTAGTGTAGATATGGACAAAAGTAGAGTAGGAATACAGCAGGGTGGCAGCGGCCTCCTGCCTGGCCTTCTCTCTCCTCTCTGCTGTTTCCTTCCGTAATGCCAGTTCCTTGTCATCTCTTCAGCCATCTTCTGTCTGATACTTTTGGAGCTGGAAGATGTGATCTCATCTTTCTCTCTTCTAGCTCCCATGCAGGCTCACTTCCCCTTGGTTGCGAGTCTAACATCTTTATATTACAGTGTTTTGTTAGAACAGCATTCACAGAGCCATGGAATAGAATAAGTACAGTATTTTCAGAGGGGAAGTTCACAATTTGCTCCTTTCTGACAGTTGATAGTTTGCCTTGACAGAATCCTCCCTGAACTGATTTTACCTCGCAACACAGAGAGCATGGCTCCATGGTCTTCCCCTTTCTGGGGTTTATTCTTGGCAGTTCCTTGTGTCACACGAATCTTTGAATCTGGTGTGAAAATACATCCCAGGGCCTGAGTGTTTTACTCTTTTGGAAACTTCATCCCATTTTTGTCTTGTTTCCTTTTGTGGACCCTCGTTCCCTCCTATTCTAGAACTGGCTTAGAATTATCCTTATATTTCTGACACTAGTGGCTAAGATTATAGTTGTGAAATACATTTGGGAAAAGGTTTTAAAAAAAGATGTTTGAGATGTGTTTAAGCTAAGCAAGTAGGACTGTTGAGCACTTGGTTGAGTGGTCGAGGGTCCAGGTTGGGTGCAGTAGGGTATAGCATCATTATAAATGAGCAGTAGTGAAGCTAAGGGGAAGCAGGGGATCAAGGATGTAATGTCTTCAGATAATCAGTGGCCTAAAACCAAAATTTAAAAAATACCTCATTTGAATTACTAATAGAAGACAGGTTTGAAGTCAGTTCAGAATGAAAAGATGATACACAGGTAAAGGGTGCATCCCAGGAGTCTAGCTGACAAGAGTTTATCAGCACCTGAATTGTTTTAGTACAAGAAGCCAATGTGGTCTCGTATCAAGCTTTATTTTATTTGTATTTTTGGCCTGTTCTGAGTCATTGAGTCAGAAGCTGCATTGTAGGAAACTGAAGAAAAGAACCAGAAATTCTGAGGCTAAGCTACTTTTTAAAGGGTACATTTGAAAAGGACAGAGGTGACAGGATGGTCTCTTTTTACATCACATTTGGTTGAACTGTTTTGGAGACAAGCCTATAAGCACACCTCAGTGAGATTAGATCAGGTTAGCCTGGCCATGCTTGTGAAGGGTTATTTATTTCACACTAATTGAGGTGGGCAAACCCACCCTAAAAGAAAGCAGCACTGCTCCCTCACTGCTTGGGTCCTGAACTGTGTGATAAGAAGTACACTACCTAAGCCTGAGAATCCTTCATTGTCTGCTTCCTAAACTTGAGGATGACCTGACCTTATGTCCCTGTCACCCGGATTTCCATACCATGAGGGACTGGACTCTTGAACTACGATCTAGAATAACTCTTTCATTATTAAGTTTAAAAAAATTTACATTATCAACACAGGAAAAGTAAATAAAACATATCTTATGTGATTTTATGACATTTCCTTCCGTTACCCTCTCTTGTAACCCATCCACACCGGCTCACTCCTTTCCCTTACTGCCTATATTTCTAGTGGAGAAGAACATGTTTTCCTAGGCTAAAAAAGGAGTGCGAAAGCTGATGGTTAGAGAAGAGAAAGCCTAAGAGTACACAGTAGGTTATAGGAAAACTATTGGAGTTACAGGTTGGTGGATTCTGTTACTTTACAATGACATCTCCTTGGTGATCAGATTTTTTATGTTTGGTACTTGTAGGAAAGTCTTAGAGACATGATCTTGGAGTAGACTAATTTCCTCTGCTGTTACAAACTGTTTTCGTCTCTTCAAAAAATGTTAGGATGTTAAAGAATCCAGTTAGCCTGCAAGTAGTTCTGGTTAGTGCCTGCTTTTCACCTTAACAGCTGTTGTGAGATGCCTTGCTCGCTCTTATGAAAAAGGTATTTCTCTCAGTATGACAGGGCCATGGAGCTTTCAGCATGCCAGGAATATCTTACAAATACTGTTGGGCTAGTGAAGCAAAGATTTGTCCAAGCACTGAAAGTACATTTAGAAATGCCAAGTCTTACTGGAGTGTTGTTATTTCTCTTCCCTGGCCTCACAGCTCTGAACTGGCATCAGAGAGGAATCTGAGTTCTGGTGAGCACAGGCCTGATGAGTGCTGTTATCTGTGAAAGGAGTTTCGTCCCATGTTTCCAATTGTTAATGCACCTTTTATACTAATTGTTCTGATCCAAAATGAGAGCCAGGAGGGCTTATAAGACCTGATCCCAACATCTAATGAGTGGGTTGGGTCATTTTTTAGTGCCCATGTTGCAGGTGAGGAAATGGAGAAAGATAATTGCACTCCTGACAAATGACTTCTCCAGTATCGGGGAGTGAAGCGGTGCCCTGCCAAGAAATGAATCCTGGCCTTCTGAAGAACTGAATGCGAAGTGAGCAATAGTCTATTGCCCAATTCTAGGATTTGATTATGAAATTTTAAGCCCTAATGAGTGAAATGTGGATATTTATAGGGATGTTTTACTATTATTTCTGGCATGTAGTATGTCCCTTCTTATGACTGTTCCACACTCCCCCATAACTATGTGACAAGAAAGCTAGCAATATATGTACAACCTTTGTAAATTATGTGGTAACATACAGGTAGGGAATGTTTATGATGATCCTGTTTGAACATATCATCATTATCTTTGTACCTCTGAAAACCAAAGTGACAAATGTAACAGGACAATATTTATAAACTCACAGAAGTCTATTGTTTTGGGTCTATATGACTTGGGATCTAAAACTGGAGATCATCTGTTGTAATAAAAGTTTTTCTGGGCTGGTTATAAATAGGAACTTGTGCATTTGAGTACTCATAGTAACATACTCACATAAAAGCTTCCCTATCCCAAGTCCAATAGCAGTATAGATTTTTACTAATGGTAAATCTGTTTTGTATTAGAACTTAACTGTGTCTCTATATTTTATGGGCATTATACCCTAAAATAATGCAACATAAGTGTAGGTACAAGGCACTGTCCAGAAAGTTTATCAGTAGGCTGGGCACCTGCAGAGCAATGAACTAGGTAGGCAGTCAATGAGGAATTGCTATGGGCTCGATGGTTACGATATACAGGCAGCTTCAGCTAGCCATGGCCTTGCCAGATACCTTGTAGACATACTTTTCTCCAAACTACTCTTATTTAACAGCTTCTTCAGCCTCCTCAACCTCTGCTCTCCCTCTGCTTTAGATCCTATTTTCTTCTCAGCCTCAACTTCAAAATTAAGTCTATGAGAAGAAAGCCCAGCTAACCTCTACCGCATCACACATGCATGTACCTTCTTCTTCTTTGCTCCTTTTAATCTGGATATTCTTCCTCCCTTAGTTTCAATTCTTGTTAATATAAAAAATACCTTGACAAAAGTAGATTAGAGGAGCCTGGGTTTATTTCAGCACAAAATTCTCGTTTACAGTCCATCTTGGAAACACAGTAACAGTGACAGAACTTTGGAAGAATAGCCGTACAACACACATTCACGGTCATGCACAGCTAGCCTTTTCCACTCACATATAGCTCATGATCTTCTGCCCAGTGAATAGCATGGCCCTCCAAGGGCAAGTCTTCACACTTCAATTAGGTAATAAAGAGAATTGTCCACAGATATGCCCATATGCCATCCTGATCTAAATAATCCCTCATAGACACAGTCTTCCCCAGATGATTCTAGATTTTATGTCAAGTTGACAATTATAACTTTTAGTAATAGAAGTTACCTCCCCTGGATCCCTTTACCTCCTGATTTTGACTTCTGCTATGATTCTTATGTTAAACAATTCAATGGGTACTTAACAAGCAAAGGACAGAAAGCAACTTCTTACCCAGTACATTTTCATGCTACTCTTTAAAACTTTCCTTTTGTACCCTCCCTATGATTATTAATGTATATCTATGTCTACTCTGATGTCATGGCCTTTTTATTTTCAGCAAATTTATCCTCCTTATTGATCATTTTAAAGAATGAGATATTTTGAATCATAGGCCATCTCCCTACTCTTTTATGATTAAACTGGCTTATTTGCTTTCTAACACACATATTTCTACACTGTAATGTTCTTTCTGTTCTATGATCTGACTAGGCATTTTACAATTTTTACTAATTGTGTGCAAAAAAAGTTTATTTTCAACTTTTGTTAATATTTTTACAGCTCCTATTTTGTTTTTAAGTTCTACATTCTAGGACTGGTGAGCTTTTTCTCAGAAGATAAAGACACCTGTTACCATGCCTGACAACCTTAAGTTCTGTCTCTGGAACCCACATGGTGAAAGAGAATCAATTCCCAGTAGTTATTCTCTGTCATCTACATACTCAGCCTGGTATACATGCACCCATATTCATACACATACAGTGTTGTAAAGTAGTGTCCTCAGACCAAACAACCTGACGTAGTCATGAGATTACTGTGCTTGCTTGTGGGAGTCCATTATGATTGATTCTGTGAACTGCTGACATTTTTCTTCTTCTAAGCAGAAAGGTCATTGGACCATTACCTGAGGATCAGGCATCAGGACTCTCAGTCATTTATATTCATTTTGTTCTACGTGCCTATATCATCAAGGTCTCAGAGACAGACTAGAATATATAGATGGTATTAGGGGAGATATTATATACATCTCTATATAGCCATGGTGCAATTACTTTAGGGTCACTCATGTTTCTTCCTGTAACCCCTCAACCAGGTTCTATAAAGAAGACTAATAAATACTTTGATTTCTCTGGGTGAGACTCCTCATTAGAAATGAACTTTGGTTTGTCATTGGAACCTTATGTGAAAGGGTTAAGACATTGTTCACATCTCTTCCAGGAAGCAAGTTCTAAATTCTTGCAAAACACACACACACACACACACACACACATTTTTAAATTGATTTTTACTTTTTATCCCACAAGTTTTGAAATTTAAAGTATATTTTACCAGTGTTCAGTTTTAACTTGTTATTACTTCTTTGGACAGTAAGTTATTTGTATGTATGTTCATTGTGATTGTTTCAAGTGTGTCAATTTCCTTTGTTTTGTTTGCAATCTGATCTGTCCATTTGCAGGCAAAAATCCTAGTCTGCATGAATCTAAAGGCCTTTGTATTTTCCCTTATTAATGTGCAACTCTAATTAGTCTTATTAATAAGAAGATAGAGTCAGGGAAAATATGAAAGATCAGAGAAGCAGGGCAGCAGCTACTTAGAGAACTCTTACCTCTATGATTCCTCAGATCGAATGGCTCTGAGAGTGTGTCTACATACCACCTTATATTTCTGTCTCCACCTCCCAAGTGCTGGCATCCAAGAGGTGAGCCACCACCACCTGGCTCTGTTTCTCTTTTAGAGTGGTTCAGTTTCATGTAGTCCATGGTGACCTTGAATTTCTGATCTTCCTGCTTCTTCCTCCTAAATGCTGGGATTAAGGATATGTACCACCACTCCCTGTGGCCTCTATGTTTAACTAGTGGCTAGCTCTGCCCTCTGATCTCCAGGCAAGCTTTATTTGTCAGAGCACAAACAAAATACCTTATCATCTTGCTGTGCTTATGATTCTGTATTCAATTCTGAGTTACAAATTTTGTTACACTAACATCTCTGAAAATGAAACATGTTTTACAATGGAATATATCTAAGCATTAATTAATGCCTGAGTTAAAATTAGCTTCCTCCAGAAAGTATTTGCATTTTTTGTGTTATTCAAGTGAAGGCACTGTAACCACTTTAACTTAAACCCTCTGCTTTGCTACAGTTTGTTTGTTTCCTTGGGCTGTGTGAGGGGCTAGAGTTTGTTTGTTTCCTTGGGCTGTGTGAGGGGCTAGAGTTTGTTTGTTTCCTTGGGCTGTGTGAGGGGCTAGAGTTTGTTTGTTTCCTTGGGCTATGGGAGGGGCTCCTGTTTGTTTTCTTCTGTTGTTATCTTTTACTTGCAAGGCTGGGATCTGTTTTTTTGTTTTGTTTTGCTTTGCTTTTGCTTTGCTTTTGTTTTTTTGTTTTTATTCTTAATGAAATCTGGTAATGAAGTACAGATGGAAGCCTTGCAGGATTTTCTGTCTGGTTTATGAGTCAGATCTTAAGGGGAATTTCTTAAGTTTTCATCTGTGTACTCAGGGCCAGAGCTGAGATAAGTAAACTTCCTTACTTTCCCTTTCAGCCAGGGCTTGTTTTCTCATTTACTTTTACATGAATCCTTGCAATCCTGGTTTATGATATGTGCCTGTTTGGGATGGGAAGACCTCATTTATAAAGATTATTCATCTTATACTGTCTTTCTTGCTGGTACATAAAATAATGCCGCTTTTAAAACTCCATGGCATGTTAGATTAGTGAAAGATGACATATTTTAAAATCTAATGAACAGAAGGAAAAGAGCACAAGAGAAGGCACAAGACTCAGAGACCCGCTAATTCGTACTCACAGGAATCCCATAACAACAGTAAACGGGAACCTATGATATATAAGCAGACCTGTGCAGGCCCTGTGCATGCTACTTCAGTCTCCCGGAGGTCATCTGAGCTGTGCTCATGGTAACTTAAAGAGCTTTGCTTTCTTGGTGTCCCCTTTAGCTCTTACATTCCTCCCCATGGGGTTCCCTGAGCTCTGGGAAGAGAGATTTAATCTAGACATCTGATTTAGGACTGAGTGTTCCAAGGTCTCTCACTCTTTGCATATTGTCTAGCTGTGGGTCTTTCTAATTGTTCCATCTGTTGCAGGAGGAGTTTCTCCGATGATGGTCAAGCAAGGCATTGATCTATGAGTGTAGGAGAATGTCATTAGGCGTCTATTGCTGTTTTATTTTAGACAGTAGTATTTGATTTTATCCTGGTTTCTGGTTCTTGGTCACCCAAGCACTGTTGGGTCTGGGTTTCATCTCATGGGCTTGGCCTTATGTCAAATAAGATAATAAAAGTGAAATCTCAAGTTTCACTTCTTTGTCATTGATGGTTTGTAGAAGATTTTATTGTAAGTATAATTGCAGAATTTTCCATTTTGTCCTTTAATTCTATAAACATTTTAACCTACAACTTCAGAACTATCTTTTAAAATTATTATTATTACTATCACCATTTTTCATTAATGTGTATGATGCATATACATTCCATAGTGCACTTGTAGAGGCCAGAAAACAGGTTTGTATAATCAATCCTCTCCTTCTGTCATAACATTCAGGAATTAAATTCAGTTCACCAAACTTTGTGGCCATCACTTTATCCCCATGCCATCTCAGTCACCCCAACTATCTCTTTTTATTGTTTGATTTAACTCTTTCTTTTAAAAAATCCTTTTTATTGACATTGATAATTTATTTTCCCTCTTACATATTTCCCACATCTTTATTTTTATTTTTGTGGGGTATTTTGGTTTTACTCTGCTTTTTGTAAAATTCTTTATCTCAATTTTTAATTTTAATATTTACTGATAGATATTTCTTAATATATTACTGTTTCCTTTATACTTATTGGATTGTTGCTATATTTTATTTCTGACAAAATAGTATATGCTTAAGTGCTTATTTTTTGGTTTTTATAATCTTGTTTTTCAGTTTTTTCACATGATAGATAACTTTTCTCCCCCAGTTTTGTTGAGTTGTACTTTACAAATTTTAGTTTAGCAAGTTTTAGTTTTTATCTTTAATTTGGGAGTTTCCTAACAAAGAATGTGATTATATTGTTTTTCTTTCTCATTCTAGGCACTATGTAAGGATTCAGTTTTTTTAGAATTGTCTTAAACATAACATCAATAACAATCTGAAATTAAAGTCTTATTGAACTACTAATGAAGCTAAATGAATTTATCTTTTTACTACTGTTTTTAACCCTTTTTCCAGATGCTAGCAAACATTGCTGTGTAGCTCTTCACCAAAATCCATTAGGAATTTAAGAAATGACTTCTGTTTTTGTTTTGTTTTGTTGTTGTC
Source organism: Sigmodon hispidus (assembly GCA_004025045.1). Lineage (NCBI taxonomy): Eukaryota > Metazoa > Chordata > Mammalia > Rodentia > Cricetidae > Sigmodon > Sigmodon hispidus. Next base: position 73,824 of record PVIH01000496.1, read on the forward strand.
TGGGTTTGTTTTTGTATTTTTATTTTTTTTCTGAGATAGGTTCCTATAGCCTAGGCTCATTCTAACTCAATATGCCACAGAGGCTGGCTTCAATCTGCAATCCTCCTGCCTCTGTCTCCCAAATGTTGGAATTACAGGTATATACCCCACACTGAGATACACAGTGTTTCTGTAGACATGTGCTCTTAGAGTGAAATCTATACAAAGAAGATCATTGGAAGGAATAATTCTGTGTAATTTTAAGACTTGTGTTGTGTTCCTGAGACTCCTCACTATATGTCAGTTATATTTGTTTGACAGAAACACTGTGTTCCAGTGTTAAGTGTGATGTTCAGTATTTATTTTGTTTGCTTTGGCGGGTTTTTTGTTTTGTTTTGTTTAGTTTTTGTTTTCTGTTTTTTGTTTTTGTTTTTGTTTTTTGTTTGTTGGTTTTTAGACATAGTCTCACTCTCAGCTAGGCTGGCTATAAACTCTTGGTGATCCTCCTGTATCACCCTGGGATTGCAGGCACACTACCCCATTACCCAGCTTGACTAGCTTGAGTGTCTTGATAAACTTGTTTAAATATTTTCTATCTTTTATGATTTATTCTGTCTTTGTGTCCTGCCAGACAGATAAAGGAACATAAGAAGATCAGAAGGCTAGCAGAATAAACATGTCACTGTCTCCTAAAAGACATGACATTTTTGCTCTGTTTATTTTTCCAGAGTTTTTTGTTTTGTTTTATATACCCAAATTCAAAGTTATTCCAACTTCTTGACCTCGCACTTGTTTCTGTGCTGTGTCATTTCGGGCACTTCTCTAAATTTTTATTTTGCCTGATGCCACTGAAAGTATGTATCAGATCTTGTTTGTTACAACACATTGACAATTTCACTGTCAGCTTTTCTCTGTCCCTGTGAAAGCTATTCCTATTCCCTATATGCACCATGTCAGGATCCTATCAGCTTTGTGTTTCTGGGTACCCCCATCCTCTGAGACTCTGTGTTCCAAGATCCTCAGTATGTCTGAGTATTTCTTATTGTCCAAAGTTCACTGCAGAACTTTGACAGCCTTAGAGGAAGGCTGGGAGAAAATTTATAGTGTATCTTTTAAAATTTGTATGCATTCGTGCGTGCGTGTGTGTGTGTGTGTGTGTGTGTGTGTGTGTGTGTGTGTGTGTTTGTGTGCACACGCACTGGTTGAAATCACCTAGCTTCAGCTGCTTTATCCAATCACTTTCTACCATATTTTCTGTAAAAGAATTGTACTGAACCTGAAACTTCACTGACTTAACTGACTGGAAAATGATTTCCAGACTCCTGGCTGAACCATACTGGATCTGGGATGTGCCACTGGGCTCAGCTTTTATGTGGGTGCTGAGCATTGAACTCAGGTCCTTATGCTTGTACAACAAGTATCTTACCTACTGAGACATCTTTCCAAATCCATTACATTTGATTCTTCCTGCACTGTGCCATGCCTTTCCTCACAGGGACTCAGACACTTTGGTCAGTAGATTCTGGACCCAAAATTCTGAGAAATGATTGATGAATCATGGATTTTCTACTAGAATCACTCTTTTTAGCCTCCTGACCCCTGTATTTCTGCCTTTTTCCTAAGTTGCAGGCATTGAGCAATACATTTGTTTTTCCCCTAAGGATGTCATGCTCTATTAACCATATCCACAGTTCCTCTGGCCTTCTCAGTGATTATGGTAATTGTGGTTCCTGGGCTCTGGTCCTTGAGCATCACCTCTTGACTCCTAATTCTTTTAGAGTCCTGGCTTAGTGGGTTTCCCTGAACCTAACTCTCACCCACACACTTGGCCTACAGAAAAGTCCAGCTGCTCTGCTTAGCTGTACAGAGGCCCTCTGACCACTGCATTCTTGGTGGCCTTACTAAATATGAGGGCCTCATAGCTTTCCTGTGGAATAATCCTTTGCTCAATTTTCTGGGCTCATATGACATGATGATCCCACCTGATTCTTGGACATTTCTTTATCCCTTCCTTCTCCATATGCCATTCTCTACATTGGCCATCACTTTTCTCCTTTCCTTGTAAAACCTAAAAATTTTCTTTAAAAACTTGTCTTTTGCTTATATATTAGTTTAATCATTGTAGTGACAGCTGAGCAAAGGGCTAGGACAATGTCTGAGAGAGGGATGCTTACTACATCTTACAGAGTCTTCTGGCCCAGGCGATGTACTACCTCTTCTTGGGGAACACTGAAGGGCCTCTATAAACTCAAAAACATTCTAAACATCTGTACAAGAAATTTCTACCCTTTCTATTTGGGGATCCTAGAATTTTCAGACATATATCTAACTTTAGCAGACCTAACTTAAACATTTAAACAAACCTGGAATTCTGTAATACTAACTACTGTATACTGTCTCCATTGAAACAGCTTATCTCTCTTATCAATAGGAAAAATGATAGTTTCTTTTCCACGTTGTAGCCTTGACCAGCTTTTTAATGATCTGAGCATCTCACTATCCTCCTCTAGGGCATCTGTGTAACCTAGCAATAATGAGTCAACTTACTTTCTTGGTTCAGTCTTATTTCCAGTAGTCTGCAAGGACATTTCTAAACCAGAATGTTTTCTTCAGTTATCTCTGCTGCTAAGTTTAGTAATTTCATGGCCACTGTATATTTATGACACTCATACTGCCCAAGGACCAATTAGTACTGAATGAACTGTTTCAGGACCCTACTTTCCTGGCTGCTCCTTCATGTAATCTATGGTCTAACTGCTTTGTATACTTCTTTTTTTTAAAAAAACAAAAAACAAAAAACAAAAAAAAACCTTTATTTATTTATTATTTATTTATTTATTTATTTATTTGCCTTGGTGTTTGCCTGGAACTGGAACTACAGACAGTTGTTAGCTGCCATGTGGGTGCTGGGAATCGAACCCCGGTCCTCTGGAAGAGCAGACGGTGCTCTTAACGGCTGAGCCATCTCTCCAGCCCCGCTTTGTATACTTCTTATTTCGAAGAAGCTTTTTATACAAACTTCAGAATATGTTTGTGTGTCATATAGCTTGTCAAAAAATATGATTGGTTTTCACTGAACTGAGTAATAACTAAGGCTGTGACAGTACTCAGGGTTTTGAATCATACAGATCATTTTTTATGTAAGAAATGGTTGTATTCACTTTACATACCAACCACAGATTCCCCTCTTATTCTTCCTCCCAATTTCCCCCCATGCCCATCCCCTCCTGAAAGGGTAAGGCCTCCCTCCCATGGAGAGTCAGCAAAGCCTGGTACATTCAGTTAAGGCAGGTCCAGGTTTCTTCCCTGCATCAAGGCTGTGCAAGGTGTCCCACCATAGGTAATGGGCTCCAAAAATCCAGCTCACAATCATACAAATCTCATACATGCCTATAAAGTTTATATCCTAATATTTCACATTTTAGTTTTGCTGTAAAGTTTACATGGATATATAAATAATATATATTTAAAATATATTTTTTATTTAAATGTTGACTTCATCCTGTATAACTAGAATGCATTTTAGTGGTCATATTGCATAACCACTATTCATGTAGGATTTCATTTGCTAAAATTTTGTGGAATTTTTCATCTATATCTAAAAAAAAAGTGTTAGCCCATAATTTTCCTTGATATCATGCTTTTGTCTTGGTATTTTGATAAAACTGGCTATGTAGCACAAGTTAGGAACTGTTTTTTTTTTTTATTTTCTAGAAAAGTGTGTCCTGAGTAGATGTCATTTCCTTAAAGTTTTGGTAGAATTCACAAGTGAAACCACCTAGGCCTTCTGGTTTTTTTTTTTTTTTTTTGGAACATCATTAACTCTTGATTTAATTTCATTAGTATATTGTGATAGGTTCAGATTCCTTATGAAAGATTTGGTAGCTTATGTCTTCTATGAAATTGGTTGGTTTCTTTTTAGTTGTCAAGTGTTAGACAGAGCATGAGTCAAAATATTGCTTTATTAGGTGTCTGTGAAAGCCCTTCTTACACATTCCTGTGTGAGCATTTGCCATCTTTTCTGCTAATAAGTCTATAGGTTTAATTTTTCCTTTTGCACAACTGACTTTGTAACTATTTTTTTAAATTTGTATTACAATTTTTAAATTTCATTTGTTTATTCTCTAGTAATAATTAGTAATATAAAATAATTACTATTTCTATTGCAAGTTTTAGGCTTGAATTGTACCATTGATAGAAAATATTCTCTAAGATAGAATTTTATTTATGTTAAGGATCTTTTCTAATATAAACATTTGACACTTTTCTTAAATTGTTAAATTGCTTAAATTGTTGCTTTTTTTGGTTCAGAATCGCTTCTATTTTCCCTTGAGACAGTCTCTCTGACCTATGCATCATTTAGAAATTATTTCAACTGTGCTTCTATTATCTTTATTTTATTGAATTTTAAAATGATTCTTTTGAAAAAAACAAAATTTGGATTTTTTTAATACTTTGGGAATGTCACATTATGCACCCCAATCCCACTCATTTTCCAGTGCTTTCACATCCACTCTCTACTCTTGTAACTACTCTCCTCAAAAGAAATAAAAAATTTAAATTTAAAAAAAAAAAAAGAAAACAAGCAAAGAAAAGTTCTACCACACTTACACCACTCTGCTTCCTTCCTGTCTCTATCACATGGTCATTTGTATTAGTGGTCTTGGAAGCTTCAATCCGTCACACAGTATACTCTTTGGCCCAAACAGCTTTATTTGCAAATGTTCACTGCAGTGAGTCATTGGTCTGATTCAAGGCCCCTGGTTCTGTTACATCAATCCTGGACCCTCACCATGACTCCTGCTATTGCCTGGAGTCATAGGGGTCCTGTAGATAGGCTTGCAGGACCAGTCTCTTTACATGCTTGCTGAAGGTTATAGATAGGGTAGCTATTAAGGTGGGCCAATTCAAAGCCCTAAATTTGGGCTTGTGTACTAGCTGAGTTGGTTATCCAGTGTATCATCGAGGCCTCCCTTGAGCAAGAGGCAGGGCCTGCCCTGTGGTAGCACCCCTATCACCAACACCCAATATCAATGTGGCCTTAGGCAGCAATCCAAACCATGAATATCAGATTGACCCTCAGTGGCAACACGGCCCATGGACATCAACACAGACTCAGGCTGGAGGAGAGCCATGAACGCAGCCAGACAATACAGTATCTCGGGCCTGGACAGCAGGCTTCAGGTGATAGCACAGACTCCTCATATTGATTGACCTCTTACTTACTTCCATCCAGTTCTACCTTTCTTTATAGCGCATGAATTATTCTGCTTCTCTTTTTCTTCCATCTCTCCACCACATACTTTATCTTTACCATTTCTCTATCACATATTTGTTCATCATAGTGGGTCTCACCATCGGGCCACCACAGGCTATGGGGCCTAAACAGGTGCTTGGATGTCTTCTGGCTGCCCCTACATGATTCTATTGGAGTTAGAGAACATACTTTGTTTCATCTCCTCCCCTCTCTTCTATGTCCCCTCACAATTATGAGACAGAACAGTGCATTTATATAAAACATCTTAAATTTTATGTAGATTTGTCACCCTATTAGGAGATAGCCCTCCCGTGCCGGGGAAGTTAAACACCTTTACCAATTTCTCGGTGCTCAGCAGTCAACTCAGAAGTTTGAAATGCTTCCACAAGCTTTTTTTTTTTTTCCTATTGACAAAATAATTGTTTTCTGAGATGCTAATATTTGGTTAAACTGAGTGAAGATTATGTAAGAATCCTTTTTCCTGACTTTACAGATTTTCTGTTAGCCTAAAATTGATTGAAAGTGATACATAAAATGGTTAATCCAGAGCTCTCAGTAACTGAGAATATGGAAATAATGTAATTTTATTTACAGAGGTTCAATCTGAAACGATAAAAGAGATAAACTGAACTAATCATAATTTATTTTCAAGTTTAGTTGTGAATAGTGGTGGTTCTAAAACTTGGAGATGAATTGAGAGCTGGGGAAACAGGATGTCACTGGGGAGCCTGCAGAAGGGGAGCAAGGCTGTGATGCCAGACTCAAACTTGAGTATATAACAGCATTAAATCACAAATAACTATCCCCAAATCATGGTGTCAGCCAGAGGCCTCGAGTGTTTGGGAAAAATCTATTTCAATCTGAAAGATCATTATGTTTAACAAGCAAGAAAGCAACACAGAAAGAATTGCTAGACTGTAAACAGGAGATAGTAGGTGGGTGCCGCCCTTTGAGAGACAGTGACTAGGACAAGGGCTGCAGACTCCAAGACCTTGGTTTTGATGGAGACTTGATATCAGTGGCCCCTATAGAGCTGCAGGTACAATATAGAGAGCGAAAAAAATCAGAGTATTGAAATCATGTGTTAAAAAAATTAGACCTTCAGGAGAGGTTTCCATTTTTGTTTTGTTTTGTTTTTAGTTCAGGACACACAAAGGCAGGTCAATCTAGAATAATCTCTATCTTTGAGACTATGTAAGAAGCTGGTAACACAAGTGTGACCACACTTGTCATCTTATCTGTGGCTTCAGCAACTTCCTGCTGTCTGTACTTAGGACCAGAGAATCAGAACAGAGCCACCCTAACTGTGAGCCTGAGACAATCAGTATGTGAAAAGTCACTTGAATTTTTCTCTTCACCCTTTTGTATGAGATGATTCTTGTTCCTCTGTGAAATTCATCATTTTCCTAAGAGCAGTTTGCTGTTTTGAGCTCACGATGACCCTGAAGGTATAAATACTACAATTTATCACATTAAGAGAAAAAGAAATACCAGTTTATCCTCTTATCATCCATAATTTTCCACTGCCTGAGGCAAAATAGTTGGCATAGAAGATATGGACCATCCCTCAAAGTCATTTAATGATGACATGGATTTGTTTTTCCTCTTTAGAGTAATGAAATATAACTCTTCCTGTAATTTCTTATGAGGGCTAAGGGAACAAGGTGGAGGTGGAGACGATACCTTAAGGGCTCTAGAAATGGAAATCGAGTACAGAAGGTTTTAACTGAAAATAGACCTTCCTCTTGAGATTTTAGTTTGTTCTGAAGAACAATATTACAAAATCCAGCATTACACAATAAGGAAAAAAAAAAAAAAAGCTCAGGCAATGGAAGATTTACACAGCTGATGCTCAGCAGCCCTTTAAACAATGCATTCCTTTGTTAATACCTAGAAGCCTTGTGTTCTTGGTTATGCTAGGATGAACTGAATTAAATTGTACAAGCAATTCCCATTATGGGTATAAACTCTGCTTATAGAATCTGGCCTTTTTGATATACCCCAAAAGGAGAATGATAGAGAAAAAACAGTAAATGGGAAGGCCACAGAGGCACCAAAATAGAAGGCTGACCCCAAGGTCTGCTGAGTCTCAAGTAGGACACAGTTGCTGGCTCATTACAAGGCCATTCTGACCATAGATGTGAGCCTGAGAAACAGCCTCACTATACACATCATTACACCCCCAGTACAAACATAACAGCCCCAAAATATCCTGAAATGCTTCACTGGTATTCGGGTCAAGGATGGAGGACTTTGGTCTCAAGTCTTGTTGACATTAACTTTAGAAGCAGAGGAAATTAATAAATTGCCTGTTTCTGTGTGTATAATGCTTGGAGACCCAAGAGGGCATGAGGAACTCAGATCTGAACTGAGATGTTAGTTTTATTGTTAGCTACAGCTTTCCTCTTTGTGTTGTGATAAGGGGAGGTTTGGATTAAAGAGATGTGTGCTATCAGCAGACTTCACTGCCCCACTGTTGACTGTGATGACCTTTAGCCTGAAATCAGGTTGTCCCCCCATGCATGTATATGGGAATAAGACCTATGGCACCAAGAAATATGAGAACAAGGAAGAACTGTCTTCTAGCTAGGGCTCCAGAGAGCCATCCTCTAACTGACTGATATATTGATGTCATTTTTTAATGTATGCAATTGACATGTGTCGCCTCATAATTATGGAGGGTGTAGTAAAGGAAAAGATTCCTTCTCCTAAACAGCTCAGTTATCTAATCTCCCTCTGAATACACCAAGGTAGGAGGGACTTCTCAGGCTAAGTATCACAGTACACACCTTTAATCCCACCATTCAGGAGACAGAGGCGGCAGGTGGGTCTCTATGACATCAAGTCCAGCTTGTCTTTAATTTAAAAAACAAACAAATAAAAACCTGTGCTTGCTGAAGCCCTTCATGGTATGTGAACTCCCATGATCCCCACAGGGTGTGAATTGGTATGAAATGTTGTCAGTCTCTTTTTCTATAAATGAGGTGACAAAACTCTAGGCAAGGACCTTTCTAGAACAACAAAATCATAGTCACTCAGATTCAAAGGCCATGGTTTTACACTTGGGAAAGCAAAGACAATACCTCACAGATTTCTTTGACTACAAAATCGGAATATTTTTTCCCAAAAGCATGTAGCTTACTTGTTCAGCAGACAATTATTAAATCAATTAATCCCTGTTTCCCAGGCATTCTCTAGATGCCCCTTATTGTGTTCATGCCAGTTGACAGGATGATTTTAGAGGAGTCCAAGGCTACCCTTTGACCTCTCATGAGGACCTCACTGCTAAGGAAACCCTGAACGAAGACCTGAAAAGTGAAGGAGACAGTCTCATAAACACCTACCAGAGAAATGCCAAACAACAGTGCTGTCAAAATGTGAAACGAGGTGACTAGGCACAAGGGAGCAGCAGCTGGTAGGGAGATTTGTTTTATACCAGCTAGAATAGGAAGGTTGTCTGATATCACCTAGCAAAGTGTAAAGTCAAGACAAACACACTCAGGTCTCTAAAGCCAGTTTTAGGTCAATGGCTGTTGATTGTTTCAGGACACTTCTTATTCCATATCAGATTCATTTTATGAACAGCTTAACACACACCAAAAGTTCTGTCCTTAGTTGTTTGTGGTTACTGAAGACTACATATTAGGAGATGCTTATCATTTTCTGTAAATGCTCAATGTTTTCACCTTCTTGAGGAATCTGTTCATCCTATAGCAGAGAAGCTATAGGGAGAGTTGTCCAGGTTGAGACAAATAATGTGTGTCTGACAGCCTGAAAACCCAGCCCTCCTAATCAAATGGAAGTGTTTCTCAAGAGAATCTTGGAATAGAGATCTTTTTCATAATCTTTGCCCTGCCATCCAGAAATCTTAGGGTAGAGTTATAACTTGCATTAACCTGAGTTATGAAAGCAATGCTATTCTTTCTGAGGACTCTGACAGACTAGAGATCTCAATTTCTATGATTTCATTTAAGGTTTTATATGTAATCATTTCTTGGGAGTGAATTATGGCAATAGATGGTAAATAACCGATAGTCGTAACTGACAATATTACACTGAATTTTTTTTCATTGCAGAGAACATTGTTCTCTATAGAAATCATAAGTTTGGTAGAAAATGCTATTTTATGGTAACTATTAGCACCTCTGGGTTGTAATGAAAACACAATTTTGGGGCATTCTTTAATCTGTGTGGTTCCCAAACAGGGAACACTCATGAGAAGACTGTAAAATGGTTCTTAATTTGTGACGTGGGAGCCGTTCAAGTGAAGAAGCCAAAGCTGTTTATTCTAATTATCTTTGGAGCATGGCTCATATTCAAAAACATTTAAAACATTTCAATTAGTACATATCAATGCACATAGTGAAAGGGTTTCAATGGAATTTTTTTTATCAAGTATATCATGTGCATTAACTATGTTTACTAGTCATTGCTCTCCCTGTTACTCCTTCCCTTCCCAGGAATACTCTCTCTCTTCCAAAAAGTTCCCTTGATTTTCATGTCAGAGACATGTCAGAAAGACAGAGAAAGAGGCAGAGAGAGAGACAGTGTGTGTGTGTGTGTGTGTGTGTGTGTGTGTGTGTGTGCACGTGCGCACGCACACACCCTAGGTTCTAACTATGGCAAAAAGAATAATATATCTTTCTGATAATGTCTTTCTGATCCTGAATATTTCACCTAATATGATGATTCTCAGTTTTATTCATTTTCTTGCAAAGGACAATAGTTTCATTCTTTATATATAAGAATAAAACTCTTCTTGTTTATGTATCACATTTTCTTTATTCATCTCTTGATGGATGTATAAGCTGATTCCATATCCTGGATATTGTGAATAATGTCACAATAAATATGAATTGACAGGTGTCTCTGTAACATGCTAACTTATATTTGGGGCTTATCCCTAGGCATGACATAACTGGATCATATGGCAATTTTGTTTAGCTTTTAGAGGACCTTTCTTGTTAGTTTCCATAGTGACCTCATTAGCACACATTCCACCAGCAGTGCATGCTGGTCCTCATGCCTGACTCCCTCACCAGCATTTCTTCCTGTCTTTGTTGTTGGTTTGTTGGTTATTTGTTTTAGTAGTAGCCATTTTGATTGAGATGAGAGGGAATCTCAATGCAGTTTTAATCTGCATTTCCTCAATGATTAAAGATGTTGAACTCTTTAAATGTATCCACTTGTGATGGCTACTTTACCTTTTGAGAAAAGTCTACTCACATCATTTGCTCACGTATTGAGTGGTTTGGATTTTCTTGTGTTTAATATTTTGAACTTTTATATATTCTAGATATAAATTAAATCCAAGAAACCACACTCTTAATAGAAAAGGATACTACATGGAAGCTATCAGCCGTCAATAGCTCCTCAGCTAAGGATTGGGCCTCATGAGCCCCTTTCTCCTTTAAGCTAGAATGTTGACTGGCTGAATTATGTGCAGGCAACGTTAGCTGCCATGTCCACTAATGCAGCAGTGCTACCATGTTCAGAGACACTGCTTCACTCCAATCCTCCATGTCCTCCGGCTCTTATAATCTTTCTAATGCCTCTTCCTATTGTTTCTGAAACCTATGGAAAGGGCTTATGATACAGACATCCCATTTGTGGCTGAGCACTCCACAGATACCCTAATTCTATTGATCAGTTGTTATTTTCTGCATTTACCACTGTCCATTACACCCAAAAAAGTTCTTTGAGGACTGAGACCTACAGTAGTCAATGAGATAGAATTTAGAGAGCAGTTGATACAATGTCTCCTTAGCAAACTGATAATAAATTTTCACCCTTGGGGCTTGTGAGCTACCAATCATGGTTTTTTGATCAGGCTTCTGGTACCAGTCATACTCCTCTTGTGCAAGGTGTATTGAACACAATCAGATTAGTCAAAGTCACTGGTGTTTTACAGTACCTTCCAGTACTAGTAAAGCTGTCCAGCAGGGAAGAGGCTATCTGGTCATTGACAACTTGATTTTTCTATGTCTCATGAATTATGCTATATCTTAAAGTGTTTTTCTTACATATTCCTCAAATAGTTTCAGATTTTACATAAAGCCTTTTTTAAAAAAAAATGATGTTTATTCAGAATGACAGATAGGGATCTAGTTTTATTCTATTTCATGTGAAGATTCAGTTTCCCTAGCATAATGCTAAGAGACCTATCTCTTTGCCAGTGAGTGGTTTTCACATTTTCTCAGAAATTAGATGACTATATCCCTGTGAGTTTACTTCTGCACTTTTTTTCAACTTCATTTGTCTACATGTGACTTGTGTTAATAGCATGCTGTTGGTATTACTATAAGCAGCACAGTGTTAAGTGATCAGTGGACCACTAAAGAAATCAGGGAGGAAATGTAAAGAATATTAGAATCAAATAAAGAAACAAGCACAACCTCTGAGGTTCAGCAAATGCAATTCTGTGGGAGAATATTTTAGCTATGAGTGTTTATGTAACAGAATAAGATTAATCTTAAGAAATTGTAAACAATCTAATGATACACCCAAGAAACAAAATCCCAAAAAGATGTAGGCAGAAGCAATTAATAAAGGCCAAGGCAATTAATAAATGGAATGATTATTGAAGAAAGCAATGCAGTTTCACCAAATGAAGCATTGACCCTTCAAAAAGACAAGCAAGATTAGCTGATTCTTATCCAGGCAAACAGAGAGCAGGAGGGAAAGCTCAAATAAGGACATGAAAAGGGCAGACACCAGATACTGATAAAAGTCAGGGGATGCTCAGGGAGTACTGTAAAATATATATTCCAATAAGTTAAGACCTAGATAATAGACATATTTCCAGACACATAAAACTAACCCAGATCAACAATTTATACTATAACAAGTTATAAAATCAAAGCAACCATAGAGTATACTGTCTTCCAAAAGATCAGAACCAGAAAAGCTTGTTGCTGAATCCCTCTAGGTACTTAAAGTTGAATTGCCAACAAATATATTTTAAATATCTTTAACATACTATGGAATGTCTTCTTTTTGAAGCCGAGTTGGGGTTTCTCTTTTATTATTACATTTTTATTTATTCTACATACCAACCTCTTTTCCTCTCCCTGTCTTCTTCCCATTCCCTCCCCTACATCTTTTCTACTCATTCCCCATCCTCAGAAAAGGTAAGGCCTCCCATGGGAGTCAAGAACACATGGGATAGAAAATAGAGGTAGGATTAAGCTCCTCCCCCTGTATCAAGGCTGAGTGAGGCATCCCACCATAGATTATAGGCTCCAAAAAGCCAGCTCATGCACCGGGGACATTCTGGTCCCACTGCTAGGGACCCCACAAACAGACCAAGCTACACCACTGTCACCCTCATGCAGAGGGTCTAGGTCAGTCCCATGCAGATTTCATAGCTATCAATCCAGAGTCCATGATAGAGTTTCATTATAGAGTTAGAGTTTTTTAAGATATGTCAATATACATTTTAATCCAGAAGTTATTAGAGAAAGAGGCACTTGGGAGAAAGAGAACATACAACCAAGAATATGGGTAAAGACTTCTCAGAGATGCTCGCTTATGAGAGATACTATGTTCACCATACAATGTATACCTGCATAAGGACCTAAAAGTTTATTTTTTAAATTAAAGAGGTTCTTCTACAATTTAAAACATGCTTATTTGTCATTACTATCTTGTGATTTATGTCTATATATGAAGTTACAAATTTAAAAAATATTTCTTCATTATGAAAAGATAAAAAGATATACAAAGGTAAATATAGCAATGTGACAATTTTCTACATACCCCCTAGCTAACTTGAATAACTATCAATCCATAGTCAGTTTTGCTTCATCTATCCTATATCCTGATTCACTCACCCATCCACCCCTTTATTTTAAAGAAAATTAGTAAAGACATAATTTTATTGATACAACATATACAATATATGTATATGAAAACTTGTGACTTCATCACTATTTTCCCTGGTGCCTTCAAATCCTGCAGAGTGATGTAACAGAGATGCTGTGGCATTATAGTACTCAATTTTGAAATTTCAATTCTTCATGGTGCCATCACAGAGCTCCATTGGGATATAAAAATTCTCCAATGTGACATTACCATGCTCTGTTGTGACATCAGTCCCACACTATAACATTACAGTACCCCACTGTGTTATTACAATGTACAACTTTGTAATCATGGTATCTTATTGTGGCATTACAGTACTCAATTATAACTCCAGTGTCTCTTTCTCACATCACAGTATTCAATTATAGCTTCTCCATAGTAGAAGTGACTCACTATGGCATCATATTAATCCTCAGGGACAAGACAGTGGACAATTGTGTCATCACAATGTACCTTTTTGACATCAAAATGTTTCATGATAACATTGTGAGCCACCATATGGTTGCTGGGAATTGAACTCAGGACCTCTGGAAGAACAGTCAGTGCTCTTAACTGCTGAGCCATCTCTCCAGCCTCCCATGGTAACACTGTAAAAGTGAATTATAATGATTCATGTGTACCACCACAATGTGAATTGTGCCATCAAAGTGCTATATTCTAACTTCATAATGACACCTCATCATAAGACAATATTCTCAATGAACCCAAATGCTCCCTGTGACATCACAATGTCAGATTGTTTCATACAATACTCCCAACTTTCCATCACAGTGCTGGATCTTGACTTTGAATTAAAAATCATTGTGACATTGGTCCTATTGTGCCATCAAAATTCTTCACTGTGACAACACAATGCCTCAGTGTGTCATTACAGTATCCCACTATAACAATATAATGATCTGTGTGACATCACATGTTTCACTTTGATATCAAGATGCATTACTGTTTCATCATAAGATTAATTGTGATACCTCAAAGCTCCTAAAATAGATTTCCTAGACTTTCTCTTTCGAGCTTAGTTTTGGAAAAAACTGAATCATTTAATCATCAGTTTCTGCTTAATATGGGTTATTCTTATTTCATATCAATGATGTAATTTTTTTTCTGCATTCCCTCTAGATTGCAGGTGTTCTAAGTGCTTGGACATGTTTGACCATGCTTGACTATTTTAGTGAGATCATTCATGAGTGGTGTGGTAACTTAAGGAAGAAACTTGGAATTTGTTTTGTGACATGTCTAGTGTTTGAAAGTCAGTATTCAGATGTGTTAATTTTTTACAATATATAAAACATAAGATTTGAGACATTTTTCCCCTCAGTCATTAAGTGAAACACTCTTTCTTTAAAGAAAAACTTACCTCGCTTGGACATAATTTTGCTCAGTGACATGGTTCATAAAGACAGACAAGATTTATTAGTTTACCAATATCCAAAACAATAGGATGGGTCTCTAGCCTCTGCTCACAGCTTGTGATGAGCTCACATATTTAAACATGATTGGTGTGGGCCAGTCCTTTGTAGGTAATATTTTTACTCATGTACATGATGTTGTTGGAGTGCTTCATCACAGAAAACATCACTCTAAAAGAAAGAGTGAGCGTCCCTATCAGACCTTCCTTGGCTGTTCTGTGATGAAGGACTTCAGAGCATCTTATGTATTCCCTCAGGACTCAACTAAACCATTCCTCTAAGCAGTCCCACCTCTGAATTTTGCAATGGTCTTTGAAAATCATTTGATCTTTCCTACTGATTTCACAATAAATTACCATTATGACTACACTGCTATGTGGACAGCCTGGGACTAATGTACATGGATGGGGGCCTCCTCTGAGCACTTACAGTCCAAATCATAGTTCTTACCTTTCTTGTCAAAGGGTGGTGGCTAATGTGCCATTTTGTTGGTGTGGAGCCCATTTCCTGCAGATTTCTCAGTAATTGGTCATGAACTAATATCTCTTGAAAACTTTGATACTTAAAATAGGTTTCATCTGTTCTTTATAGCTGAGTGGGTATTAAATGTTTGCCTCATCCTTTTGTGTTTAGTGCCTTAAATATGTATTTCATTGAACATGCCCTTCTGATCTCATTGAGTTCTAAGTCATGTTTTTATGTTTATTTGGTAAATGAGAGGGGAGGATCAGGTCAGACAGAGCTAGCCTCATAGAGTTGGATCTTTCCTTCCGCCTTTATGAGTTCCAAGTATAGAACTCAGGCCATGATGCTTATGTGGTCAAGTTCTTCTTCAATGAGCCACCATGACGATCTTTGGGTCACATTTTAAATACTTGCTCTTTTCATTACTTTGGTTGTCTTCTCTTCAAATTTTCAGCTTTTCAAGTTTTGTTTTAATTGACATATAACTTCAAATTGACCACTTAGAGCCAGATGCTCATTTATATTTATAGACGTTGCATAATGATTATATTAGAAAGTGATTGGCATATACATTATCTTTGACACTTATTCTTTATGATAAGAATGTACAGCTTCCTGTAGCTTGGTCTTTTAAAAATATACAGATACACTATAGTCACCTAAAAATGTATTTAGGACACCGGGAAGTATTTCTCATAGCTTTAACTTAGTCCTCACCAACTCTGCCTATACTCAGTGTTCCTCCCTCTTCTGCTTCTGGTGACCATTATTCTGCTTTCTGCTTGTTATGGAATCCATTTTTCAGGGTTGAGGGGTATTATTCACATGCAAGGATACTTCTTGTCTTCTCTACATGTAACTTCTCATTTTTCTTTCACTTCTCTGACTTTTATATTTTTGTATACTTTTTTCCATTAACATTGGCATGGCATGTCGTGTTTATGAATCATTGTTACTTTTATGTCTAGTCTCTGTGTGTTAAGTGGTCAGTTTCGATTTCATATTCTTTACTAGCTTCTATTGCTTCCTCTTTACTGAGTCTTCCTATTTTGAATTCATTCTTTATGGCTCTGTTGTTTTATAAATATGCTTCAGCCTGAACCTGCAACTGTTTTTGTTTGTTTCATGAGTGTATGTTCCTGGAAGGTTCTTATTGGTCTGTGGTTTTCTTCCAGGTTTCTTTTTCTTTTAATAGATTAGTTCAAGAATAAGCCAGTCTTCCTTCCTTTCTTCCATGGTCTTGTTCATTCTTTCCAACAGTTTCTTTTCTTTTTTATTATTATATCTTCCCTGTTATCTCCATATTTATTTGACCACCAGGAAGAATCTATTGCAGGGTAAAAGACTACTTGTATGTATTTAAATTATTTTTCTATTCCATTATTAAAATTAAAACTGTATTTTTCATCATTTGTTTTGAGACAAAATGTTACTCTTTCAAAAAACTTGTCCTAGAATTCACTAGATAACACAGACCAGCCTAAAACCTATGGCAATCCTCTCACCTCTGCTCTCCTAAACACTGGGATAACAGGAATGACCCATCATACCAAGCTCAATGTTTTCTTCTTTTTGTATACTCTTTTTTAATCAAACATAATTTGTACATCATATGGAATAGAGCTTACATGTTTTCTTCAGTAAGTGATTACCAATATGTGTTTTACAACAGTTTGTTGTGCATGGTGACACATGACAGTAATCCCAGTGCTGGAGGCAGAAGTAAAAAGACCCTTGGGTTCAAAGCTGGTATTAGACACACAGTGAGATCCTTTCTTACCACTCCCACTGGACAATGCCCTGCCAAGAACAGTTCTGTGGCCTCAACCTATTTACTCCATCGCACTGAGAGAGAGGATCCATGTTCTTGATTCTGAAATTTAGGTTAACTTTGCATTTATTCAGCCTTAATTTGGCATATTTTTTCTAGTGTCTTTTATATAGCTAAGCAATATCTGATCATACTCATAGATAACAGCATATCCATTCTTCCACTGATGGATATTACAACTTCTAGTTTGGGGTTATTGTGAATGTTTTTTCTGTGCACATTTTCATTTTTCTTGGAAATGATACATACGGATATATATTTGGGTCACCTAAGAATATGCATTTAGCTTTCTAACCTGTAAAACTTCAAAGTTGTTTGACATTTTATATTTTCAAAAGCAACAAGCTTTGTTTAATCTGTTGCCATCAACCTCTGTCCATTGTCAGTGATTTCATTTAGCAGGGTTTAGCAGGGCCCTATAGTTTTGAAGCAACACCATTTTTGTCTTAATTTACATTTCCTTGAGGAACTGAACTATGATATTGGACATATTCATGGTTTATCCTTTTTAAAACTCTCTGCTCAAGTTTCTAATTTTTGGCTCTTTATATATGATTTGTGTGAGTTCTCTACAGATTCCAAGTATGTTTTGTAAAATGCATGAATGGAAAATATCTTCTATGATTTCTGTGGTCATTTCTGCAACTTATTTTTGTGAAGTCTAGTTCATCAAAAATTTTAAAATTGGCATTGGGTCTTTCCAAATTACATCTAAAAGTTATGATTTTTTTTATTTTTCTCTATTAATCTCTAAAACTAAACTGGTTGCTTTTTTGAACGTTAACAGCTTTTTGTTTCATTGGGGTAAGCTCTGATTGGCTATGACATGTGATCCAATTTAGAAATTACTGTATCATATTGGAAAGTGTCTTATCAAGGATGATTTCCCTTATATTCATAAAGGAACATAAATATGCCTTCTTTGTTGTGATGTTTTGTTTTTTAATATCAAAATCAGAGTAATTCTGATCTTACAAATGAGCTCTGAAGTGTACCTTTACATTCCCTTTGTTTTTTGAAAGTGCTCATGTAAAATTGATTTTATTTCTTTATCAAATGTTTGGTCATCTCTCTGTGAAACTTTTTTTGCCAGAACTATTTGGAATATGGTAATAATTTTGAATATAAGTTTACAAAAATGTTACCTCTTTGTTAAAAAATAAGTCACTGAATATAAATTCTTAGATATAGGGCTATTTATAATTTCTACCTCCTTTCTCAGTTTTAGTTTTTATTTTTTAAGAAATTTTAGATTTTATCTATAGTATCTAGTTTACATTTAAATTATCTAGAATCATTTAAAATATCTTATCATTTTAGTTCTATATAATTGACAATAATGACTGAGTTTTGACCACTTATTGTAATCAGATGTTTCTTGGTCCTGCCTTGCCCTTTGGTCTGAACAAATCTCTCCCACCCAAGGCCCCACAGCTGCTTAGAAAATAATTACTCAGAGGCTTATATTAATTACAGACTGTTTCATCCATATCTCAGGTTTCTTACTTACTAGCTCTTACATTTAAACCATAATTCTTACCTATGTTTAGCCGTGTGGCTTGTTACTTTTTATCTATTTCTCTTTTAAGAACTTTATTGTTTTTATTTTCTCTCCCAAGCCTACATGTATTTTTAAACACAGTGTAAGCTGTTTAAAGGACTTTTTTCTCCTTTGAATCTGTCTTTACTGTATATCTCTATTTTTTCTGACCACATGATCTTTTAATCTGCTAAGCAGTGTGGCTAGGATTAAAGCCTCAGCTACAGTGGCCACCTCTGCCCAGCTTTTTGGTCTATAAGAGCTTAGCCTCATAGCACAGGTACTGGCAGGAACCATGTTTACCACCCCAATTCTGGGGAATTTTATGCCACCAAATAGAGAACTGTCACTTGCTTTTCATAAGCCTCATTCAAGTGTTTGGCATCAGGGCCTCTTAAAAGAAGCCTCTAACACTGAGTCAGGAAGCCTCTCTTAAAGGAGCCGTACTTTTGCTTACCTCTACCAAACAGTGCCCTCCAGAGAAATTGCTGCTATTACGAAACCATGCTTGACTTTATGTCTAGAATATCTTTTTAAGCTTTCTCAGGTTTATTGTAGATGTGTGTGCACCACATTGAATCATCTTATCTATTTTGGGGGGTTTGGAGACAAGGTTTCTCTGTATAACATGCCTAGCTGTCCTAGAACTAGCTTTGTAGATCAGGATGTCTTCAAACTCACAGATATCTGCCTCCCTCTGCCTCCCAAGTGCTGGGATTAAAGGCGTGGGCCACCAATGCCGAGCCTTATCTATTATTTAAAATCAGCCTTAGTAGAGATTTATCAATTTGATTATATTTTTCAGGAAAGTAAATTTCATATATAAAGTTTAGTTTTTCTTTGTTTTGTAATCTTTTTAAACTATGCATTTTAAAAATATACCAGAGTTTAATTTGTTCTTCTATAGCTTCTTGAGTAGGAAAGCTCCATTTCTGTCTTCTATAATCTAGACATCTTAAAGCAGTGAATTATTTTCTACTGTGCTACTTGCATCTTGAACATTTTGATATTATTTTATTTATTTTTAAATAAATTCTAGTTGCTTTAATTTTCTGTTTTGACACAAGCTACTCATAATAGCTTTGTTAATTATCAAATAATAAATGTCCTATATATTACCTTTTTAGTTTTTCATTATTTGTTAACATTGTAGTTGCATGCTAGTCTGGATGATTTCAGTCCCTTGAGATGTACTGAGATTTTGACTCTGTGTGGTCTATTTTAGTGACTGTTTTGTATGCTCTTGTAAATGTCACCATAGACTGAACTATTCAGTTGCAACTTAGGTCTACTTATTGATGCTTGTACGAAGCATGATTGTCCTTGAGTAATATTTTTTGTGTAATTCTGCCAATTCTTAACCAAAAAAAAAAAAAAAAGTATAAGTATCTAACTCATTATTTGGTTGTCTTTTTAGCCTGCTGGGTTGTAGTTTGGGGATGTTTGTGAGGATTATGCATCTTTATGTTTGTTGATTCTGTTTCACAAATTTTGAAGCTTCTCAACTGGGCACATACATATTTAGGTTGGTTGCATCTTCCTGATGACTTGAAGTTTTTATCATAATGACAGACATGCTGTGTACCATTTATCTTGAAGTTCACCCTCTCTCTGATATTAAGTGTAATAAGGCTGGTTCAGCTATGTTTAATGTTTGAATAGCATCTCTTTTTTTACTGAAGCCATCTTCTCTTGTTCACTTTTATAAGAAAACTATTTTTTTGAGTTTTCAGTGGAAAGACATGCTGAGATTGCTTTCTAATTCCACCAATCTGTATTAGGGCTTCTTCAACTATTTAAACTCAAGACTGATTTTTGCCCAAGAAATTTTTGTGTGACTTCAGATATATTGACATGTAAAATGCGCATTTAAATTTTTTAAATTACTGGTAATTTCAGTAATCCTTTATTATATGTCTTAGTTAGGGTTACTATTGCTGTGCTGATACACCATGACCTAAAGCAATTTGGGAGGAGTTATTTTGTTTACTCCTTAAACAAAATTCATCATCAAAGGTAGCCAAGGCAGGAGCTAATGCAGAGGCCATGCTGGGGGGTTGCTGCTTACTGGCTTGCTCCTTGGATGCTCAGCCTACTTTCTTTTTCCACTAAGTACCACAAGCCCAGGATAATACCATCCACACTAGGCTGGGTCTTCTCACACCATTCACAAATATGACCAGTTTCTCACTCAGCCATTATCAGAGAAGCTTTGTCAAATAGAAGATAGAAACAGAGACTCACAACTAGACAGTATGCAAATAGTGAGAGACCTTGGAACACACAGTCCTAAATGAGATGTCTACTCAAGTCCTTCCTCTCAAGACTCAGGGTGCTATGCAGAAGTGGAGACAAAAAGGTTATAAAAGTCAGAGGGTATGGAGAGTACCAAGAAAACTGAGCCTTCCACACAGAAAGTTCTGATACACATATAAACTCACAGAAACCATAGAAGCATGCACAGGATCTGCACAGGTCCAAGCCAGATAGATTCCAGTAATGAGAAAGGAAGTGCACTTCATCCCTAACCCAGAAGCTATTTCCAATTGACAAATGCTTGCAAATAAAAAAAAAAAAAAAAATCAGTTTTCTCCAGTGGGTATACAAACAATACTTAAGAGGAGCCCCATGCTCAGAAATACATGGCAAACACAAAATGATCTCAATGGCATTTTTGGAAATCTTTTATATCATGATGCTTTGTTAGTACATTTTTTAACCTTTTTTGCCGGTATATTATGCTTCCTGGTTTTGTTTTTTATATGGTGTGTTTGTGTGTGTGTGTGTGTGTGTGTGTGTGTGTGTGTGTGTGTGTGTGAATTTAATTCTGTCAGTTAATGACTCTTTTACTTTGCCTAGGTCAGAAACTCAAACAATAATTTCAAAAATCAGACATCCTCATACATTACAATTCAAAGATACATGGGTTTAGTATTTTCATGCCGAAGAGTGATAAAGTATTAAATGTCTTTATTCCCCATAATTAAACAACTAGGTTCCATATGTAGTAGCAGAAAATATCAGGGTTTCAGATCCCAAACATCTATGTAAAAGGGGTGAGACAGAATCCATCTGGTGCCCTGGAGATGAGTAGGGCTTGGGGATACTAAGAGAGGCAGATCTCCATGTTTTGCTAAATGTTAAATCAAGTTCAGTGAGCAACTATCTCAGAAAATAAAGGGTAAAGTTATAGCATAAGATACTAAAAAGCATCAAACTCTGGTCTTCACCTATGGACATAACCTCTACAGACAAATATAACCTCAGACACCAACATATATACATGAACACATATATACAACACACCAATATATCACACTCAAATAAAAATTGAAAAAATAAATAAATCGTAATATAATTAGTTTTAATTTAGAGAAAATTTTTATGAACTATGCATATTTCTATTTATATGCAATGTAAAATGCATAATGTATAATATAAAATATGAAATTAATTTGTGTAAAAATATTCAGCAGACAAATTGACCATTCATTTTCCCTCATGACACAACAAAATTGCCAAAAATCTCTCTGTTGCTGATGAAAAAGTTAAGAATAATGTCATTAAATGATTTCTCATGTAACAAGTTAGATTTGGAATTCATCTTTCCACATCTTCTCATTCTAAATCTAATGTCCTTACCTTTATACCATGCTGTTTTATACTAAAACTTTTAAAATATTGCAAGATAGCTGAGTGAGTGAATTAGCTGTTATAGCTTCACAGACTGGGTTCCTCTGTAGCAAAAGAATAAAGGAGCAGTCAAATAAGTTGAAGCACAAATCTAATATATCACAAATACTCTCCAGCAACAAAGACAAGTGAGCAGCTCTCCCAGCATGCATGTTTGTATATACTTCATTAGCTTTCAGAAGAACTGGATCTGTCTTACATCATTTATACTCTCTGACGTCTACTTACTACATCTCTGCCAATAGCAACCCATTCTGTAGAAGCATTTCCATTCCATCACTATGGAAGTGAGCATGTGAACTCTCACATACATATGCACCTCACATCATCAGCTCAGGGGATTTACATACTACACTGTCATCTCCATCTAGATTTTATTGTTACTGGTGCTGGTGATGAAACCTGGTGCTTTGAGCATGGTGGTCATGTTCTCTACCATGGAGTTAGTTTGCTATTGATTCAGCCAACAGCCACCAACTTCTGGGGGGATGGGGTGTCTGTCTGTCTGTCTGTCTGTCTGTCTGCTGGGTCTGTGTGTGTCTGATTCTGCATGTTAAGTCTGTGTTTGTGTTTCTGTGTGTTTGTGAGCATACATGCACGCGGGGGCCAGAGATTTATGTGGAATGTTTTATTCCATTGATCTCTATTTTTTGAGACAGAGTCTCTCACAGCATTGGGACTCAACAAAACAGCTAGGATTGCTAGCAGGAGAGCCTCAAGAGGTCTCCTGTATTCATCCTACTGGTGCTTGAATACCAATGAGCTATTTCCCCAATCTCATAGCTACCAACTGTTAAACCAACAATGTTCAGGCTCTGGGGAGACTGTCAGAACTTGGCAATGCTGACTCCATTTCAAGTTAGATGGCTGGCTATAGGGAAAGTTTTCAAGTAACCGTAATCTAGACTCAGGTAAGCTTTATTGATTACAATACTGCAGATCCAAATTTTATTTTTGTGTTTGCTATTCAGTCACAATTGGAGAATCTTTTGAGCAAACTTATCATAAAGACTTCATCTTGTAAATGTTCACATTATTTTATAACAAAGATTTTAAATCCACTGCATGATCTATTTATATATAGGTGACTGTATTTAATTGTTCACCTTTTTTTAATTATTTGGGAAAATCAGATTGCCTTACAAGTTTTTATTTCAGCATAAATCAAGCTTGATGTCTTTGAGCAGGAATAATACTGGCCATCAGCCAAAGTGAAAACAAAGATAAGGTTTATTTGAACAGCACTACTTGTGTTGCACCTCTGACCCTCTATGACATTCTATGACCTGCTGCCCTGATTCCCTTGTTTAGGGAACTGTTTTCATAGCACTTGGAGGCTTTTGTCAAATTTTAAAGCTATTATTTAGCAGTTGTATGTTCTTTGTCAAATGCCCCATTTGAAACTTGAGCCTTTACAATAAGCCTTCTCAGTCACACCAGCTGAAGAGTAGGCCCTATCAGTACACTATTACTATGTCCACCATGCTGGCTGCCACCTTGTTATCAAGATAGCAGACTTCATTTGCATCTCCTAGGTCTTCTTCTCCTCTGCAGCCACTAACACAAGAATGTGAATACCATACATGTGGAATTATATAGACACTGAATACACATTAAGTTAGTGAAAAACAAATGATGTTATTTGTTTAGAGTTTAAGAAGCAACTTAGCGTTACTACTTCTCAACACATCACCATCTTGACCAGAGTTCATCTCTGAAATATGTTAGATGCATTGTGACTCCTTGGAAATAGAATTTGCCCAGTGGTAATTTTCAGTATTGAGACATTTTTTGTTTACTACTCTTATCTTCAACTAAAACTCTGTGATTAAACTACAAAGAACTAATTTTGGTGCCCAACGAGTTACATATAAGTATTATATATATCATATTGGGAATATTCTATATTAGAAATTATTGTTGCATGGAGAGTTAGAATCATTCTGGTAATAGCAATTGTGCATGAATAAAATCAGCATTTGGATGGGGAAGGAGTATCCCATATTGGAAAGTAATCATAGCTTTTATATTCATGTGTGTGTATGCTTTGACAGCTTTTTGGAGACCACAGCCTACTACTTCATGAAACCAAAACTTGGAGAGAAGGAGGTGTCCCCAAATGTTTTCTTCAGTGTCTGGCATGAATTCAGCTCTGACTTTAAAGACTCTTGGAAAAAGGAGAACAAACTGATTCTGCAAGAGAGGTGGGTATTTTCATTTTCACAATGGCATTTAAAACTGGTATTTTTATTAAGTGTGACTCCACTGGGGGTTGCCAATTTTTATAGCATGAATGAAAACTTTGATGGCCCTGACCCTGGGATGGCAAGTTGAAGAGGTGCTGATACTTGGCAGAACTTGGAGTTTGACTTAGAAGAGTATGGACTGTGCTGTGATGCTACAGAGTATAGCTGAGGATGGGGAGTGCCATTGTCTATTGAAATAAGTGCTATTGTAGAAACTAATACAAAAAGAAACAACACCATATGAAGGATTGAATAACCCTATTGGAATAAACCCTCTCCTTTCTAAAGATTGATGTCAGAGGCTGCAAATGTTAGAGGAATAATTTTTGCTCAATTCATGGTATATTGTCAGTTTCATCAGTTCATCTTAAAATTTTACCCAGATGTCTCCCCAAACCATAGATTATCATGCTTTTTAAAAAGACCCCTCAAGATTCTTGTGGAATTACAACACATTTCCTAAAATAAATCTGTTTAAGAATGAAGAGAAATTTTTTCCTCTTGAGTATGTGAAATCGCATCTCAGGGATTATGAAATTCAACAAAGGCATATTAAATATTAACTCTCGAAGAAAGCTAGCTCTCCCAGGGCAACCTCCCCAAATAACTGTGCCTAGTGGGAAAACAAAAAAGAAATATAATCCACCCAGAAAGCAAATCCGAACACAAAACCAATTAGTACACTTCCTCACATATCTGTATTAACAAAGACTTCCTTTAGTTCTTTAAAAAGCTTACATCCTGTGGGACCTGGGTCATCTCTGATATAATATTCCATAGTTTAGGCGTATTATCTTTAAGTTGATCTGTTTGCACTAACACCATGATGCACACCTAGTTTTCATTTATGAGTAGACTTCCTATCTCCGTAAGTAAACAGAGTTAAATGCTAGAATCTATTGTGCATATATATATATATATATGTGTGTGTGTGTGTGTGTGTGTGTGTGTGTGTATATATGTATGTGTGTGTGCATACATATATGATATAGACACGGCCTCACTTCCACAACTAAAGCTATGCATCTCTTATTGTGGCTCACTGTCCCATTAAATCTAACCTAATCAGTAAGTTCCAGGCTCAATGAGAGACTCTATCTCAAAAAAAAAAAAAAAAATAGTAAAACAATTGTAGAAGTCAACCCAAAGTCAACCTCTGACCCCCACCTAGGCACATGTGTATCTGCATACACATATCTATACACAAACACACAAACACATCACATAAAAAGATAATTATACTCTGATCACTGTTCAGCCATACATTTATTTATATATTCCTTCACCCATATATTAAATGATATTTTTATTCTCAACCCCTCAAAATGCTTGCTCAGATTAGAGGGTTACAAAGGAGAACCATTTTCAACCCCAATTCATTCCCTTCTTGAATATCTATATTTAATTTTTTTTCAACTGGAAAAAGGTCTGGACCCCACTCACCCTGTTGTTGCAAGTGAAAAGCATAGTGTTTTATATACAGCAGTTTTGGTAGCATCTCTTGGATTAGGGACCTAAATAAAGATAGAACTGGTCTGATTTGTCTTTTTAATAAAGAAGCTGTTTCTATGGCAAGGCAGCTTAGAGGCACATGAGAGATCCAAGCAGAGATAAACACAAAGGAGGGCAGATTCAGGAGACTCTGCAGGCTGCCACCCAGAAAGCAAGATATGATGGGACACAGGTAAAGCCACGGAGCCACATGGCAATACACAGATTATTAAAAATAGGTTGACTTAATTGGAAGAGTTCGTGGATAATGAGCCTGAGCCATAGGCCAAACAGTTAGTAATTAATATAAATCTTTGCTATTATTTGGTACTAAGCAGTTGTGGGACCCAGACCTAGGGGATAAGCCAGGCCAGAAACATGCAGCTACAGAAGAGGCCATTAGATTCTCTGTAACCAGACTTACAAATGGTTCTTTGCTGCCATGTTGGTGCTGAGACTCAAGCCTGGTTCCTCTGGAAGGCCATTCTCCTTTTGTTTCTTTTTAAATGTCTTCTCTGTCTTTTCTTTTCTTTCTCCTTCCCTTATTTCTTGTCATCTTCTTTCTATTTTTCTCTCTCACCTCCTTCCCCTTTTCACTCCTTTCCTGATCATACTCTACTCCCTTTGGATTAATTTTTAAGCCAAGCTTATTCTTTAACAGTAGATCTATTACATCCTGTTGCCTTCATGAGTAGCCATGGCTAACATTTTCACAATCCAGGCATAGAAAGCACTCTCCAGCGTCCTCTAGAAGAATTCCAGGGTAAGCTCCAAATGAACTCTGGCCAGCTCTGGCTCTACCACTATGGCTAGCCATGACCTATCACAATTAACTCAACTGCACTTTGTCCCATTCCTCTTGCCAAGGCTTTCTATGATAGGCAGTTTTCTTCATAGCAGGTTTTTTTTTGGGGGGGGGGGGCGGGTGTAAGGAAAAACAGTTTCCAAAAAAAAAGAATGAACTACTTCCTCAGTTTATCAAGCCTGTAAAAATTGTCCATGTGATTACCAAAGTGATTTAGCATGCCTGTGTGGCTTTTCCTAGGAAAATGCAAACAAATGTCTCTTTACCCCAACTAGGGCACCAATGACAGACCAAAGAAATGATTTCTTTCACAGCTAGCCTAGTAAATAAGTGAGTTATAGATTTAATTGTAGAATGAAGTGATATTTACTTCATACGTAGCTAATGTAGGATACGTAGCTAACACAAAGGCAGCTGTATTCCCAAAAGACCCATCGTGAATGAGGAATGACTCATAAAGCTGTATTCCTGAGCAGCTTTTATCCTTAACTTATAGACAGCTCAGTTGATCAGAGAGTCATGTGACCCCAGCAAGTGTTGTTGCTTTTACAACTATCCTCAACTTCCTGAACTTTGTAGGTTTCAGTTAATTCCTGAGTTCTAAAGGCTTCCTTCAAGAAGGAAATGTATTGGCTGAGTGTATGAAAATAATCTGACCAATAATAGTTATACCATTGAACTCTTACTTATAAAATTTCTCATCTTCTCATTTGATAGTTTAAATAACTGATTCTTTAAAGTTTTAAGTCCTGTATGAATGTTCCCTACCATTGTGAGATGACATTGATGTGTTTCCTGGTATGGTGAATTCCCCTTCATTCTTGTTGAGTAGATCTGCCGTCTTCCTTGAAGATGTGGTTTGAAAAGTATGGAGGTTTAGTTACCTGCCAGTTTTTATTGTTTGGAAGGTCATTTATCCATCAAGAGTCACCCTTTTCTTACCTGTATAATGGAGATGATTACATTTTTCTTGCAATGTCAATGTGTAGATAAGATGAAATGATGTGCTGATAAATATATATATATATATATAGAGAGAGAGATATCAGAACCTACATGTTTAGAGGTTCATAGGCTGTTTCTCTATTATTGAATATAAATGGTATCTACATTGTGTCTCCAATAAAATGATTTAGTGTATCAATAAGAAATGACATCATTCTAAGAGAGTTTATAGTTGCAAGGGATGGCTATGCCATAATTACCTTTTTGGTTAGGTAAAAATGTGTTAGTTCTATATGAACTTTTGTTTAAAATGTTACTGTACACTATGCTTCTATATGAATGACATCTTATATGATAGATTGCTTTTATATAGACCCCCAACCCATTGGCTTTGTTAAAAGTCAATAAAAGTGGTCTTTTCCATCTACTTGGCATACATGTATATTTAATAATAAAACATAATCCTTGTTAGAAGATTAAGACATGGCATCACTGAAAAACACAATACATGTAAAATAATTTTTTAAAATTTTATTTTACTGCAATATTTTGAAAGCTGGGGATATGTTAACAAATTATACCAAACCCCCAAGCCCCGGTGTCTCACAGAGAATTCCTGTAATATGTAATGCTACAGGAAATCTTTTGCATTAGTTTCACTCAGGTACATTAATTAACCTTGTAGAGAAGGGACATAAAGCCCAAATACTTGCGCACATATATATGTCTTAGTCCCTAATGAATAGACTATGTGTTAGATCCTGGAAGAAGAGGGTAGCCACCCCAGAGCAGCCTTACTTCTCATCTCTGCTTTACTATGATTTAAAAGTCAATGTTCATCCAGAGTTTTCAGCTGGGGTTTGTGTTAGGGTTCTGTGTTTGTTAATATGCTTTGAGCTTCACTAGGCGTTGAAGTGTTCAAGTCCTCTATAGGCAGTCTCGTCTTCCTTGATTTCACAGTTTAGCACTAAGCAGTGCAATATACAGCAGAGAAAGAGGAGGAGCTGAGGTCTAGCCAGAGGACTTTGAACACAGAGCTTAGAGCCCAGGCAAGAATTTTTAAATACGGATTAAAGCACTAAAATCATTTTAGACAACAAAATATGTCTCCAGAAAACTGGCGCCCAAGTTCTATGAAGTGTGGTATACCATAATTTCATTTTTAATCAGACATTTTAATGCAATAAATCAACTGAGACATTAGTATGGGTTGTGTCTAAAATGCTGTCTAATTTAATTTGCTGGTTTATTTCGCTTCAAGGCAGATAATCTTTGGTGAACCCAGAGAAGGGCTAGTTACCCCTCTAACTGCACAAGCTTGTGGCAATCAGTCTGTGTTCAGCCCAGCTGAGGTCTGTAACTAGAAAGGATTTGGATGCTTATTCTTATAAAGTCCTATATTATATTGAAGATTTCTCTTGTCATGTTAAAATTCTTTGAAAATTTGTTCAGATTCAGATTTAGGTATGATGTTAGAGATTTGGGGAGAAAGAAACTACTTTCATGGTAATTAAAAATAAATATCAATGGAGATAGAATTGAAATTCCCATCACCCATTTTTCTTTGAGACAAAATCTCATGTAGCACAGTCTGGCCTCAAACTCACCAGGTAGCCAATGACAACCTTAAACCCCTGATACTGTCTCCACCTTGCTGGAATCATAGGTGTGTGCCACCATACTTACCATGGTAGAGACTGAACTGAGAGCTTTGCCCATACCAGGCTGCCTTACCAGCCCACTGAATCTCAGCTGCTGAAATCCCCTCTGCTTCAATTCTGTGCTGTTCTGCAGTAGTGGTAATGATGTTGGCCAATCATTCACCCTTTCCATTAAGGTACCAACTTTAGAGAAATGACCCAGAAAGCCATTTTTTTTCCTATTGCCAACTCTCTAGTACGGAAGCTTTGGCAAGAAGATTGCCAAAATGATAACTAGAAGCTAAGTATGTCTCAGGAGTCAGCATTCTTGGCTGGTCCTAATTTACTTACCTTGAGGTGTAGTGGGCAGGGCAGTTTGTTTTGTAATTATTTATGCCCTTCCATATGTCAGGCAGCATCTCTGTCTATACAGATCTTTCCCTCTAACTGGAAAAGAAGACAATAAATGAAAGCACATGTTTAAGCTATGGATTTAGAAAATAAAAAGTGATCAGAGTTGGAGATCATGTAGAAAGAGTAGCCAGGAGACCTTTCTGGGGAAGCATGGTTTGGAGTGCTTGAGTTCAGGATTCCGGCCATGTGGAGACTCGACAGCACAGAATAAATGGTTGTGTGTTTTCCAAGAAAGATGAGCAATAAAAGGAAACTAGTAAAGTGTGTTGGGGCTTCATAGTCCAGATTGGGACATATTCATCATGAGTGGTAAACTTTCATTATCCAGCGAGTAGAAAATCACCAAGTTGGCAAATGGATAGGATGTGTGTGATGAGATCATTGACTGTAATATGGGCAGTGCATCAGAGAGTGGCGGTGAGAAGTAAGTTAGGAAATCACTATGGTTTAGGCGACAGATGTGGTACTCTAGACTATATGAGGTCATGGAAGCTGCAGAAAGTGAGTGTGTGCAAGGTGTGTTGTTTAGAGGAAGGTCTACACAGGCTTGGTGCTCCCAGTTTCTGCTCAGGCACTACCAAGCAAATGTCAGTCAAGTTATGAGAGATTCAGGAAATAAGTCAGCCTACCATTTCTTCTTCAAAACGGCTTGTTTAAACTCTGGATGTTAGAACATTCAATTTATAAACTTAGTTCTTCTAGGATGTACATATCCCAGGGGCACAGCTAAATAGGAAAGAACATTGTGTCGTCTTCTTTGTCTTGCCATGCTTTGGGGAAACTTTTCTCAAATACTTCTTGAGTTCTATCCCCAGACCATAAAGATAAAAAAAAAAATGAGAAAAATGTGATCTAAAGATATGTTAGTGGTAGTATGTTTGTCTAGCATGCACAAAGCCATAGAGGGAGAGGGAGGGAGGAGGAAGGAGAGGAGGGAGGGGCTGAAGCACCTCTCCAGGGTTGTGGTGAAATCACCTAATAGAAGATTAGCACTCAAAGCCAGGAAAACAGCTTGCCCAGAGGTATTCTTGCTTTAGTGGGTATTTAAATGCTGGCCTGTGGGGGATCTGACCCATTCAGAGTTCCCATCAGCATTTGTTAAAAGTATTTTTGATGATTTAGCCAAGTTTATAGTAGAAATATCTTAGATCAAAATATACTTCCTGGAAAACATGAGTCAAAATTATCCCTCAAAAATAGTATCTTTTAACTTATATGGGCTGAAAACTGCTTCTATAAAAGCAAGATTTTTAAAGGAGTAATTCTCACTTCCTTTAAGATAAATAATTTCAAATAATATCACAGTTATATTCTGTTACAGGAAGATGAGCAGATCTATTGGGTTTGTGTAATGGAAAATTAGCAAATATTTTGGTTTATACTCCTGCTGGCGCCTGAATTTTTAAGATAGCTAAAACCTCTGGGATCAAAGTGCTTTCTACAGCCCTTTCTGCCATGCCATTGCTTGCTGCTGACTCTGACTCTTTGGGGGTAAGAATACCCAGGCAGGAACCACTCCTCCAATTGCCTCAGGGATTTCCTCTAAAACATTGCTGCTTTCCCACTGTTGAAAGCAAGATGTCTGATACAGGAGACAGTTCTGTAGCCTAGTCTGTTTGAGGAGCTCCTGGCAGTAGGATCAGGATCTATTCCTGGTGCATAAGCTGGCCTTTCAGATCCCATTACCTATGGTGGGATGCCTTGTTCAGCCTTGCTGCAAAGGGTAGGGGCTTGGACCTGCCTCAACTGAATATACCAGGCTTTGCTGACTCCCCTTGGGAGGCCTTACCCTTTTGGGAGGAAGGGATAGAGGAGAGCAGAGTGGGGGGGGGGAATCTGTGGTTGGTATGTAAAATGAATAAAAAATGCTTAAATTAAAAAAAAATGATCAAAAGGAGTTAGAAATCAGGAAGCTTAAGATAATAAAAGTAATATATTTGAGAAGTTGTACTTAAAAAACTGGGCACTTTAGAATAAATAATGTCTGATTAGAAACTAGGCTGGAGAAATGGAGAGGTCTGAGGCTGCTGTGGCCATGTCATAGATACTAGTCTCTGGATGAAGCCAATGAGAGAACAAGGCCAAGACATTTTTTGGTCTGTTTGGGATCTTTTTGGGGAGGGGGTGATGCAGACAGTAATAGAGAAAGACCTTTTATACTGGACTTACTAGCAAGCAGACACCATGAAACTTAACCTTGCTGATGTTGAAGAACTAGCTATAAAATTACAGGGAAGTCTTGGTTGTTGACATTTGCAGTCAAGTCAAATGTCCATCAATTGAACTACAGCTCTCAGGATGAGTTAGTGTCATAGAGTGAGCCTGTGGGTTTTGCTTTATGGAAAAACTGTTATTACAGTTTGCTCCTACTTGAAAGAAAACTTCAAATTTTAAATCATCGTTGTTGTTTAAGGTTTTTATACATAAGGTTTTTTTTTTATTATTTATTCAGGTATAGCTAACAAATTCTCTCTCTCTCTCTTTCTCTCTCTCTCTCTCT
This sequence comes from Sigmodon hispidus, assembly GCA_004025045.1. NCBI lineage: Eukaryota > Metazoa > Chordata > Mammalia > Rodentia > Cricetidae > Sigmodon > Sigmodon hispidus. The sequence continues at coordinate 105,902 of PVIH01000496.1, forward strand.
CTCTCTCTCTCTCTCACACACACACACACACACACACACACACACACACACACACATCTTATTATATCATCAGTATACATCCTGAAGTTATTGTCATAACCTAACCAGTTGACAAATCTGTTCCCTCACAGGGTTACATTGATTTATTTTTTCCTTTTGTAACAGGTGTGTAGTTTTAATTTTACATTTTAAGAGTAATAATGCTAAGTCAAATAAATGAATATACAGTTGCACCTAATAGAATCCCTAAATTGACCCCAAAGCATTTTTGCATTGTAGCCTCTCTAGTTTATGTTCAGAGTAACATATAAACTTGGCAGAGGCCCTTTACCTCAGTGTTTTAACATCTTTTCATTTTAATCCCAAGAGCACTTACACTTTGTTGCTTCTATTTTAACTTATGTGTGTCTCTACTTTCTGGATAATGTTTGTAATAACACACACAGAATCCCTGATTCCTCAAAATCTTTCAAAGTTTGGAAAGCTATCTAATGAGCCTCGTCTGTCTGTCATTGTATCTGGTGATGTTAAGCATCCTCTAAATAATCTATCAGCTCTGTCTCCATCTTCTCTGCTTTGCCCTGGCCATGTTCCACCTCCAATTGATTTCCCTGGCCACTTCTTTCCTTTAGGACTCACAGTTCAGCTGGCACCGAGTATCACACACCCTGTCTCTGTAAAAGGCAATTTGCCTGGCCACCATGTCTCCACAGCTCATTGATCTCCCTCTAAAGAAAGACTGCTCTGTCTCCCTGCTAAGACCTTCTCTGAATGATTGAAATGTTCAATGAGAAGCCATCTGAAGTGTTGTTAGGGAAGCTGTGCCTACAGAGCCTGCAGACCACCTTAGGAGTGCTCTCCTCTACATCTGCCGAAGGTTACAAACCTCTCCCGGTATGGGTCAACCCCTAGACAGAGATGGTCTTTGGTTCCACCTGGCAAAGGGAAGCCAAGGTGAAGAGGGGAATCGAGGTGCTTTGGTGTGAGAGTAAGGTCAGCTAGCAGATCCATTCCATCCTTGGAATAATCCCTGGAATATTTTATTTCTTAGATTTAATAATTAAATGCTATTTTTTGCTAGCAGATAGTCTTTTTAATTTTATTTATACGGGTGTTTTACTTGCATGTTTGTCTGTACACCCCTCATGAGCCTTGTAATCAAGGACAGGAAAGGATATTGGATCCCTTGGAATTGGAGTTTTGGAATTATAGGCAATTATGAACCACTATTTAGGTGCTGGAAACTGATCCCCTATCCTCTGGAAAAGCACCAAGTGCTCTTAAATCCTGAGCTATCACTCCAGCTCCTGGTAGCAGGTAGTCTTAATGAACACAGAGTTCTGATTGTGTTGGTTGTGAGCCTACAGCTGTTTTTCCATAGGGAGAAAGGACACAGTGCCATTAGGTCTTGTCCATCTCTTCTTGGGCTTCACAATGTCTTTCTGCTCCTGGAATGGCTCCAGGAGAGAGCGTGATTAGAGTGTGCCCTCGATGAAAAGCCAGCAGCCCACATTAAATTCACCTGCTGGCTTGTGAGAGTATATTGATCCCTTGAGTTTCATTAACCCCAAAATGACCTTTGTCTCTAACAAATTATGAATCAGGAAAGAGCAAAACTACGGAGATAAAGAAAGTGTACCTATTTAACATCTTCTGAATAACACTATGGTAGGAAAAGAGTATTATGACATCCAGTAAGGAGACATAATACATATAGTCGCTTTTAAAAAGAAAAAAATATGCACAGTTACATTAATGATTTAGCATTTTACTCTATGCAATTTAGGTCTATTAATATTATTTTTAACCAATTTTAAAATTGGTGTCGGAGTTGGAACTGCATTGACTACCATGTTGAAAATCAAAACTCAGCAGCATAAATATTAATTTTCTATCATATAAATAATGAATATTTATAGAAAATAGGACTCATTTTCTTTATTTGAAATGGTCAGAATTTAAAGGTTATATATGGGAATGCCTATTCCTCAGAATTTTGATTTGTGTGTTGGATATCTGTCTCTAAACATTGTTAGATGAGGAAAAAGAAAAGAAGCCTTGATTCAATAGATAAAGACTCTGCCATGAGTGACATCCCTGGCTCTCAGGTGTATGGGACTGTGTCTTACAAGATGACCCAGGATGACTTTGGTATTTGCAATCTTCTGGCTTCAGTATCTCTGGTACTGTGATTAGACACACGCACACCATGTCTGGCAGTCTCTAATCCTCAGATTGCTGCAATTATCATCATGGATCTAGATAATGAATATCTTGCAGAAGTAAAGCACATCAGAGTGTAATCATAATAGATCTTAATTTTATTAGATGGGATGATTTTTAAAATTGACCTCTAGGGTTCAAATTCTTAGACCCAGGGTGAACATTTTTAGAAAGTTTGTTTAAATTACATTTCACCACTTTAAAGTTTTCCAAGTGTGTGGGAGAGGTAAATAATATGAGACATGGGGGGATAAAAGGAGTATATTTTTTCAGTTCAGAGATTTTTGATGCTCACAGATAAAATGGAGGATTTCATTTTAAAAGTCAGACTGCATGTGACTATTAATGCATCCTTAAGTTTTAACACTGATGCACCCATAATTCTGTTCTGAGTTCACCCATGAGTTAGTTTCCAGCAGCCCCTCATTCTTCCAGAATTTTCATTCTTATAAAAGCTAAATGTGTTAGGTGGTAGGAACATGGGATTACATTGTAAAAGACTTGGATTTAACATATGCCCCTAGTAGTATATGTACAATCCTTGACATGTTGGCTTACCACTCTGAGCCTCAGTTTTCTAATTTATAAAATGGAGGTTTTGATATTATCTAGTTTTGGGAATAAATTGAATGAACCACTGAATATAAAACAATGCAATTGCTCTTATGCCAAAACTTCTCAAACAGCATTATCATTAGCAAATTCATGTCCTAAAGGTAAGAAATTATGTTAAAAAAAAAACTTAACATTGTAGTTTAAAGAACAGCTCTATTCTACCTACTATTCTTTATAAAGTATGTATTTCTGAGTCATAAATTTGCATGTTGCCAATTATAAAATGGTGTAACTGGGAAATTATCTAAGCTTAATTGACAATACCTTCTAACTTGTAGAACTGAAATAGTGATCTCAAAAGGAAAGAATAGTGAAATAATTTATGTTATTAGCTACAAAAATTCCAACTCAGTGAGTGGCTCATTATTGATGCTAAGTGTTCTGAATAGGACTGTAAGTCTTTATAAATTATTACTGCAGGGATAGGCTTGGTGGCATTATCTGTAGTCCCGGCACAAGGAAAGCAGGGCAGATTTCTGTGTTTGAGACCAGCCTAGTATACATAGTGAACCTCAGGCTACTTAAGGCTACAAGATGGGACCCTGTCTCAAACAAACAAGCAAACAAACAAACAAAAAAACATTTTGGCTATTGTTATGTATGAATACAATATCCATATCCCCCCCTCCATGAATAGGAGAGTGAACTGAACAGAGTAAAGTAGAATCTGGAAACGCAGAAGAGTAGGGGTAAAGCATCACTATTAGAAGGAGATGAATGAAATACAATAAAATAAGATAAGACAGTAGTGCTTCAAATAGAGGGTAGAGAACATAGAGAAGCTAGAAATCACTTCTCTGACAAGAAGCCTATATTGTCTTTAATAGCAACAACACTCCACATAACTGGCACAATGAGCTCCATGGTACCCACTTCTATGGAATGAATTAAGTGAGCATTCTTTTGTGTAAATCCACAGCAATTATGCAAGTTTGTTCTTTGCAATTTTTATCAGACCATTTTACTCTAGCTAATTATGATCATTAATATGGATTTCAGTTTATCATATTACAGATCCCCATTTAGTGCAGAATTGTATTATAGGCCATTATGAAGAAAAATTGAGCCCTGGGCTCTCTTTGTACATTGCAACTCTCTCATTTAAAAATTAAGCCAGAGCATGAACATAAGTAAAAATACAGAATTTGGAGTTTGACACAGAAGTGAAGATAGGTCTGTTTAAAGCAGAAAGTAAGATAGAAGCTAGAGGCTAGACAGCATTGATGGTGGATTAGATATAATGGCAAAAATGGAATTGTTGGTTTTGCAAACACGTGCGTGGATAGATGGATGATTAGATGGACACTGGAAATCACACAATTTAAGAAGAATGAAAACTCATCTGAGAAGTCAGCACCACTATGCATAAAGCTTTGACTGCTGCCCACTTGGTAGTTTTCTACTTGATCTCTAAGCAGTAAATGTAAAATTTCCCCAGTCCACTCTGCCTGCCACTGAGTACAATCCAGTAGACTGCTTGACATTCACACAAGAAAGATAAGACCCAAGCATTATCTCAGCTGAGGAGAAGCAGGAATATAACCATCAGAAAGCTGCTGGCTCATCATCACCTGATGAAAATAAGCTCGGTTCCATAAAGTATATAGTGACTCTTCATGAACAATTGTTAAAAGCAAGTTGTTTTATCATTTTGATTTTATTAAAACTAAGAATTAAGGTCTCATATCCAAAAACTTGACTTCTGGATACCATTTTCTTTCTTTACATGGTTATTTAATGACTTGCCTAGCATAAATAAGGGAGTTAATAAACTTTTGGGGATGATTGAACTATTCTTTTGTTTTAACCTTTATTCTTCTCTCATACATTATATTCTAACCACAGTTTTCCCTCCGTCCACCCCTTCTAACCCCTCCTCCATCTTTCCTTCTCCCTGAAATCCACTTTTCCTGCCTTTCTCTTCCCCGCCTCCCCAGAAAATAAGAGCAGGCTTTCCAGGGATATGCACTGCACATGGCCTGACAAGATACAATAATGCTGCACACAAGCCCTATAAACTTCAAAGGATAATAATTATGGCAGACATAATTTCACTCATCATCTTGTAGTCTGGAGTCATGATCTCTTATCTATAATTTGAAGACATGGAAAACCTATGAAACAAAAAAAAAATCATTCATAAATTTGTTGCCAACTTATCTGTCAGCAAAACCCAACTTTTCTGAGGGTGTTTTTATCTCTGCATGTCCAGATTTTCACAAATGTTAACTTACTATAGAAATATTGTGTTTTATTATTTCATGCTATATGACTTTTTTGGTAGTGTGGTATGTCATACACCTGTCTGAATTGGAGGAATGTCCTCATTCTGCAAAGTATCTAGCCACAAAGTTTTGGAGTAAAACATTGTATGAAGAATGCATATTGAGCTGAGTGAACTATGCAGGTACTGGTTCCCCTGTTGTATCTAGAAGCACATGGATACATCAGTCTCTTAATGAAACTTCTGGTGTATAAGGTTATCTGTGGAGAGCTATTCAGATGCTCTACTGCTCTGACATGACATTCTTGCTTCTGTAATTATTATGGACTTGCCTTACTGCCTCTCATTCACTTAGCTTCCTGTTCAGTCTGAGCTGCATCACCTAATATCATCAGCTCTGCCTTTGTTTTCTGCATCCAGGCTTTGTTCATCAAATTACACATCCCCACCCTTCTCTGCTTCTCAGCATTAACATGCCTAAACCTTTACCCTTATTGTTCTGGGAGAAATTCTCTAAGAGGCACTGTTTTCAAGTCAGCAAGGCTCATTTTCTAAGTAGCACAAGGCATAGCTTGGAAGGCATGGGAGAATTGGTGAATGTTCTTCAAATTTTTATTTCCATGTATAGTCATTACCCACAGGGGTGTTGCTGATGTCTTCTTTCTCCTGAATACCATATCTCTACCCTTCTCCCTTAGTTTAGGATTTGTCAACACACTGTGCTCAGGTCATTCATCATATGATTGGAGTTACAAACAAAAATAGCAAATCTCTACCCCAATGGAGCTTCCAGGATAGTTAGAGAGAAGTCATTCTTGGGTCAAGGAAAGTCAGAGTTGGAAGGTTTTTTTTTTGCACGGTAGGCAGATGTTGTCTGAGAAGTGATGTGTAAGCAAAGACTTGAAGAGAATAAACTTAATTAGAGAATAAGGTAGTTGAAATCTGGAAGAGGAAAATTCCAGAGAGCGGGCCTAGCAAGTGGAGAAGGTGAAGTAAAGTATATTTAGTGAGAGTCCAAAATGGCCAGAACGGAACAAGCACTGAAAAACGATCAGTGAGCTTGGGGAAGGGATGCTGGGATCAGAATTAGTGGGACAAGTCCAGGCAAGGTTTGAGAAGAATGGGCATGCAGTAAGAGCCCTGTGTCACCTTGCTATGCTAACTAGAGGAGGAAGAAGGATAACAGTTGAATGTTTGGACTCAGGATATCCAGAGGCAGACTCTGAGGGTGCTTAGGGATGAAGATGACAGAGAGAGAGAGGAAGTAGAGACAATGACCAGAGGCAACAATTCATGGAACCTGTTCATTCGAAGGGCCACAGTGAACAGCAGAGCTGGGTCAGGAGAGGTAGGATAAGGTTTTGTTTTCTGATTTTCAGATGGTGGGATGAAAGACATATTTGTAGCCAAATAGGAATATTCCAGGAAAGGAAAAATTGAAACATTCCTTCTCCCATAGTGAATGTGCTCCCTTCATCTGTCCCTGCCTTGTCTCTCCCACATCTTAGTCTTAATTAAGCCATTCTTCCTCTTGTGCAATTCCAAGCCATTAGGATATAAATAGCTTTGTTGTGCTCTTTTATGAGTTTTGCAGGGAGGAAATTGGATAAACTCACTATAATCTAATTCCTATGTCTAATAGCCCGTGCATTCCTTCACATCCCCACCAAGTCCTTCAGCAAGCAAGATACAGACGATGTGTACACATCTTCCTTGAGACACGTGTCAAAATGAATATCACAGCATAAATCCCAAGAGAGTTTAACTTTCTATCTCACTAACTGTGCTCAAAGCTTTTCTGAGTCACTTTTTAAAAATCCATGAGACTAAGCAAACTATCTTTGAGTAGCAGGCATGAGGTCTTCAGTTCAGTTCCCATCTGACACTCTGACAATCACACACACATACCTTCTCACAAATAGAAATAATTAAAGGAAATTTGCATGAAGAATATCAGATGTATAGGGTAACCAGTTGGTGTGCCCTCCCCTGAAGAAGACTTTTCTTCCGCTCTCTAAGTGTCCTGCAGTTTTGGGCCTAGGGTTAAGTGACATTGTATGAAATGAACAGGTTTTCACTTATTTATGTATTCATGTTACATACATGTGTGTCTACATATAACAACAATGAAAAAAGAGGCAGTGAATTAAAAGAGAACAAATATGTGGGTATATGTGAGGGTTTAAGGGAAGAAAAGGAAGAGGAACTATAATAATATAATCTTTAAAAATAAAAAATATATAAGTTGTATTAAGCAGCATTATTTTCCTGATGAACTTTGATATCAAATATAGTTTTTTGCTATTTGGGGCTATTGTGTGTGACAGGATTTGTTTTATTTATTATCATATGTTTCTGATACCAGTAACTAATGTTTTTAGATTTTAAAGAGATGTAAAATTTCTTCAGTGTGCATAAAATGGCATGTGGACTTTCTTATGTACAAAAGGAAAGGACACATGGACTGGACTGCCATGAAAATCCAAGTGTCATGCAAGTTAAAAGATACATGAGAGCAAACCAATTTTTATATCTTCTTTACCAGAAATTAAAGTATGAGTAGTGGCAAATATGATAAGAAAGTTAAACATCTTAGTGTACAAATGGACATGAATTTTTGAATTTTTAGACTCAGTTGAGCTTATCACAAAGCAAGATATAGCTAGGTGTGGTAACCTGTACCTCTAATCCCTGATACTGAAGAGGCCAATATCTCAAATTTGAATCCAGACAGCTTATCAAGAACATGTCTTAAAATTCAGTTTGAAAACAAGAAAAAAAATGGCTGAGGACACTAGAGAGATGGATCACTGGTTAAAAGTACTATATGTCCATCCAAAGGACCTAAGTTCAATTCCCAGCATCCACATAGTAGCTCACAACCCTTTGCAACTCTCATCCCAAAGGATGCATCACCCTTTTCTGGCCTGTTTCACATACATATATTCAAGAAATTACTCCTATACATAACATAAAATGGTTTTAGAAGTAATTTTTTTAAATGACTGAGGATACACCTCAAAGGATGTCTATGCCTGGCATGCATGAGACATAGGTTTCAATTTTTAGTGCTGCAATTAAAAAAGAAGTTACATATACATTATGGCTCAGTAGCTTGGTGTTCTTATGAAATTCCTAACAATGGGAGTGGGGGCTCTGACTCTATTGCCTGCCCCATTTTTCTCTTACGGGGTTGCCTTGTCCAGCCTTCATGTGATGATATTCACTTGGTCTTATTATTCCCTGTGTTTGGTTGATGTCCCATTTCCATGCACAGATGACTGCCTGTAGGTAGTTGCACTTTTGTTGCTGTATTTGCTTTTCAGGTTCAAATGTGTCCAATTACAGACCTTTCTTTGATCTGATAAACTTCCACTTTTCTAAATATTTTCTCTTAAGACTTTTAGATTTTGACGATATATTTTGCTTGTTAACAGTTGTAAAGTACAGCTATTTTCAAAAGGGACAAATTCATTATGAAGTTACCCTATCGTCCTTACTGTAAATTCATCCAATTATCTTCTCAGGGAACCATCTCTTCTGTAATTAGCCCACCAACATCCCATGAGAGATTTCAAATGTCTTGTGTCAGTGAAGTTACATTGTAGCCTAAAAGTTACTGTGGTCATTTGGCATGAATCCTTCTGGTCCTATCATTATACAGAACACAAAGTCAATCCCTCTGAGTGGAAAAATGCCTTTGGCTAGCTATCTTATGACTTTGAATTTTGTATACATCCATTAAAAATCAATTGTCTTTTAAAGATAGAATAATAGCCTTACTTAATAATATTTGTCTGTAACCCTAATACTGAGAGTATCGGAGATGGGCAAATGGGGGGCATGACTCAAGCAGATTGGCGTCAGTCTAGTTGAAGTGGGGAGCTCCAAGTTTAGTGAAAGAACCATGCCCAAAGCAAGGGAGAGAACTATAGAAGACACATGAAGTAGTATCTAGACTTTGCTTGCACACATACCACATGCACATGCATGTGTGTGTGTGTGTGCATCATACACACACCACACATATCACACATTCATGTATATTTATGTATATGCACACAATTAAAAGTAAAGTAAATAAATGCTCCTTTTATCTCTTTTCACCTGTATGCACCACAGAAATACTCTCAGGAAACACTGGCAATAATCATCTATGTTAATTTTGTTTGTGTGTGTTCATGAAAATGCATATGTAGTTTTATGAAGAATAGCATAGAGCCCACCTATCCAACTGTCACCAGTCAGGATTGGAGCTAGGAAGTTTCCTCAGAAGGTAGCATCCACTGTTGATAGAAATAGACTTGCTTTGGGTGCTTTGGGTGGCTTCTGTATGAATCCAGTTCCTTGGGTCAGGCCTCTGAGGACCAGAAGTACAGTGCCTTTTTGTACTCCTTGTTCCTTAATGTGCCATATCCCTGCCACCTTGGTCTTGCAGCAGTACAAGAATGTATTGAAAGTCTGGTTTTCTTCCTATCAGAATCTGCTTTTGTTTTCTGTAAGCCCAGGAAGGACCAAAGCAGTCTCTGAAAAGCTGAAAAATGAGGCATGGATGCTGCACAAGCTAACATTCTTCCTTCTTGTGGTCATGATCAGTGAGTTTGGGGTAGTAATTTTTATTATTTCTCAGATCTTTGTGGTTTTGTATGGGTGAGTTTAAGGTTTCATGGGTTACAAAGAAGAAAAGACATATAATACCTTTTGTGTCTCTACCTGGAAAGTGCCCCAGAAGTCTTAAGCCATTACCACTAACCAACCATTGTCTAACATCTCTATCTCTAACTTTTCCCACTTTGTAGGTTGAAAAAAATAATTTGTAGGCAGATCTGTTATTACTATTGTTGTTGGTGGTGTTGGTAAAGTACATTCTGAATGGCAGGAATGATAATTTCATGTGCTGTTAGCTTCCTGCTAGGTCTGTTTCTCTAGGATGGGGATCCCAGACCTGTGAAGGGCCTGCCCCAGACTCAACGTAAACCACTGCCAAACAACCCGACAATCAGACTGAAGGCAGCAGCGACTTACAGAAAGCTAAGCTGGAGCCAATGGGACGTGACTGTCTGCCACAGATACTTGTGTAGACCAAATTATTAATGTTGAGCAGTGGGAAAGCAGCTGCCTTTCCCAGCCTGTTGAATGAAGACAGTGTATCTTTTCTTGATAAGACTGTGGTCAGAGTGGCATTTGGTCTAGGAGGTGGATAGAGTTGTTCTGTCTACAGGCTACAGAGATATCTGGCTTCTTTTTTCTGTCTGTATCTGAGTCTATCTCCCTGCTCATTCCAAACACTGTTTTTAAACTTAACTACACTGAATGTTTTGTATATATTTGTCTGACAATAAATGGATCTGGAGCTAGAGAAAGTTCAGGGGTAAGAAATGTATCTTTATTAGAACAGAAATGAAGAACCATTCCCTTTGTTTAGAAAACATTTAATGCAAATGAATCCAGTTTTTGTACAAACATTGTTTAAGAGTTTTCATTTATATAAAAAATGATGAAAATTTAAAACTGATGTTAAGAAATCCTATAAGAACTAATTCCATATTTTCTTCCTTATATATGTCTTCTTTATGATATTGTAAATCTTAAAAATGTTCCAATCTCCTGGTTTCAGATCTTATTTATGTAGTAACCTTTAAGTTTAATACACTAAACCCAAATCATGCAGCAGCCACCCACATGCTCTGTGAGAAAAGAAGCAAATTCCTTCTACATGTATGGAAAATTTGCAACTCGGTGTTAGATAATAGTCACAATTTTATTTCTGAGACAATAAATTTTGTGGAGGATTTTTTAGGTAAATTTTAGCTACAACTTTGTAATTAATGATCATTGTATAATGTTCCTCAAGATTTTTTTTTTTGGATGGCCTAGGGCAGGCTTCATGGGTTTTGGTTACAGCAGTGGTAATAGGCTTTTGTGAAACCTAGAAAACCATTGGATCTTCAGCTAGAACAATTTATTCCTCTACACAAACACTGTTGCCTTTCCTGTCTATAGGTCTCCACAAACTGTCACTATAAATTAATAGTGGAAAATGGGGAAAGGTAAAGACAGGCAGATAATCTGAAGCCCATTGACCATCCCTGGCTGAATCAGTAAGCATCTCTTTCAGTAAAGGACTGTCTCCAAAAGTAAGGTCAGCCTCTGGCCTTCAGGTGCATAGGTACATGAACACACAATGCATGCACACAGCCATACATGCACATACATATGCTGCACATACGCATGCATGCAAACAAACAGCATAACAGTACCTCCTCCTTATCTTAATGAACTTGTGTTTAGGGTTTAACATCAATAAACACAATGGCACAGCACAGTCTAGGTTTACAGTACCTTAGAAATTTTTCCTCTTCAAAATGTAGAGATCTGATGCGATCTTCACATGAGCCTTCTGGCTCCCTTGCCCTCTCAAGCATAGCTATATGCCTTATTTGTGGGAATAGGGGATGAGGAAAATCTAGAATAACTTCCTGTAGATACAGGAATACCATTGTTTTACATGGTACTAAACTCAGAATCAAATTGGGGTTGCCATTTAAGCCAAATAGTAATCCTATTGTCTGTGCCAAAGAAGATAAAAGTAGGAAAGCCCGAGACAGGCTTTCTGGCTCTAGTGAGGAGAGTTTAGAGTTGACATCTTACATAGAAACAGAAAATGTCTAATATATACACAGTTCGGCATAGTACAGAAAGTCTGAATACATTTGTATACCTTAGGAGGCCTCTGCAGGGTGGCTCTGTATCATGGTATATTACAACAGTACTGTGGCTAGTGCTGAATACATGATGCCACCAAGTATATTTGCTCATCTCACTCAGTCTCTCTTGTCTGCCTATCTCTGTCTCTTCCTCTGTACCTCCCCCCAGATGTGTGTGTGTGTGTGTGTGTGTGTGTGTGTGTGTGTGTGTGTGTGCCTATCTGTCTGCCTGTCTGTCTTCTCTCTTTTCCTTCCCCCTTCCTGTCTTTTCTGCTTCAGGCAAAAGTAATTTTTAGCAAAACTCATTTTACTCATTGGTTACTCCTTTGCCAAACATGATTCCATATGTTCATAGCACTAACTGTAATCAACTATTCTCTTAAAAGATAGAGACCATCCCCCTTTCTGTAATAACTTCTGGTCCTCTCATTAAGGAAGGAGTATTTACTTTGGACATTTATGCAAAGATGCATAGTTTCCTTTGTTTCTGGGGCTTCATAGACAACGATTACAGAAAAATATTAACATTAAATTTTACAGCCATTATCTACCATCTAATATCCCCTCGTTCTCTTGAAAGATAATGCCCCATTTCCTGTCTTCTGGCCTCTGCTTCTTCAGTTGTTTTCTGTTTTTTTTCTGAAATCACTAAAAATGATGAACGAGGACTTTCTTTTTATTATCCTGTGATTAGATGTGCATACATGTTCTTTCTACCCTCTACATAGATGATAGGATATCATGAAGGTTAAAATTTGCCTGTCAGTCATGGATGCCATCCTAACATTTTTACCTTCCTTTTCAGTTCACTAAGACAGTTAAATCTTGATTAACAAATGTCCTGGCAGTTCATGTTTCCATTTCTGTAAATGTGACCATGTCTAGAAGAGTAGATATTCACTAATCATGCATAGATCTGTCTGCACCTCTCTACAGTATTCATAGACCTCCCCAAACTGTTATCTCATTGTATAACGAGGTACCTGAACTGATTGAACTCAGTTATAGACCACGTTTGGAAGCAGTGAAGTAGTGCTTCCTCTGGATGTATCTTCTGTGTTCCTGGTTACTGCCTCTTGTAAACCAAATGATATCTCTTTTTTTATTCAATTCTCTCTTCCCAATTAGAACAATTTTGAAGTTTGATGTTTTTAATTTATTACTTAAAATGTTTCTTCCTAGCGTCCTTTTTTCCTAAAATCACTTTGAAATGTTTTGTATGAAATTTCTGGCCCAGCCTAGCTCTGCAGCCCAAATGAATCTCTCCTGCCCTCAGCCTGGCCTAGCCCAAAGTTTGGACTGTTGCTTAGCCCCAAACAATGACTCACACACTTACATGTTGTTATACCTATGGCTCAGGCTTATTGCTAGTTAGCTCTCACATCTTAACTCAACCCATTTCTATTAATTTGACTTGCCACATGGCTCATGGCTTACCTGACTAAACTATATATTGCTTCTTGAGCTGCTGGATCTTGTCTCTCCTGACTCCTCCTTCCCCTGTATCTATGCTTGGATTTCTCACCTGCTTCTAAGCTGCTCTGCCATATGCCAAAACAGTTCTTTTATTATCCAGTGATATTCACAGAATACACAAAGACATCCCACATCAATGTTTGGCTACGCTGAGTGAGAAGAGCAAGCCAGGGAGAGAGAAGAGATATAAATCCCCTAGCACTTACACACTAGACCTAAAATGACAGGTAGCAGGTAGCAAAGCCTTCATGATAGCTCAGTTGGGAAGATGCTGATCTAGAGAGGAGGCTGGACCACTCCTCACCAACTTTTCTTTTTGTCTTTTTTCCTATTTCACATTCTATGCTTTGCTTTCTCTCTTTTTTTCTTTCCCTTCTTGCATTTCTTTTGTTTTTAACTTCTCATGAGACAGCCATCATGTATTCCAGGTTGACTAAATGTGCAATTTAGAATGACCTTGGACTTTGGATCCTTCTGCTTTTACTTCCCAAGAGCTGAGATTATAGGTGTGCACCACTAGGCCTGGTGAGGATCAGGCCTTTCTTGTGCTTTGTGCCTGCGAGACAAGCACACTACCAACTGAGGCACATTCCCATTTCATCCTTCCTTGGGTTCTTGCTTTTTTGAATCCTTCTCTTCCCTCCCCTCCACTCCCCTCCTCTCCACTCCTGTCCCCTCTGCTCCCTCCCTCCCTCCCCCTTTCCTTTCCTCCTTCCTCCTCTCTTTCCTGCCACTTCTGGCAATAAATCTGAACTCCAGGGACATAGTCTTTTTTCTAATCTCAAGTGTGAAGGGAAAGTCTTGCTCTGGGAGTTATATTGCAGTGCAGCTACCACTTAGAAGGAGCAACAGTCACTCAGCTCAGCAGTGGCAGGAATCACTGAGAATGGAGATGAGCAGGTTTAGTGGTGCTCTGTTGAAGGAAGTGACTGAGGAGTTATTCCTGTCCTGTAATCAAAGTCTAGGCAGAGTTTTCAGGCCCTAGCTAGAGAGCACTGTCTCTCAAAGGTGTGTTCACAGGCTGCTAAGTGTCACATTTTCCTAAATGCTGTCTTGGGACCAGAGGAACTCTGTTCAAAAACAGCTGGGCCTGAAGATTTGCATTAAAGAAAATTATCCTTGAACAAGTGCAAATTAGAACTGCAGTCTATTTATCCTGGTGCTCAGGTCTCCAACTCCCTAATTCACCCATGCATACATCTCTCTCATGGTTCCCAAGATAACATGACTGACACACAGGCACTAAGGCATGGGTCAGAAAGTATTTGGAACACTTATCTTGTATGGGACCCTGTGGCAGGGAAGAATGAATAAACTACTCAATTTTTTTAAGTACAGCATGATATTCATGACTCTTCACCATTATATATGTGACTTTATGTATCATATTTATTTTCCTTTACCCTGGTAACAATTTCTCTGTCCTTGAAAGTAACACTCAACTCTCAAGATACTCATGAATGGTTTTTTTATGATCCCTGAATACCAGTTGCAGAAGTCTCCTCTGGGACCTTATGCAAACTCAGGGGGTTTTTGTATACCATACCCTGGCATTACTTGCTCCTGCTCTTTTATGCCTCTGGCCAATAGATGTTGAGTTGAATTGTCTCTATGAACGTGAGCTACACCAGAACCTGACATGGAGTTACTGCTCCATCAATGATTATCAAAGGAACAAATGAGCTAAAAGATCCCGTGACGCCACCTTGACGCACACTCTCTCCAGTCTTCATGGGCTCTACCATAAGGAATGACTAGGCTTTCTTTCATGTAAAATTAAAAATGTTTGTATTAAAATCAGCTTCCTGTGATCCTAACCAAGATATGATCTGAGACTGCTGCAAACAGAGCAGAGCGAACACCAGGATGCTTTGGGGAGCTAAATACTTGTGAAGTACATTTTTTTTTTCATGTTATGAAATGTTTTAAAGAACTCCAAGCAAATTTAAAGAGGGATCTACTGGATTTTGACTAAGTGCTTAAAAAGAAGAAGAAGAAAAAAAGGTTCCCTTAATTCCCTATCCAAATACTTCAAGCTTAAATTTACTGGCAGCTATTTTAGAGGAAGAAAATGTTTTTGTCTTCAAATGTTTAGGGAGGGATTAAAGGGAATTTATGGCTTGCTGGGGAAGTAATAAACGTGGTAACAATGCAGTGTCTAAACTGTCACCAGTTTCTGGAATTACTGTCTACCCAACGAGCAGCATTTTGTATCTAAAAGGAATTACTTTCACATTAGGCTTGATACGCCTGCCTGGATCAGTGAGCTATTCTATAGTTTAAGGAAGGCTGGATCAATTACACAGAAGATAAATTCTGCTGTTGGATCATTTGCCACAGGACCCAAGAAACATATTTAAGATTTGTTTCTTTTAAGAAATTTAATCAACTTAAGGTATATTTTATTAAAGTCAAGCCATGGCCTGTTCAGTTTCTCTCCACACAGTTCGTGTTTTAATTAATTTTTATTCTTAAGGAAAAATCACAAGAGTAGGAAATAAATGAATCTGATAGGTCATGTTCTGTCTTGTTGTGTCTCTTTTTTATTAATGGAGTCCTGCCTTCCATGTTTATTGTGATTTCTTTAATAAAAAGCAGTTGTGACTTTTTAATACTATATTGCAATTTATACTTTTTAATGAGTTAGCAAAACTGTCTTTAGCCTTGGAAAGACTTTTCTGTAATCATAATGTAATACTTTGGTGAAAATGTCCTTTTATTATTGAAGGGTGTCCCAAGATTAGATGTGATAGCAAAATGGCAGTGTCCTCATCAATATCAATTCATGCAAAAATTCATCCCTAAACAGGGCCTTTTTCTAGGTAGTGCCTCTGATGGACACAGTGCATTTTCCTTGGAATGTATACACACAAAAAAAATCTTAAACATGTTAAAAATGTTACTTGGAAGAGTGCATCCTTGTAATCCATGCACTTAGGAGTTTGCAGCAGGAATGCAGATCCCAAAGCAATCTCAGTTCCATGTGAGGCCCTATCCCACAAAACAATGAAAAAGAGTGATCACTGTGCAGTTGATATTTTTTTAATGTTGTTATTTTTTGGTATCAATTAAATGATAATTGCTTTCATGCTTGATGAAGTTTAGTTGTTGAAACTACCCAGAAGCTTCATTTCAAATGTCTTTGATATATAGATGAGTTTGGTAGAGAGAAAAATAAACCTGAAATCATTTTAAATCTTCATGTGAATTCTTAAATGATTATTCTTATTATGCAAATGTTTCTGAGCTATATAGTAATTTATCCCTTTTGTATTTATGTAATATGTCCCTTCTTAAGATCCTCAGCCTCACATGAATGAACTTCTCTATCGCTAATAGTTTCTATTTTACGATCAAATGTGAGGTGGCATTCCTGTGTGTGTTTCCCAATAATTCAAATCTTTAATGAGTTGAAGTATGCCCCCTTGTTATAAAGTAGGTTTCTGTGGTCATTGTGGGCTCCTGTTTAAATAAGTTGTCTTCTTCTTTCAGAGTTAAAGAAGCTGAGGAAGTGTGTAGGCAGAAAAAAGGAAAATCACTCTATAAAGTAAAACCAAGAAACGACTCTGGGATTGTAAGTATTGGCTATTCTTGTTTTTGGCTTGTGATACCTTTACCGTTGAACCCTGTCTTTGCAATATACACAAGTTTATATAATAATATTAGTCATTCTGGATAAATAATGAACTTCTGACTCCAACAGTCTCTTTCTCTATGTCTTTAATCAGAACTTTGTAGTTGAGTTAGTTTCAAAGTTGGGTATTTGAAATTTGATAATTAAGATAAATATATGGATGGACTTATGTGAGGGCATATGTCACTGCTTGGGGCAGGAGATAGCCTGTACTTTTACATAATACATGAATCACAAGCTATTTATGTACCTTAACCCTGATTGACTAATGAGATTTTCTGCATAAAACTTAATATTAAATAACATATGCTCTTAAGTAGGTTGTTTGGAGTCTCTGGCCCAGAGACTGATCTAGAAGGCTAATATAAGATTCCTCCTTGGCCAATTTCTCCATTACAATAAAACACCAAGTTGTGTATCCCCTGAGAGAAATGCTAGTTATAATGGCAAATTGTCCCTTCTGATATTGTAGAAGTTTTTTTGAACGTTGGAAGGTGTCAAAAATCCCCTGTTGCCAGGGTAAGTAAATAATACTGGTTTAAATGAAAATTTAGGACATCAAAGAAAAACATTTTGAGATTTATTTTTGCTTTTAATTATTTATGGTTTTTAAATATTTATTTATTTTATTTTATGTGAATTGGTGTTTTGCCTGCGTGTATACCTGTGTAAGGGTGTCAGATCTTGGAACTACAGATAGTTGTTAGCTGCCATGTGGTTGCTGGGAATTGAACTCAGGTCCTCCAGAAGAACCATCAGTGCTCTTACCGTTGAGCCATCTCCCCAGCCCCAACTTTTAATTATTTATGTTATTGAGTTATTTATGGTACTTATAGGTATGTGGGTGCAGGTACCTTAGGCAGTGAGCAAAGGGCTTTAGATCCTCTGGGGCTGGAGTTTCAAAGGGCTGTGAGCCACTTCACATAGGTTCTGGAATCTGAACACTGGGCCTCTGCAAAAGCAGTGAAGGTCTTAACTGGTGAGCCGTCTCTCCAGCCCAAATTTAAATATTTTGAATTAGATTAGTATAATGTAGTCTAAATGAAATGGAAAGTTAAGATAACTCAGACTGCTTCAGATTAAATATCCCTATTTAGAAAATAGTTCTATCTTTTGATAAAATTTATTTTTCTGTCAGTTTTTTGTATCAAAGTTAGTCTTATCTAGTGATAAGTTTGTCTTTGCTGTTTCCCAGTCAAGGCTTAGTAAATCTATTTTGAATAAGAGGAATGACTATTAGCTAATCTCAATTATGCCATTAGATGGAAGACAATTAAAACCCATCAACCATGAACCCAGTTCACTGGTTCGACTTCTGTATTCATGCCTTTGCATGTACCATCCGGAATGACAGGGTTGTGGCAGCCTCACTTCACATACTTTACAAGTTAAACTTGAAAGACTTATTTTCTCAAAAGCATTTGTTAATTTGTTTTGATGAAAACTATTTTGAGATAAAAATAGATATGTGTGTAAAGTTTCTTGACTGAATTGATCTTTCCCCTTTATCCAGAGAATTTAATCAAAATAAAACTCTGACTTAGGTTGCTCTAAACTTCATTTTAAAAAAAAAATAATAATTCCACCTGCTATATTTGTTTTCAGAAAGCAAAAATAAGTATGAAAACCTCAGCTGTGCCCAGCAAGACAAGCCAAATCATTGAAATGACTTCCATAGCATCAACCTGACCTGAGGAGGAAGGAAATTACACCATCTGCTCATCTTTCCTCTGAGCCTCCTGCAAAATCTTTCATGTTTTCTAGAAAGTTTGTTGGTTGTTGAATTTTCCTGTATGTTCTTGTTAAATTGCAAAAGCAGCAGACCTGTGGAGAATTGGAACGCTTTTCTTTTTATAAATGTTCTTGTGTAATCCCCAGAGACCGAAATAGCACATCTGAACACTATCAAATAACTCTGAACATGCTCACCATTAACCTAGGGTTTCCTTTCGTATCGTAAGATTCTCTCCCTTGTCACAACAAAAACATCTTCCTTACTACTGACAACTGGAGCTCCATGTCATTGTGACTAGAGTTGTGGATAAATGTTATTCCTGGTGAATTCTTTGAATCTACTTCACTTCTACCTACACATTCTCTGTTTTGAGACGTAAGTAGTATCTAATATGTCATGACTGATGCTTTCTCCACTCTTAAGTTGCTCTCTATAATATGTCCTTGAGACCCTATGAAAAGCTGGTCTGCAGCGGAGGTAAATAAAATCAAATGACATTCCTTTGTATCTTAGACTATGATACATAACATACACACAAACATACACTCACTCACACACATCCACAAGAGTCACTTAATATTTTCAAGAAATGTGAATGAGTGAAGCTTATAAAACTATGAGATTTATTTTTTGATGACTATCAAGAAAAATAGGTAAATCAGATCTATCTGAACCTTGTTAAGTAAAATACCTGCTGGAGTATTTTGACCTGATTAGGTAGTGACCATGTGTTACAGCAGGTGATTTACATCTATGATTCATCCTACATCTAAGGGACTTCGAGGAAAGGATTTTATTCACTCTACTGTCTGGGAAAATTGTTAAGTTTCCCATTCTCTCTGAGGAAATTTTGAAGTCAGCTCATAATGCATTAAGCGGGTTTTGTATAACAATTATAGTTGTTCTTTTAAATTGCTGCTAATAATATTGGTTGAAAGTTATGGTTGTAGAAAAAGGGAAAATTTTATTGTTATGGACAGCAACTTAAAAAGATAAATAATGTTCTAAATCATAGCTATACTTGTTTTATGAAACGTATGACCTCTCGCCTTTTCATTTGTTTGAAGTGCAAAGGAGCAGTAGTGTTCTGTTTTCTTTTTTTTGTAATTCTCCTGTCCCTCTGTCCTTCCAATGTGTATATTACCACTGTTCAATGAAATAATAGGGCATTTAACAAAGATCGCTATGTGCAATACTGTATTTTAGTGTTTCTATTTTAATTTTTTAGGATGTTAATTTATATGAAAATAAAATTAAATAAATTTGGAAAATAAAAATGGATAATAAAATAGTTCTGTGTTACTTGTACATATTTTGTATGTATACTTTGAAAATATAAACATCATATTCAGGTTTTGCAGGGAATGGGGGTGGGAAATAAATTAGTTTAAATATTTACATACACAAAGAACATGAGCATCACTCATCTTGGGATTCTAAAACTTAATCTGTCATGATAAAGTAAGAAATCTTTATAAAATATTGACTCTTCACCCAGTTGTTTTCTGAGCTCCAGCAAACAGCCTAGTTTTCTAGTGTCCATTTCCAATTGGATAGTATAGCATAAAATATATCATACACAAGACCAGACTCAGTTTGTCATCTTGTCTAAACTCTGTAGTAGTAGGAATTTGGGTTGTATGAAAAGAAGACTCTGAGCCAAATATTTGGGGAAGGCTGAAATATCAGAGAGAGGAAGCACCATAGTCAATTCTCACCAAACTATCTTGCAACTTTCTCAGCCTCACTCCTAGTCTCTTCTGTCAATCTTTCTATTTCTGGGTTTCTACAGCCCTTATATACTCTATCCCGTCCAGGTTAGGATTAAAGGCGTGTAGCCTTGAATTTACAGAAACAGAATAAGTTCTTTCTCTGGAGTTATGGGATTAAGGGTGTTGATCGACACTCCTGGCTTTCCCTGTGCTGGGATTAAAGGTGTATATAACTGACTCAGCTGTTTATCCTTGTATTCAAGGATTTCCTAAGCTGTCTGCCTAGAATTTGACTGTATGATTTCTCTGATATCCCAGGATTTATTAAATACCTATCAAATATCCACAAAACTCCTAATTCTTCTGTGTTATATTTTCAGGGAACAGAACCTCCATCCTCAGAAACAGAAAGCATCCTTTATTTCTCCCTATCCCTAGACTCTGTCATTGACTCAAATGTCAACACTATTTGTTGTGACTGGTTTGAAAATGTACTCATTTTCCTCCCTCTTTCTCATGTCTCTTAGTTCAAAAACTGGTGTAAATTGTCTTGATAGCCATATTTTTCCTTTTTGACTTGATAGAAATAGCCAAAAAAAGTAACTTACAGAAGTCATTTGATTTGGCTCACAGTTCAAGGGGATACAGTCATGGGTAGCAGAAGCATAATAAGACAACTGGTCACATTGCTTCTATGTTCATGAATAGAAAAAGACAGCTTGTTCTCAGCTTATTTTCGACTTTTTATTCAGTCTAGAACCTCAGCCAATGAAGTGATGGTGCCCATACTGATGATGGATATTCCTATCTCAGTGAACCCTGCATAAAAGCTCCGTCACAGACATGCTCAGAGGTTTGTCTTAAAAAAAAAAAAGCGATCCTCAAACCTTCCAAATTTACAATCAGTAGTAACATAACAATATCTAACAATTGCTGTCTTAAAGACTTTTTTTTACAACAGTTCTTGCCTATACATCGAACCCATTCTTATTTAAAAGTAGTAACATACATCAAAATATATCATCCCACATTATCCAAAAATCTTGAGTGTGGCTAACAGGGCAAATCAGGTGCCTGCTTATACCTTGAGTTGTAACCCTCTGCTCAGAGCATTTGAATTTCAGCCTTTTAGCAGACTAAACTGCCTTCAACCCTTTCATGCAGTGTTCTTTCTCACCTACATATGTCCCCTGAAACTCAAATATGTCTACATATGTTCCTCAAAGTTCAAATATTAGAATCTTAATATTATACAGCCAGTGTCAGAGGAGCCTCAGGAGTGTGTGTGGTTTATAAGGGTATTAACAGCGTTACTGAGGAAGCAGATTCTTGCTGGACAAAACAAACTCACAATATTCTATGGACTTTTGCCATGCAATGTATTCTGCAATGGTCAGATGAAGCAGACAGGCCCTCATTAGAGACACTCCATTGATCCTGGACTTCCCAGGCTCTAGAACTCTATTGATAAAAACTTGTATTTCTTATATATTACCTAGTCTATGATATTCTGTTATAGGGGCAGAAAATGAACTAACCCATTTACTGTAACTTTTTCTCTATGTTTTCCTTCACCTTAAGCCAATATTTTATTATTTATTTAACTCGCTAGTAATCATATATGAATTTAGTAGCCACTTGCTACAGGACATCTCTTGCCACTTGTCTCTCTGGCTTCTAGAATGTTACAGACATTAATAAATATTTATTAAATAAAGGAAGAGTGTTAACTATGCCACAAGCTTAATGGCATATAAACAAATGGAAATAAAGAAGTTTATTGTTTGGAGGGGCAGTGATAGAGACTGAGGGTGATATTAGCATATTCATCAGCGTTCTCTAAAAAACAGAACTTACAGAGTGAATATGATGTATCAGGTTCCCCTAGCACTATTAATGATTTAAGTATTAAGGTTCTAATATTTGAACTTTGGGAGACATTTGCATATCATAGGAAGTTAGAAAGATCACTGCATGAATTATAGAATAAATATAATGGTCATTTATTAAAATGACTTATATACTGTGGTCCAACTAGCCCAACAATAGCTAATCTACCAATGGGAGATCCAAGAATCCAGTAGGTACTCAGTCCATGAGGCTGTATGTTTCAGCTGGTCTTCAGTATACATCAAAGATATACTCTAATGTCAATGAAGGGATAGATTTGTAAGTGAGAGGGAGAACAAGCAGGCCAAGCATTAAAGCTTTCTTCTTCCCCACCCTTTATAGACGGCCGGCAGAAGGTGCAGCCCAGAATAAAAGTGGATCTTTCCACCTCAAAAGATCTAGATTAAAGGTTTATCGCCCCACCTCAAAAGAATCCATTAAAAATGGGTCTTTCCAGCTCAGGTGATTTAATTTTAAAAAATCCCTAACAGGTGTACCCAGCCACTTGAATTTTACTTAACTTCAAGATCTTTTCAAGCTGAAAGCAAAGAATAGCCATGTCAAATCCATGCCTTGTCAACTCAACCCACAATCTCCTTATGCTTCATTTCAAAATGCAAACAATAGCAAAGTCATAATTATACCCAACATGATATAGTAACTATCCTTTGAACAGCAAATGCATTATATGTTTTAGGATAGGTGACAGTGTACAAAGCTGATTCCTTCTAATTAAGGCAGCAAAGTAGGTGCAAATGTGGAGAAATTTTCTATAGTTTGAAAATACACAATGCTGTGAGCTTAAAGTTTAAATGTCTAAATATTTCTAAAGAGATTTGATGTATTTTGAAAAATCTAGACACATGGTGAGGGGAAGGGACAGGGCAGCCAGGGATGGTGGATAAACAGATGAGTCTGTGCAAAGTAACAGGAAATAGTCATGCCCCATTGTGGCAGTAGGACCAAGCCAGAGTCCAGGACCACTAATACACGCTTCTCTGCAAACTACCCTGGATGCTTTAGGATAGTGCTGCTATCATATATTTGATGGAAAGACAAAAGAGACCAAATTGGGCAACATCTACAGTGTGTCTTCAGGGTCATCACCACAAAGAAGCTTACTGATACCAAGAAAGGCTATATGTGGATCAGAATGACTGAACATGATATCAATAACTACATATAAAAGAGAAAGGAAGCTATATCTTCAGATCTTCTCAGTCAATCCTGCAAGCCACACTCCTTTAGCACACAAGGAAAGTATTGATGGGGAAGACTAGACCTGTTGCAAAAGTAGAGTAACAGTTATATTTAGTGCCCAGGAAGAAATGTGAAGTAGCTAATCATTGGGATATTTTTTAAAAATTCCCATTTTTTATATCTGTTGATAATTTGCTTTATGACCTTGTATGTGGTCAATTTTAGAGAAAGTTGCATGGGGTGCTAAGAAATATGTATATTCCTTCTTGTTTGGGTGAGAGGTTTGGTATATATAAGTCCATTTGGGTCATAACTTGTTAGATCCTTTATTTCTCTGTTGAGTTTCTGATTGACCTATCTAAGAGTTAAAGTGGAGTATTGAAGTCTCCCAGGGAAGTCTGTTTAAGGGCACATGTCAGCAAGAAAAGCAGAGAACTTGGAGGTCACAGAAGGCACAGGAATTCATGCAGCAAATCAGTTCCAGACTGTAAACAATAACAAGTCATCTTGGTGTTTATAAAAGATTAATAATAAGATGGCTAGGAGATTTTTAAGAAACAAATTCAAACATGCTGAAAACTTTGCAGGATTCTCTTTGTGTAATTCAGTAAATTCTGAGTTGTTAATATGTGCCAGAAATTGGTGTCTGCCTTGGGAGTAACAGACACACAGAAAGTATCTTATCCTCCTAGAACCTACATTCTAAGACAGAAGAGAATAAACAGAAATCTGGCATAAAATAACACCAAGTTCTATGGTACTTAACAGGCATAGACATCCTTCAAAGTAGAAATGAGTATTTCCATGGCTGGAAAATGTCCTTGAACCAACACTATCCCCAGACAAACACATGTATGCTACATGAGCTTTAAACCAAAACAGGGAGCAGACAGGAATGTTGGATATGTTTAGAATTTGTTACAAACATGCATAAGTATATATAACATTTGGGGGATGTTCATCACAAAATAGAAATACTGAAAAGGAGGAAAGTTAACTAAACAGAATATCAGAAAGTTTGTTTTTTAAAAAATAGCCAATTTATGATAAGAAAAAAAGTGTAGATAGTAGATGGGGGAATAGAAGGCTGGGGAGAGACTGTTAAAGGCTCTGAAAGTTCAGTGCATACATTGCCAGACTTATTCCATTTTCCTTTATTGCTTCCACTTTTGATCCAGCCAGTGAACCCAGGCATTGGTGGAGGGGATGTGCTTTATTTTCTAAATGCATCTTCACTTACACAGTGCGAGCATAAGAACAAAGCACTGTAATGATTTAAAATCCTGTGGAGGTAGGTCCTGTACCCCTTCTTCTCTCAGAAGTCATCCCAAAGCAACACAGAGCAAAAATGCAAACTTTGTCTTTGATTCAAATTAGAGGTATCAAAACCCAAACCAGAAACTGCATTGGAAGTCTTCTAGTATGTGGCTGAGGGAAGATGAAGAGAGGGTGCCCCTGGAGACCTTCTTTTTCAGAGGGAAGCTTCATTCCTCAATACCATCCAAGCTCTTCTGTGTAAAACAATCAATGATGCTGGTACACAGATCAGGATGGGTATAAAGAATCCTTGAGCTCTCTTTCTCTCTCTTCTTCTCTCCCTCTCTCTCTGCATAATGTCTGGCTGTGGGTCTCTGTATTTGTTCCCATCTGATGCATCTGTGAGTACAGCAAAATGTCATTAGGAATCACTATGGTTTTTGTTTGGTTGTTTTGTTTTGGTTTTTTTTAACTCGTAGTATTTGCTTTTACCCTGGATCCCTGAGTTAGCTAGCATCTGGTTCTTAGTCACCCAAGCAGTGTTAGGTATGGGTTCCATCTCACAGAGTGGGCCTTAAATCAAATCACTAAGAAGTGATGGAAGAACCCCAGGAATAAGATAGGGAATGCTCTGTAGCACTTGAGCTCTGGCTTCATGTGCAGGATTTGCTAAGCACAGGATGGAAAGTGCTTCTCTAATATACTTCAAGTTCTTAGTTCAATCCTCAAAAGTGTAGCACCTTGTATGGTGGGCCATATTATAATACTTAGGAGGTAGAAACAGGAGAATAAAAAGTTGAAGGTCTTCCTTTGCTACATAGAAAGTTCAAGGTCAGCCTGGTACATGTGAGCCCTGTCTTTAAAAGAGAAGGAAAATACACACACACACACACACACACATACACATATACTCACAAACAAGAACAGCTCTTTCCCCAATCTACACCAACAAATAACCAATGTATATAAACATACTGCTGTAAACCAACCAACAAATCAATATGTTTTCAAATACTGTAGACCAACTCATTTATGAATAATAAGCACACTATAATGTGAGCAAATATTAGGAAGAGTTTGAAGATGCAGGAATTATTCTTGGAGGTTTAGATGAGCTTATGAAACATGAAAGTTTGCATGTTATAATACATGTGTATGAATAATGTACATATGAGAAAATTATTTGAACTAAAAATTCAAGTAAACAGCATCACATTTGAAGAAAATGTTTGAATACTATGACTATGTTTTTGAACAATGAAATGCCTGAAGGTAAAGTCAGCCTGGATATAACACAAAAGCATTAACAATTCTATCCCTAGGAATGTGATGTAGTCAATGGCAGAGCACTCACCTAGTATGAATAAGGCCCAAGAGTTGCACTATGACAAGCAAATGGAAGGACCCCAAAAGGGATGTAAAGCAAGACCAATATGTCTACCTTTCTGATACTGCCTGTCACTGTTCTGAGAATAGGGGAAAAATTAAAAGGTGTATAATTGTAAGAAATGGGGTAATTTCTATTTGTTATCCAGAAGAATACACACCCAAGAAGCAGGAAGAAGCCACTAAGCTGTTAAAGACAATAATAACATGTCATAAACTGACTAGGCTCCTAACCTCAGAGCTCAAGAGCATTATCTATTTGCACAGCATTTAGTATGAAGATAACAATGAGATAAGCACAAAGGCAATGAGAAGCTGTGGGTGGGGGCAGCTCAGTGGCAGAGCATGTGCCTACCACACCATGGCGCTGGGGTTCTAGTCCCATACCACCACAAAACAAAACTACGAGAGCTATATAGAAACAAGAGAGTAACAAAAAGAAGAAGGAGGAGAAGGAAGAAAGAAATAAAAAGATAAAAGTGGAAATAATCAGACAATGTCGGTGCTCTTTTAAAATATCTGTAGATTCCATGCAATCAGAATAAAATACCAATAGAGCAATTTAAATTCAGCTATGGAGTTTCTGGAGGCAATACTGGCTGTTCCTACAAGGTCAAAGCTGATACTTAAGAGAAGAAAAAATAAAGAAGTTTTTGTTTTGCTTTGGTTTCAAATATTCCTTTAATTATTTGGTATTTGACACAAGTTGAAGAATAAATGAATATTGATGTGTTTTATAATTAATTTTTTTTGGAATTTATCTCATTTCCAATATCAAGCACATCCATCTATCTGGTCCATTATGTTTAATCAAGGGAAAATACATTGGAGGTCATTTATGGTGGTCCATGTCACCACTGCAACCCTGTCAGATGTCTCCCTCATAGGAGATTGAGAAAATTCTTTGGGGCCTATGAAATGACTCAGTAGATAAGGGTGCTTGTCACTAAGGTTGAAAACCTAGTTTCCATCCCTAGATCCACAGAGTGAGAAGGAGAGAACCAACTCTCTCGTGTTTTCCTCTGCTCTATGCAGGTGAGTCAGGGTAGACATATTCCTGTGTATGCTCAAGCATGCATGGACACACACACACAACACATGCACACAAAGGGAGCTTAGGAAGAAAAAACAGAAAAAGAAAAAGACAGTCACTACTAGGAAGATGAAGACCTGTAATTTTCTGTCAGCAACTATGCATGAGAACCAGAAGTCTGTGTGAGAAAGGGGGAACTGCTGAGGTGAAAGGTCACTGTGAAGTGAAAGGTCACTGTTTACATCAGGCCCCATAAAAGCAGACCTTCCTGAGGAATGTTACTGATTCCCTCCAACTTCTTCCTCATCACTGAAAGAAGCATTTTCCAAGGTTTCTTTGACCCCCAGTCCTCTAAGCTCTGTTAGGAGTCTTATCTATGTGTGTAGACTTGGTCATGACCTTTCCACCTTCATGTCTTTCCTCATGTCTGGCTTTCAGTTGAAATCCTATTTGTATTTTTTCAAATGGGGAGAAAATGTCTTTATGTCATTTCAATCTCACTGTAGATCCATGAGCCACAGATGTCCACATCATCTGCCAATACCAGGGCCTCAGGGCTCTTATCTCTTGTACTCTATAGACTTTTCTCGACACCAGATCCCCCAAGTATCCCCCATAGTTGCTTTTTTCTTTCAGATTCAATTCTTTAAATGTGTTCTTATAAGAACTCTGAGTTGGCCAGTCTGGATACGGGTTCCATTGCCTCACATTGTCCTGCATATTATGACTAATGCCTAGATCAAATTTGTCAGAAATCTGCTTTCTGTGAGTAGAATTTTCGTCACCTGTCTCTCTCAGTGGAATCTGTGATTTCTTTATTTTCTCTCTCCCCCATCCCCACAATGACTTTCCCTAACACTTTCTAAAATAATCATTGTGGTACTCTCTGACCAGATACCTCAGGGATAAAGGACCATCTCATCTCCTCCAAACCCAACCTCAGTGAAAATATCACTGCCCAAAGGACCACAGCCGTATCCCTCCCTTTTCCAGGACTTCCCAGAGTGTAAGGATATGTCTGCCTCCTCCTAGGGATGCCTTTGGGTAGTGATTAGGTAATATAGATTACAGAGGTCTCGCTTCAATTTAGGACAACACTAAAATGCCACCTAAATCCCAGAACAACCCATAAAATTGGAGGTCTCAGTTGGAGCTCGTAGCAGATAACTTTTCCCAGTGCACAATCTGATTTTCACTATTGCCATACAGGATCATGTGCTTTGGGAAATCTAATAAAGCCGTTCAGAACTGTTTGTCCCAAAGTTCGGGGAACCAATCTATGAGAGGCAGTTGTAGAATTGGGTGGCCTGAGGAAGGACAGAATAACAAGAAATTTGGAAATAGACCAATGGCCAGTCAGTTGACATGATAATAGTAAGCAGGTCGTAATGGGCTGCTGAGTGGTCTTTGGGGTAAGCTATCACTGATAGCTGGTGGAGGGACTCACTGGTTCATCTTAAAGAGACTCTGGGGATGGATGCCTATTTCACATGATATTTATTGGTTGAAGAAATAATAAAAGCCTCGGTATGAATTATCACTAATTTATGAAAAATCTGATGACCATAAATAGGGTCTCTTTGGCAACATCTCATTAATTCCTGGTTTACTGCACTCAAAAAGAGGTCTTGGTTGTATGAGAAATACACTTTCAGAGAAGATTCTCATAGGTCTCATAAATTGAGTGAGGAGTCTGTGGGTCCAAGCAGTGGAGAATCTCAAACTCTCAAATTACACTCAATCAGGCAGACCTGTGTGTTGGTTGTTTCCATCCCCACTGTACAGGGGCCAACCAGCTGGGAAGCTGTGTAGCTATTTTCTCACTGAAACATCACATTGTAGAGTGAAGTTTAAAGTTTATGATTGTCAGTGGAGACCATTGCCTGTCTTCACCGGGGTGCTTGTCATGCCTTCTCTCCAAGAATGAAGTGGGCAAACGAGAGGAGTGTTCACATGAAAACTGCTGTATTACTCATTCAGATTAACAACCTTAAATGGGTTAGATAGCTTTGAACAGATTATTATGTTGATTGGACAATTTCACCAGAA
This sequence comes from Sigmodon hispidus, assembly GCA_004025045.1. Taxonomy (NCBI): domain Eukaryota; kingdom Metazoa; phylum Chordata; class Mammalia; order Rodentia; family Cricetidae; genus Sigmodon; species Sigmodon hispidus. Next base: position 135,043 of record PVIH01000496.1, read on the forward strand.
CAGGTTGGAAGTAGAAGCAGAATGCTAGCCAGGAACTATTGCAGCTCTGAGGAGATGTCCCCTGAGAGCAGTGCCTCACAGAACATGTCTGCTGACAGCAGCAATGGGAAATGGGTCTCCTGTCTTGGTCAGGTTTTAAAGGCTGGAAACAGCTGCAGAAGCATGGGGTTGTGGAGTCTGAGGCAGGGTTGAGTCCACTACTTGCAGCTATTGATCAAGTCCTAAAGGCTGGGTCAATCAAACTCCTGGCTGGGGGAAGAGAGGTGGGGAAGCCTTGTCCATCCGTGACAAGACTTGAAAGCCATTTTCATTTTCTTCTTCCTCTGTCCAGCTCTTAGTGTATCCTTCACACTGAAGCCTCAAGACAACCAAATTTATTGAGAATCAGGTGAGTACTTACTAGTTGAATTTGGGTATGCAAATAAGGTGAAAAATGGGACCAACTAAGGAATAGTTATATATATTTTAAAAATTCTCTATTCCAGGTTCTGCCTGGATCTTTGCAGGCCATTGCCTGATGCTTCCTACATTCAAGGATCTGGCTGTCAATTTTGTTCAGTGGGGTTTTAATTCAACAAAGAGTATTTGTTCTCGTTTGCTTATTTGTTTCTGTTGCTCTCTGGCCTTGAGTTTGGAGCTGGATTTCCCTTTCTATCAGAGCCCTGCCTCAGGTGGGCAGCAGCATTTAGGAAGGCCAGGGCTTCTACTCCATTAGTAAAACTTGGAGTAGGTGACTTGGAAAACTCAGATAGATACAAGACCCATGAGGGCTCTATCAAAGATTGTATGTGCAGCAAACAATTGCTGGGGGTTAGGAGACTCTTCAAGGGAGCTATGTGCATATTGGGCAGGCAGCTAGAAAAACATCACTCTTCTGACCCATCACCCATATTGAAGTGCATTATTCAGTGATACATCTACAAAAGAGTTATCCATTCTCTTATAAGTAAAACCTCATCCATGAGCCTGAAAGTAAGCCTAAATAAACTTATTAGTTTAACAAGTTAGGAGTAGATAGTTTCTTTGATCTGTTTTTAACACTCAAGCTGAGGTGAACAGACAATTGTTCACATCTTTTTAGGAAAAGTCATACAACACAAGGAAATAAAAAACAAACACAGGGAAGATGCTGTGATACCCAGGGAAAGAAGCACAGGAATGATGAGATCTTGGGGTCTGCTAGCTTGAAGAAGAGGAGGTGAACATTAAGATAAGGGGTATTTCTCATCAGAAAAGCAGTGTCTTGTTTTGGTTCTAGGGTAAATGTCCCAGGGATCATGATACTATGCTGGAATAATTCTAGAAGAGCTTGAGTGCTACAATTCAGATTAATAATCTAAAAATACAGAGACTTCTATTCTGTGTAATGGAGAAAAGGATTTAAAGTCCCAGTGAATTAAGCACACTAACATAAATCCAAAGCAAGAAAATAAATTTTAAAAACTAAAGAATCAAAATAATCCCCCCCACCACCAAAATCCATCTGACTACATCCCTAGGAAGGCCTCAGCATTGAGAGTGTGCTATTCTAACTAGACCCCCATAGCACAAATTCTAGTTGTATTAAAGAAAACTCAAAGCCAGATATCAGGGGAAAGGCTGGGATATCAAAGAGAAGAAACAGACCATAGTCAAATCTCACCCAGCTATCTTCCAGCTTCCTCAGCCTCTACTTAGTAATCTGTCTTCCTACCTGCCTTAATACCTTCTTCACCCAGTTGTTTCACATCCAGGTTAAGATTGAAGGTGTGAGTTATTACTGTTTGGTAGTTGGACCTTGAACTCACAGAAACACAGAAAGATCTCTGTCACTGGATTTATGGGATTAAAGGCATGGCACCACCACTGCCTACATGGAAGCCTGGAAACCCCTCTGTAAACCAAGCTGGCCTCAAACTCAGATCTACTGGAATTAAAAGGGTAAGTCAACACTCCTGGTTCCCTCCCACTGAGATGCAGGGATTAAAGATGTGACTTACCACTACTGATTCTCCTGTAGACTGTAGGTGGATCTTTTCTGTGATATTACAGACTAGTTATGTTAATTATATAACATATCACCATATATCCCCTTTTGTGTCAGAAATAAAAATAAGATTATAACTAACATAAGAAAAAACATATACAATAGGTACAAAAATTATATACAATACATACAAACAATAATTACATGAGTAATGTCCAGTTCATTAACAATTGACAAATTTAAAGAAAATTTAACCTACTTTGGTGAGTCCAAAAGATTATACCTAATTCACTTTCTATCTAACTTGTATTATATTTTGATGTCTCTCAAACTTATGCACTTGAACTTCTAAGTGAGTTTCTTTTGTAAAATTGTCACTAGAAAACTATAACTATTAACTATCTCATCTTTAAATCACTCAGAGGCTCAAGAAGGAAATAATATTAACTAGGTAAACAGCATGGGCAAACAAGCAACTTCCAAAACATATAAGAAATGAAATAGCTGGCTGCCTAGACACTCACGCAATGTTCTTCTGTGTTGTTGAAGCATCCATCTTTGGCCTATAGACCTAGCATGTCTGACAGACTTCTCTGTGAAATAGGATATTTTCAAAAACTTTCCTACCTTATCTTGGGAAGGTTTGACAATTCTTTGTTGTGCATGTCTCCTCCTTGTCCATTTTGAACATCATACTCTCAGTAGTCAAAGCAAGAGCACTTTCTTGCCCAGGGGCTAACTTTTGTCACAAAGAAGGTCAATTCCATATGAAGGAGTTTCTTTGTTGTCCATAATCTTATCTGAAGTAGATTGGTGCTGTCAGGAGCAGATGTCCCATTGTCATAAAAATAATAAAAACCTATGTTATTAAAGTATCTTAAATACCATACTATATGAATCTCTAAAGTGTCTGAAGAAGACCTATTCATCTAAAATTTATCTGTATAATCTTGAAAACATATCTGATATGACTATAAGTTTGATTGTAATATCTAGCTAATAACTTGCATTTTTTATATGCTAATTAGTTGATAATTATAACTTTCAGGGACTAGCAATTTATATTACATTGTTAGATAAAGTGTATAGGTATAATTCCTTGAACAAACATAAAAAATATGTACAGTAAAAAAATAATCTCAACTTTATATCAATATACACAATTTATATACAAGATACAAAAACTCCAATCTAGTATAAAATGTTTAAAGCTAGTAATTGCTTTTTAAAAGTACATTCAATAATCTACTGTAAATCCTATCATATCTATATCCACTTTTTTCTTTTTATTAAACAAGAACCCTGAATATAATCTCTCTCCTTTAGCTTTTTTCTAAACATAACTAATAATTTTTAACCCATTACACTAAACAATGAAAATTATTCATAACACATTGAAAGAACAAAAAACACCCACTTTGCCTCTTGGGTTTGTGGGCACCATGTTCTTAAATTTACTTCCTCCTCTCTGGGGGCAATGGCATCTTTAGGGGATCCTGAAAAGAAAAGTTTGTTAATTGTCAAGTCCTGAAATGTGTAGCTGTGTCATTTGTTGCACAGTTTCTGCATAACAGGAAAGTGTATGGCTTGTCTCAAGTCCTTGTCAGAGTAGTCTGTGAAGTTGGTTCAGCTCAGCTCACTGCCTCAAAATTGTGCTGAGCAGTTTATAATCCAAATCTGACCTTTAGTTGCTATTTGTGACTTTGTTGTAGTCCATGTGAAATCATCATTGTGGAGCCCCATTTTCCTTTTGGATAATTCAAGTTCACAATTATGCATTGTCATGGATCACAGCAAAAAAAAAAATGATAAGAGACTAAAACCCAACACAATATACAAGAAGATAAATATATAAGTATTTATTCAGCATAGGATTAATAACAATAGAACTGTACCTTCCTTTTAGTTATTCTTCTATCCCATATCAGGTGGCTCTTCTGATATGATACAGAGATTTTGCATTTTCCTTTAATAAGTATGCTTGGGTTTAGAGGAGGAGAGAGCCACACTTTAACTCTAAAGCCAGCTTTAAATTATTAAATTATAATTAAACTGGAACTTCTACTTTTCTTACAAATAAAGATATACAGAGGTTAAGCACTGAGATTTTACCCTATAGAGTATTCTGGTACCAATAGATTCAATAATCTTTTGCTTATAAATTTTTCTGGATAGCCTCCCTCCTGCATTAGATGTCTAGATGTCCAAGGTCTTTTAACTTCTTGAAGATAAGTATTTCTAGTTTTCTGTAAAGACACAAACAAAAACCTGGCCCAACCATTTTTTTTCTTATAACTTAAAGAATTGTAATATGAGTGGATGAGCAAAGAATTCTTATTTGTTATTCCTGTTTATTTAGCATATCCTTTAGAGTTTGAATTGATCTCTCTATGATTGCTTGCCCTGTAGAATTATATGGTATGCCTATGCTATGCTTTATATTATAATAAGCAAAAAAATGTTTCATTTTACTAGAGACATATGCCAGAGCGTAGTCTGTCTTAATCTCTACAGGTATTCCCATAATGGCCATAAATTCTAGCAAATGTCAGATTACAGAATCAGCCTTTTCTGAACCAAGGCAGTTGCCCATTGAAATCCTGAAAATATATCTATTGTATGATATGCATATCTTAATTTTCCAAATTATGCAAAATGAAATATATCCATCTGCCAGATTTCATTACTATGTATACCTTTAGGGTTACCTCCTATTGGCAATGGACTTTGGTTATAGAAAGATCCGGTGGGACATCTTTTTACAATTTCTTTGGCTTGTTGCCAAGTGATGGAGAAATCTTTTTTTTTAATTCTTTGCTATTGATGTGATTTTTTTTATGAAACTCTGCAGTCCCTAGCACATTTCCTATTAATAATTTATTAATTTCATCATTAATAATTTTATCACCTTGTGCTAAAGGACCTGGCAAACCCATATGGTATTGAATGCATGTTATATAGAAGAGATGATTCTTAGTTCTGATTGTAACAGAATAAATAATAAAGTTAATTCTGACTCATCATTAATAAAATCATCAGCTTCAATGTGTAAAACAACTCTTTCTGAATACTGAGAGTCAGTGACTATGTTAAGAGGTTCAGTAAAATCCATTAATATCATCACAATAACATATAATTCTGACTTTTGAACAGAATTATAAGGGCTTTGAGCCACTTTACTTATATTTTCTGATTTATAACCTGCCTTTCCTGATTTGTTGACATTGGTATAAAATTTAGGGGCTCCAAAAATTGATTTAACTCATACAACATGAGGAAAATCCATTTAGTTTTCTTTAGAAATTCACTTTTTTGCATTGGTGATATTTGTTGTTAATATCTCCCAAAAAATTACTGCAGGCTCTTTGATATGGTTCACTTCCTACCCATAATTGGTCAATTTTTTCATTAGTTAAAGGTATAACCATTTCTGCTGGGTCAATTCCTGTCAATTGATGAAGTCTTAATTTTCCTTTAATAACCAATTTAGAAATCTATTCCACATATATCTTTAATTTCTTACTCAGTTTATGTGGTAGAAATATTCATTACAATGTAACACTTTCCCTTAGCATCAAAATTTCTATAAAAGAATGCTTAGAGGGCAAGATAACTAGAATACAATTAAGATCTGGATCCATACTATCCACATGTGCTTCCTGTAATTTCTTTTCTACCAAAGCCAGTTCTCTCTCAGCTTTAGGTAACAATTCTCTCTGACTATTTAAATCCTTGTCACCATTTAAGGTTTTGACTAAATTATCCACTTCATCATTTTTTTAATCCAATAGTGGGTCATAAATTGGCAATGTCTCCAAGAAATTTTTGTACCTTTTGGGGATCTAATTTTTTGTTGGCCTATTTTGTAACCTAAATAATTAGTGGGATCTCCTTTTGTATTTTTTCAGGGGTAATTTGTAATTCTCAACCAGGCAATTTTTTTAACTTCTTCAAACATATTTTCTAAGGTATCAATATTTGAATCAGCCAATAAGATGCCATCCATGTAATGGTAAATTATAGATTGTGAGAATTTGTTACGTATTTGTTCTACTGGCTTTTGTACAAAATATTGGCACAGAATGAGAGTATTAAGCATTTCATGAGGGGGGGAACCTTCCACTGATACCTCTTTACAGGCTGAGAATTATTATAAATGAGCACTGTAAAGGCTAAATTTTCTTTGTCTTGTTCTTGTAAAGGTATTGTAAAGAAACAGTCTCTTAAATCAATAAGTATAATAGGCCATTCTTTAGTTAACAGAGAACTCAAAGAAATTCCAGACTGTAGAGAGCCCATTGGCTGGATCACCTTATCACCCTTAAGGGTTTTTTTTTTTTTTTTTTTTTTTAACCATTCTGCACTTTCCAGATTTCTTTTTAATAACAAATACAGGAGAGTTCCAAAAGCTGGTTGATTCTTCAATATGGTGAGCATTTAACTGCTCTTGTATCAGCTTCCCTAATGCCTGTAATTTCTCTTTTGTTAAAGGCCATTAATAAGCCCATATAGGCTTATTTATGTGGATGTCTTTGAGAGAAAAGCAGCTGTTGTGCCTTGTTTCTGAACAACCTGAATGGTTTGTTACTGTTTCTCATAATACCTTCTAATGTTTCTCCTGGAAACATGTGTTAGTTTATGTTTTATTTCTGGTTTTGGAGGAATGTTAATCTATGTATTCCATTGTTGTAGTAAATCTCATCCCCATAAATCTATAGCAATGTTAGCCACATATGACTTTAATAGTCCTCTCTGTCCTTATGGTCCTATACATTTAAGCTATCCTGTATTCTGTTTTACCTGGGATAACAACCCAATTCCCAAAAACTGAGCACTTACCTCAGGAAGGGCCCAATTTGGATGCTATGACTGGTGAAATTATTGTTACATCCACCCCTGTGTCCAATAAACCTTCAATAATAACATCATTTATTTGTACTTTTAACTTTCGCTTTTCCTTATTAATAGAAGCTTGCCAAAATATTTGCTTTCATTTTTTCTATATTTTTATAGTATTTCTATCATTCAGTGTAGTATGACTTTTTAGAATAGGTTTTAATTTCTTTAATTGTTCTGAGAAGGTGTTTTTTCCATGATGGCAAGGTAAGATTAAACTGGATTTGATATAGGAACTTTTGAAAGCCTGCCTTGGGGAGTTTCCTGAAGGCAGAAAGCTACCTTGCCTGTTCCTTGTTGACCTTCATTCACTGGTCCAATGCCTCCCTTTTCCACACTTCTTTGTACTCTAGAAGGGAGGGGTGCTCTTTTGAGATTACTCTTAACAAAGGCAATGCTTCTGGAAATGCCTTGTTTACAATCTCTTTTTATGTGACCTTGCCTTCCACAATTGAAACATTTAACATTTTGACTTTTTCTTATACCTCTAGAAATAACTTCTACCAAGTTATCATCACAGTCATAAGGTTATGGGTTATCTCAGGAATCCAGTCCTCCAAGAGTGCTGATCTTGATTTTAATGGTCTAATTATTCTTTTACATTGTGAATTAGCATTCTCAAAAGCCAGCAATTCAATTATCATTCATCTACCTTCTGCATCTGGTAACTACTGCAGTTAATCTCTGCAAAAAGTCTGTAAAAGTTTCTTTTTGGTTTTGAATTATTTTTGTGAAGGATTCAATTTTCTTTCCTATTTCTTCAATTCTACCCAATACATTAACAAAACACAATCCCAATACAGACCCCATCAGACATAAGATTAGCAAAAACTCCAAAATAATACAACTCAGGCATTAATGCTTAGCTTTAAGTTGTAATGTAAACAGCTTTTGCAAAAACATGATGGTGGAATAGTAGTGGCTTTCAGGGTAGTCCAATTCTAATTTGAGAGTGATTAAAAGAATCTGATGCTCCTGAAGACAAATTTCTAATGTCTCTAGATAGGCTACTAGGATGATTATTGCTTAGCATACCCAGTAAAAATATTAATGATGGTGGTAAGAGGTGAAATAAAGGATATGTGACATCTTACCAGTTTCTAGGTCAGACTGAGAATGCACTGGCTGAAGGAGTCATTATTTCCTTTGAATTAAGTAAGATCCTACATTACCAAGGCAAGGCAATTCTATTCATTTATTATCTCTCCATTCCTTACCCTAAGAACCTTGCTGAGTACATGTACTTGAGAGAAAAGGGAGACCACTTGATGTATTTGAGGATTTTTTTTAACCACTGGATTGTAAATGACACTAACTCCTGAAGACTGAATGAAGCATCATGACTGCCTATTAATATGGAAGCAGTAGAGAGTACACTGATGTTAGCCAAAGACAAGTTATTGGTGGGCCACTGCTTAGAGAGACATTTCTTAGAAAAACTTCCTGATCCATTATCTCCTCTCCAAATACAAAATGAGAAAGGATACTCTTGGATGTTAGTAGGTACCTCACATTGATTCTTAGACCTCAGCTAGCAACTCTTACAGTATTGATTGGCAAGCAAAAACTCTGAAACTGCCTCAACCCAGCAAAAAGAGGAGTGTCAGGAAATAGAAATCAATGAGATGCTGAAATGTTTTAATGTTGTCCTGGCCCCTATGAAGATGGAAGGAAATTGCAGTGCAATGCTGATGTAGTCTCTGCCAAAGTAGTAAGTGGGATTTTTATCCTGCCTACTTGCAAGAGAACAAGATAAAAAAAAATTTCTATGAGATGTACAACCATTTTGTTTATTCTGTTGCCTCTAGGCTATTTACATTATTATACATCTTGTCACAATATAGCCTGAGGAGATATGGATTTAGGAGCATTCTGTACTACACAGTAATGTCATATGAAAGAACTAGATAAGAAGTATGGGTCAAATATGCATGTTTGGGAAGTCTTGTAAGGACTTACACTGTACCTTAGAGACTGGCTGATTAATCTTACAAGGATTCTGGACACCTTTGATACTAGACAGAATAGAATAGATATACTTTCCCTCTCTCATCCAGTACCACGAAAATACATCAAATATAAGACAGCCTTACAGGGTGGATTAAAGAGGATGGAATAACTTAGGGATTTCAAAATTTAAAGAATGATAAAGAAGAGAGGTCTCTGGATTGTTGTTTGTTTTACCATACATTCTAGATTGAAATGTAAAAATATCAATGAAAGCTATGAGGTTTCCCATGGTTCATTTTTTGGTTACGTGACTGGGTTGCCTCCTATGTGTGAGAAGCTGTAGCCAAGGAGCTGGTAAGGGTGGAGTAGGGTGGCAATGGGTATAAGAAAGATTCAGAGGATAGCCTAAGGATCAACAAGCTTTAATTACATCATTTATGATCCAATCTTACCATTACCTCCCATGCAAAAAATAATGGCAATAGATCAATTGATCATTAAGTTAGCTTTCTAGTCTGACAACCCTGAATTGTTCACTAAGTAGCAGTAGTTTGTTTTCATCAACTTTACAACCTAAAAATCAGCCAGCCAACTCTAGGACCAAGTCACTTTTTAGGCAATAGCTCAAAACAAAATATTCTTATATGATCAACTAAGATGATTTATTGGTACCTTGAATTTAAATCACTAGAAGTTTATACAGTGAATCACACATATGCAATTTTATTGAGATTTTTATGTTTTATTGATCATTGCATTTCTTAAATGGCAGATAATTCAACTTGCAGGAAAATGACAACACTGTGAAACTGAAGATGTGTTTAAATTAAAAAGCGTTGAAATCCATGGAAAGTCAATGTAAAATTAAGTAATACTCAGCATAGTTTCTGGCTTATATAAGACACAAGTGTGGTACACTGGCTACAAGAGAGAGAATGAGACTTACAGTGGACTTCTGTTGCATCAGTCTCTCAGAACTTCCTCGTTTAATATTTCTTATTTCAGGAACACTGTGAGTGCCTGCTGTAGTCAGCTGGTAGGTAACTGGGAAAAGGCTGGAAGCTCCTATAGCCTGGGACTGAGAGCCATCCCCACCAATCCTGCTTGTTCAATGCTTGTTTTTGATTCTCCTAGAGGATCCTAAGCCCCCAAGGATAGTTTGTGACATAGGCCAGGGGTGAATTCCCAGAGACTGGATAAATGCACTCAAAGTGCACCAAGATCCTTTGTTACCCAAATGCAGAATTCTGCTTTTATGGCACATGACACCGGGATCACATATAATCCTAGAGTATCTTTATTTGTTCTATAACTTAATAGTATACCTATAAAATAATTACATTATACTTATAGCTTTTTTCATTTATAAACAAGACAAAATTTAAATACAATGTGAGCTACTCACAGGTAAACATTATACATACAATCACCCAAGAAATAGCCTCAGACCAGAGCATATCATATTGCTTTCTTTATGACTGGGATCAAAAAGAGTGTTAACATGTATACTTTGTAGATTTGCTAACCTAACTCTTCCTCTGCTTGTGTGGGTCCTGTTAATAAAATGATATGGGCTGGTTTTACAGCAAGGTCTGAGGTTCTCCTCCTCCCCGTCCTGGTCTATGTCATCACTCTCCATTAAGAAAGCTCAGATGTCCTTCACAGCTTTTCTGCTGCACGTGCTGCTTGGCTCTAGCTAGAGGCATTCTACTAAAAGTAAAAATTGCAGCTCTGACCTTGGCCACCCTTATCCCTTTCTGCCTTTTTCCCAGGGGTTCAAACCCTCTATAGCTTCTCTATTCTTCTTGATTATCTCCCCTGATTCCAGACCATGCACTCTCATTTCTGAAGCTAATATCTCCTTCACCATCACACAATCTGTTGTTGGGGTTTACTGTGTTGCAGAAGTAAGTAAGCTAGAAAACTTGGATTGCAACTTGGGCAAGAGAGTCATTGACTCACCTCACCCAGGCTCACTGTAATCCTCTTTTCCAGGTGGCAAGCTGGAGAGACAGCAAGCACTGAGTGTCCAGAAGCCTGAGTCTCAGAGCAGCTTATGGACTCCCTCTCTCACACACGAGGAAACCCACCTTGGGCAAGAGCATGCCCCAAGGAACGACCGACCAAAGGATATTAATACATTCTGATTCCCACCAATGGCTTGTCATTCACATTTGTCAGATTCCATTTATGTCATCTACAGGGACAATTGCACAATGAGAATAAACTTGAGTATAACTTTGGAGGAAAATAAATTAAGGTCCTCACACCAAAAAAAAAAAAAAAAAAAAAAAACAAAAACACTACAGAGACTTCAACAACTCATCATAAAATTGAAAGGTGACCAAAGATTTTGGGGGGCATTTAAAAGTCTATTCTATTTTCTGAATGACAGTTCAACTATACTACTACCTTCTATATTTTCTTTTTATTTCTGTCTGTGCCACAAAGTGTCTCAATTCCCTATATTCATAAATGACTTTTAGTATAAAGTATTTTTTGCTTAGTGTTGCTGCAGTAAAGACAGTACCAAGTCTCACTTCACATGTGTCTACCAGGCATTACAACTTCCAAGTGACTCCTCTGTATAAGCTATCTGTCCTAATCCAATTTCTACACTATGCTGCAATACTTTAGTGTCTTCAGTGATGTCATAGTCAAAGTAAAATCATGTCGTGTTCCTCCTCTCTGTTCAATCTGATAAAAGGTGTGTGGCAGTGAATTGCTGACCCAGCAGTATTTCTCACTAAAATACCGTTTCTATAGATCATTCCCTGCTCTCCTCTTTATTCAGAATGGTGCTGAAATGCAGAGTCCAAACATGTGAGGTGATACATGAATAGGTCGATAATACTTTTAACAGCTTTTTACACAATAGATCAATTATAAAACTGACATTAATACAGAGACTTTTGTGTGGTGACAGGCTAATGGCAGAGGGAATACATGTGCACCCGAGGTCATCTTGAGTCCAAAGATGGGGGCTATGAGGAGCAAGTAAAGAGGTGTCTAGAGGTGTGAAGGGTCTGGCCTGCTGATCACAGATCCTAGTCATTTCCTGGTCCACTTAGCTCGCCTTGTCCTCACAGGTTTCAGGGATTTTTGGAGACCCCTTAAGGGTGAGCATCTCCTTTAGGGATGCTGCCCAACTCAGCATCACAGCAGCCGCAGAGCCTGGCAGCTCCCAGATCAGAAGAATGAATGCCCACAACACATAGATCTGGTGGCCAACAGAAGTTTGGGACAGAAGAGTGATGCATTCTTCACCAGAGAAGGGTCGAGCTGAAGTGGATGTGGCCAGGGAAAGGCTGGCTTTTCCACATGGTGGAAATGTCAATCTCAGATTGACAGTGCATCGCCTGAAAAGTCCTGTCTAGTTTCTGAGAGTGTTTTCCAACATCTGTGCCTGATCCACAGCCTGGATTTGGAGACAGGAGTGTGGCCCTGGGTGAATCTGGGACACGTCGACTTGCGGTCCACATTTGTGACAAGGACACTGTTAACCCTAAGAGATGCATTTGCTGCTGACAGGGACACCAGGCAGAGTGTAAGTGAGCTCGACAGAGTGGCGGTGGCGCGACCCAGGGACAAGGGCGCTCAAAGTTGCGCTGCTTCTTGCCCTGGTGAGTTCATTGCTTGTCAGAGTCACTCAGGTTCACTGACATGCACCGACAATGCTTGACCTTCTGGATTTTCTTGATTCGGAAAGGTGGGTCAAGCCCGGGGCATTCGAGCTCCACAATGACCGAGGTGACACGCTGGGGCTTGCAGAAGGCACAGGATTGGAAGGAGTCCTCCTCCTTCTTCACGTGCCGCGGGATGTAGAAGGAGTTGCATTGGCCGTAGCAGAAGCGGTTGAGGATGGTGCGGCTGCGGCATCCCTCCTCACTCACTGTCTGCCGAAGTGGTTGCGTCTTGCACCAGTCACTCTTGAGGTACTTGCGCTCGGTGACCACGAGTGCCTCCTGGCTGGAGGCCAGCACCTCCTTGATCTGATGATGCCATCTCTCCGAGTTGTTGCTGCTGCCATCCTTGTATGGTGAGGGGATGGCGCCCGCGGGCCGGTTCTTCCGGGCTTCAGCTACCTTTACCAGCACAGCCACTAGGAGCAAGGTCAGTGAGAGCTTCCAGAACATCCTGCCAAGAGAAAACAGTTGGTTGAGAAGGGTTATCTAGTGAATATACATCTTTTCTCTTAGTGTTTATGGCTGGAGGCTCAGAGATTTCAAAGTCTAACACGATTAAACAGTCCCACAGGAGATAGCTGTGACTATGATACACAGTACCCAACATCAAGCAAGTACGTTCTAGCACTAGTGGGAAAGGACGTCCTGTGGTTTGAATGGGAAGCGTCCCTCATAGCTTGTGTTTGAACATAGCTTCCAACTGATAAGGCCTTGCTGATGGAAGTGAGTGACCGAGGGGTAGCTGCGCTACATCCTGTATGTCCTTTTTTTCTCACTGCTGAAGAGCACTACGTGTGTTCCTGATACCATACCTTCCCTGTAGATGCAGGCCATATCCCTTCTTACACTGTTAGCCAAAAACAAACCCTTGCTTCCTTAAGAGATGGCTAAGTCAGACATTGTCACTACAAAAGAAAAAGATCATCAGAGTAGTAAGTGGAACGATTTCAGAAAAAGTAAAGCCAGTAGTGTTACTGTAGCCCAAAGTCAAGATACATTTAGTAACAATTGTAGCACCCAGCATTTAGTCTACAGGTGTGACTAGTGTGGATTAATCCTGGCTTAATGGCATTTGAGTCTCTTCACAGTTTATTTGAGTCTTAAAGCAGCCTTAGGCTCTACCTACTGCTGATTCCTTTCTTTACAATGAAGTATACAAGGCCCATAGAAGTTGATTCAGTCCTTGGTCCCAGATTGCATTCTTCAAATTCTAAGCTCATATGGCCATTTAATATTAGAATAACTACAATTTATTGATTCTCAAGATATATCAGAAGGCTTTCTGTTTCTTTTCATATGTAAATGTAATTAATAACCAGAGTTACATTAAGTAGGTATGACGGCTTTCCCAATTTCATGGATGAAGAAACAGGCTTGGAAAGGGTATGCAGCTTGCCAAAATTACTAAGGCTGTATGTAAAGTATGTGAATCTAGACATCCCAGCTCTGTAATACAAGCTTCCATGAATGCAGCTGTCTCTCTCATAAAGTGAGGTTAAAATACCTATGTTAAATCATAGTGTGTATCACCGTTACTAGTCCGGGTCTAATTGACAAGTGCCTTTGTGCCCGAAGTTGATTCCTCTTGTCATCAAATATTTCTGGAGAACTTATGCTAGTGTGAACACTATCTATGAGAAGCATTGCCAATATCAGTATTTTCCTGTGACAGTTGTGTGGTCAAACATGCTCCAGAGTCCATGTATGTACCCCAAACTTGTATTTAGAGGATACTTTAAGAGGTAAAACCTGGTAGGAAGTCTTTTAAGTCATTTTGACTATGCTCTTAAAAGAGTGTGGGATCAGTGTCTCCTCCTCCTCTTCTTTTCTTCCCTCTTTCTTTAATTAATTAATTATATTTACATCATAACTTCAGTTTTCTCTCCCTTCTCCCCTCCCAGACCCTTTCCTACCTCCCCTCAGCCTTCCCCAACCCCATCCACTACTCCTCCATTTCTATTCTAAAAGGGCAGTCCTCCTATGGGTATCAACAAAACGTGGCATATCAAGCTGTAGCATGATTAAAGTGCATCACCTTGTATTAAGGCTGGGCAAGGCAATGCAGTATGAGGAATAGGGACTCCCAAACCAGGAGAACAGTCAGAGAAAGCCCCTGTTACCACTGTTAGTAGTCCCACAAGAAGATCAAGTTATAAAACTTTAAAACTGTCAGATATATGCAGAGGGCCTGAGTCAGTCCCATAAAGGATCCAGAGAAGCATCTGAACCCAGAGGACCCCCAGGCTGCTCAGAGTTCACACATATACAGTCAGAACTTTAGCCCCAAACTTGGATCATCAATCCTCTCTTGGACCAGAGGTCATCTAAGAAACCAGTAGACACAGAGACTCTCTACTCAACCACATGCCGTGGGATCCAGAAGACTGGAGAGAAAATAGAAACTAAGAAAGAAAACACCCACCACCCCCCAACAAAGACAAATCCAGAAATTAGCATCTAGACTCATAATCACTCCAAACCCAGGTGCCTAGACATAAATGGCCAGGGCAATATGTCAATACCAAAACCTATCTACCCCACTACAAGAAGTCACCGTGTCTCTTTCATGTCTAGGCTTCAACAAAGTAAGCAGATTTCTCTGTCACACACCCCTCCCTTGATCTGGCACTTCTCAATTAATCAGTCTAGGGACTAAGACCTTCAAAACTGTGAGACAAAATAGACCTTTCATCTTTTTACATTATCTCAGGTATTTTGTTTCAGTAAATAAAAACTGACTAATGATGAAACCCATGGTCACAAGGGATGTGAAGATGTGTGGAAAATGCTTGAAGAAGGAGAAGAAAGAGTCTTGGTAATTCTAAGTCTAGGGCAGGTGAGTCTCTCAAAATCTGGAAAGGATGAGCTGAAGAGAAGACTTAGTGGGGAAGAGTCAAGACCTGAGGTTAGATCCACAGAAACCTCAGCCTGGGATGGAGCCTCACACCTGTGATTCCAGGCTAGAAGGCAGAGAAAAGAGGAACCAAGGCTTATCGACCAGACTAATTACTGAACTCCAGGTTCAGTGAGATCCATTCTCAAAAAAATAAGTTAGGAAAGAAAAATCTATAAAGAATTTGTCCTTGTGGTGATGTAACCAGACACACTGGCTAATACATATGTTAGAGAATTCGGATGACATTGCCCAACAGAAAGAAACATTGAAGTACCATGAGAGGGGAGAAAAGGATTTGCTTTTTCCTATCATAAAAACATTTGTACACCACAGTTATTAAAAGTTTTAAGTCCAAGTTTCTTTTAAGGGCTCTTCTCACGCCTCCTTGGTTCCACATATGAAGTGTCATATGAAAATGGCCACACTTCCAGAAGACCCATGGCAAGATTGAGACTTGGATTCACTAAGCATATTGTATCTGTGGAGTGATTTGTGATCTCAATAGCCTCTTAAAAGGAGAGTTTTTTTGTTCTATTTTAATAATTTCCAAAATTATTAACATACTAAGTAAACAAAACCATAAGTTTTCAAATCTCAGCCAGGAAAGATTTATGGCCAGCCTATTCCTCTGCTCCTAGCTCCAACAATGGCTTATCGTGGACTCTTGGTAGGTTCAGACTGCATGCTTTCCCCTTTGGCAGCTTCTCACTATTGTCAGAGACAAGAGAACTAAAACATGCTCAGATCGATTTGGGGCAGAAACTTTTCGTGTGAACAATATTCAATGTGATGATTAGTAACAGGCGCTCTTTGAACACTTTAAAAGGGCATGCAAACATCTGGCATCCATCCCTGGAAGCTCTGGCTCCCAAGAACTGAGGAAGTAAAGCAAACTTCCAATTTTTAGGAAAGAGAAAGATACTGATGAAATCTACACAACTAAGGCCAAGTCTAGCTCTCCTCTCCATCCCCCACTCTGTCATATATCTAATTTCTCCTTTACTTGTAGAAATAAGAAGCTGGTCAAGGACCTGGCATCTCAGCATCAGAACAGGTAAGCCAGTTGCTTACCTGTTCGGTTACAATGACTGTTGGGAGAAGTCCTTATTGCTTTAGGGGCAGTTGAGCCAGCTGCTGCCACTGACACCCAATCTATTGGCACTTGCTTCTGTAAGGGTCATAGGAGGAGAGAAAGTGCACATCTCTGTCTTCAGTTTATCATCCATCTCACACACATCAGGGAGCCGACCGGGACCTGCAGTTAGCATTTCAGGACTGCCTGACCCGCTTTTCTATTCAGAGAAATGGCTGGCATAGAACCACATCTCAGGAATGCTGCTAGGAACACCAGAAATGACAGCATGAAGATACTTTATTTAACTCTCACATCTTGTGTTTGGCTTGTATCAGAAGAAACTCATAAATAACTCTTGTTGGTTTTATTAACCATCCCTCTGGCCTGACAATGCTGTCAATTTGCAAAGTGTGCCAGGACTATAAATGCTGATGGCCTAAGCAGATGAGGTTGGCCAAAGTAGATTGTATAAAAAGAGAGCTGGTAGTGGAAGTATTTCCCCTAAGTGAACGCCCTTAGGCCTGACCTTTGAAGCCAGAGCAGCCTACCACCTAGGCAACCAAAGAATAGCAAGTCTTCTATCAGCTCATCATAGAAGGGTCAAGACTGAAACAAGGATCTATGATAGGAAATGTCTGATTTCTAGAAAAAGGTACAGCAGTGCTGAGTCACCCATCAGGTGTATGCAATTGAGTAATAGCCAACAGTGCAGTGAACAGGGGACCTCACTCTCAGAGTGACCTTGTTAGGTTTTAGACATCAGGACAAGACTGAACAGGACTGTGTTGGAAGTGAGAAGAGAATGGGGCCAGACATTTTCTGTATCCTAAGAATCCCAGAACACCCAGGAAGGATGAAGTAAAGCATCTGAGATAGACTTCTTCCCTACCCCATGAGCAGACTCCAACCAAGCAAAACAATACAAACCCAAACCCCCAACCATGTTAATCACCAAGGATTGTTGTTTATAGGTTTTCTACAGCCACAGCATCAACAACCAAAGGTACTTCATCTGTAATTTTGAGTATTATACTGGGAAGGTAATGTTTAACTCTTTGTCTAACTCTCTAGAGACATATTAAGATGTCATCAGTCACCAAGATCACCCATGGCTCGAGGTTTCTTGTTGCTGAAACAGCTTATCTCCCCCTGGCAACTGGAAACTGAGGCAAACCAATGTAGCATATAGCACTAAGCACGTAGCATGTATCCCACAGGGCCAAACCAAACCTGAGGCTGTTTTGTAAATAAACTTGTGTTGGAATGTAGCCACACCCACTCATTTATCTTTCTGCTTTGGGTGATTTTGTGCTATCCAGAGCTTGGTGAGCGAGTAGAGGGGGCAGTGACCATGATGCCTGCAAAGTCAAAGAATATTCATTATGTGGTCTTTTGCAGAAAAGCTTAGCCAAGATCTGTCTTAAGCCCCACCTAGAATGCTGGTTCTTTCAGTGAGGACATTCAGAGGAGTTACATTTGTAAAGTTGTCTCTCTCTATTCATATTATTTTTTTTCAAAATTGAGACTGTAAAATAAAGATGAAATGTCAGTACTCTTTTCACCTTGGTGATTGGTACCTAGGATATTTTTGTATTTTCTATCTCACTCTATGAAACATTGAACAATTAGAAATGTTGAAAGACAGCCACTTTTTGTGGCCCACAAACATAGACTTCAAATTACCTAGACTCTTCCTTCTCCAAGTACAGTATGTGCATTTCCTTGTAATTTCACGTTCCCTGTGACGATGGCTTTTATCGCTAGTCAGTTTTCCTTTACTGAAACAAAATACCAATTTAGTTGTTGCCTTCTTTGTGTCACGTTCTTTGGCATACAAAGAGGCTTTCTTTCACATTTTCTAACAGTCCAATGTTTCACAGAGTGAGATAGAAAATACAATAAATTTTATGTACTGATCATCAAGATGAAATGATACTGACATTTCTCATCTTTATTTGATGTCTCAACATTGAAAAAAATTGAATATATAAGCAAACTTACAGGTCTCTTCTGTAACTTCTTCCAAGTGTCCTCACAGAGACAGCCAGCACTTTGCCTTCAGTATGCATCTTCACTGCTTATCTTTTAGCTTATGTTTTAACGTATGAATATTTTTGAGAGTGTGTTTTAATTCTTTACATAAATAATATCACCCTCTACTTCCTATTTCAAAATTAATGCTTGAGATTTCTACACCCTTGGGCACTTGCAGACATCTGTTCATCCTTCTGCTGACTATTAAAATAAATCATATACATTCATCTTTCTGAAAGACTGCAGGGGCACCCTTGCTTTTCCTCTGTAGCAAATAGTGTTACACAGAACACTTTTAATATCTGGTTATTTATGCCTGCCAGTTGCAGATTTTTACAGGAGACATGGGGCAAATGCTAGGTCACAGGCTGTGCTCAGCTTGAACTGAACTGGGTTTCACAGGTTGCTTTCCAAGTGCTGATGCCAGCATTCTTTCCCTGGGGTAAAATGTGGGTCCCTGCTGCTGCCTATACTTTCAAATACTTGGTGTTACCATGCATTACTTTTGCCGATCTGGAAAACAAAACTGTGAAAGGACATCTTACCACTAATTTGCATGTCTCATTATAAAGTCACATCAAGTTCAAACACAGTGGTCCTCTTACTACAAAGGAGTGATTGCAAATCACTTGAAGCTAGAGAAGTTGAAATATTGTGAGAAGCAGACTCAGAAGTCTCAACTATAAATCTCTAGTGTCATGAAGTGGCTGGCAAATTCAAAGCAGAAAAATCAAGGCATCACACATGATACAGGAGTTTGAAATCCAAATGGGTTAACTTACATTTTCAAATGACATTGTGTAGCCCAAACTGACCATCATCTCATCCCAGGAAAAAATATATCATGTTTTAAAAAAGACTTTCAACCAAAGAAAATACAATGTATGGTTATGTATTTTGTTTACAGATATCAAAGTTAACCAAAGTAATGAAATTTCTTATTCACTGAGAAAAGTGTTTGGATATATTTAGGATAGGCAATGCAACCTCAAAGCAATATAGCAGCAGATTGTTATATTCCATAAGGGAATGGTCGAGAGAGCTCTGTGGCAGCTGTGACATGTATAAACGGGAGTGGCTTCTGTTTAGGACACATGTGTCAGAATGAGAAGGATAAGCAGATTTCTGGACCTTGAGCTGCCAGTATATGACCCAACATGGTTCACTGCTGGCTTCCTCCAGATTTTCCTCAATAAAATGTTGCTAATTATCACCCACTAGACCATGTTACTGTAGAAAAGAGAGTGGAGCTGACGTCAAGTCACTATCCAAGAGGTCCCCGTGAGCTTCATTTGAAAGGAAGAGTGGTGCTGCCCATGAGGACTTTGTAGTCAGAGCCACTGTTCTCCCAACAGCCAGACAGTCCCTGTTACTTCTTTTCACATAAAGAGTTTAGGCTGATGCCCAAGACTGACTGCATCCAGCAGTGACTTCTTCCACTGTGCCAGGATGGTACTGTGTTTCCAGATCGCTTTTCCCTGGGCACATAGGATAGACTGTCCTGTATATGTATCCATAAAAGTTAGAGAGGCCTGTCTAAAAGCTTGCCTATTCAGTCTTACTTCCATCTGCTTGGTTTTGCTGCAAAACCAGTTTTCAGGGATGACAGTAGGGTTATACTGTTATAAGGTCATGTTTGATAAAGCTGAAGTGCATGTAAGACAGAATCAGATTTTTGTATTACAGAACGCAACAGCAGTATTTCTGATTGTATGGATAGGCTTGTGAATCCAGCCATGTTTGGTTACCGGATGGCCTTTGTGGTTGATAGTTGCAAGATCAGTCTTCCAATTTCAAATCACATCAGTTTGCTGGTAATTTGAATTTATCTTCTCACATATGAAATCCATTGGCAACACTCTCCCATGTCTCGCCTCTAGATAACCCTTTGATCCAGGTCCTTGTCTCCCGACCTTGACAATAGCTGCCTTGCTGGCTGGCTTTCCTGCTCCCCATTCTCAGATTGAGCTCCCAGACATCTATCAGAACAAAAACTCTAACTTTTTGAAAATTTCACAATGCAGATTCAACTTCTCTAGCAGTTTACAGAGGTCTGGGTGGAGCTTGGTCCCTATTTGCTTCATCTCATGATATATCTTCACCTTCTACTTTATAAGAGTTCAAGGATGCTTTCAACTTCTAAACATCTGTAAAGCTATTTCTCTTTGCTATTTTTATACCCAATGTATTGCCTGGGGTCACGGTTAGTCATTGGGTGTTATTTGAATATTATTTTCATTGTAAAATCATTCATGTTTTCTAAATCAGCCTTGTTTCCTGTGTCTTTCATTTCTTATCATTGTTTAGCTACAGCCATTCTATGCACATGTTCTCACCTATATGAATGTAAATAATTGGAAAACAAAGATATTTAATCATTTTTCACAGTCATTTATGATGGCTATACAGATTGGTTTGGAACATTTATTGATGTGTGATGAAAGACTAACTGAGTGAATGGATTTTACTTCTATCTTATAAATGTAGTTTATTTATTGGGTTTTTTTTTTTTTTTTTGGAGACAGGGTTTTATGTACCTAAGGCTGGCCTCAGATACTGCTGTACTGTTCAGTTGAGGCCAACACTTTTTGATCATCTTACCTCCCAAGTTCAAGGATTACAGGCATGTGGACCAAGTCCAGAGAGATGCAGCTTTTACATATTATTTTTAAAAATCATAAATAGGAGATTGAGGCTGGGTTGAGTTTCCAGTGGAAATGATACTTGCTACCACCTATAAGTTAGTGTATATCTAGCCACCAAATTTAAGAACAAACGCTTTTGAAAATTCCTTCAAGTACTTCAAGGCTGAGCTTCAGGATCATTGTTTTGCTGCTTCTTTTTTCCTTCCATTTTAGACCGATGTCCACCCCTCCTTATTCCTCAGACCTCACATTCTTTTCCATCTTTCTTCTAAGGATTACAGAAACGCCACTTGCTACTTCCATCTTTAAACAAGCCTAGGGCCAGTCCCTCCAGGTGCTCAGTAATCAGTATGCAAACTTGCAAGCCCCATTTGCTGCCTCTCTCCTAAAGAACTGGATAGGAAAGGTGTCTATTTGGAAACAAATAGGTTCTGCTTCCTGTCCATTTGCATGTTCTGTTCTGTCCCATTGTTGACAACAGAAAGAGATTGCTCCCATCCTGCCCTCACCCTTATTGCTTACTCTCCTCTTACTTTCCAGAAATAAGCAGCATTCATTCGCAAAGTACATACAAAAACATCTCCTCACATTAGGAGGTAGGCCACTGAAGTGTGTTATTCTAGGGTTATTAACTACTTCCTAATTTCACAGCATATTTTTGCTATTTGATTAGCTACTGATATTCACTAAAATGATTTATCCAGAGGAAATTTTCAGTAGGTTAAGCCTTATAGCCACCGAATAGAGGGTAAGACATATATTTACTATCTTTCACCAAAAAAAAATGACAAAATGAAGAGTAAAAGGCTTAAAACTATAAAACTTACAAGTAAAGCTGAAGTAAAGTATGAATTTAAGGAGAAAAAGAGATTTTATAATATTTTCTTTAAAGAAATATTTTATATGTACTTAAAAAATGTAATAATACATATGAAATATCTATACTATTTAGAGGCCTTCAGAGATGTCAAGTTTGCAACACTCAATTTATGATATTCTTTAAATAACACTCATTACAAATTTTAGATGTTAACTAAAAGCCATAGTTTCTATTTAGAAATAATGATGCTGGAGAGTCATACAATAATGCACACATAAGTATATTATTACATTGTATAAATATGAATGGTATATTAATAATGCTGGGCAAAAACAATAAGCCACATTCCCTTAAAAGTTTTATATTTATATATAAATGTTAAGAAAGAGATGATGCTCCATTCCTCTCTGATTTATTCACTCGCATCTCTCAAATTCTGCAACCTTTGTTTCCTGACAGTTTTTCAAAATACTT
Organism: Sigmodon hispidus; assembly: GCA_004025045.1. Taxonomy (NCBI): domain Eukaryota; kingdom Metazoa; phylum Chordata; class Mammalia; order Rodentia; family Cricetidae; genus Sigmodon; species Sigmodon hispidus. The sequence goes on from PVIH01000496.1 coordinate 157,485, forward strand.
AGTTGGCTAATGGGTCTGAAGAGAACTGGAAAACCCTGTATTAAGTAATCTAATTGAAACAAGAAGTCTGGTTTGGTTGGTGTTACTTCTTGGGCACTCTGCCTCTTTTTAGTTAGCTGCTATTGACAAGTGATGCTGAGTTCAGACAAATTGGAGGGCAAACCCAAGGCTCTGGACCAAAGCAAACAAACATAATCAGGGACAACCAGGAGACTTGGAACATGCCAGTGGAGATGGAGCTATGGAAAAATTGAAGAAAAAAGTGTTGAAAACACATTAATAATTAACACCAAGAGTAGAGTCATTTTCTACCTACATGTCCTCAGTAATTGGCACTTTTATTAAAGCTATATGCATTAACTGAGCTACTTGTTCACTGTCCATGCTCAGTGAGCCTCCATAAGGTCTGACACATAAAGAGAATTAATAACATCCTAAATGGATCAAGAAAATGGTTATAGTAACCTTGGAAATTGGAGATGATGTGATTGGGTTTTTGAAAGAACCATGAAATCAAAACTGCTGGTCTGAATCAGGGGCCTATGGGAAGAGAAAGAAAAAATTTTTAGAAAGTTGTGTTTAAATAGACACAAGAATAAAGAAGAAAGGAAAATCTAGATTATTTGTATGAATCAATTAAATGTTGTGGGGTGGAACTGAGTATTTACTGTAAGAGATCAGAAAAGAACTGTTTCACAAGGACAGGAAGTCTGTATACACTAAGAAAGAAAATTCTGTGCTCAGATAGACTGTAGGAAAAGAGCTGTAGCTCTGTCTGGCTGCATAGGGGCAGGAAGAACAGGTTGCCTAAACCAGAAGAGGACAGGGATGAGGATGTGGGTGGAGCTGTGGGACAAACAGCTGTTGAGGGGTATTTGGACACTGTGTGAAGGTGTACTATTGTGATTGGTGTGATGAAAAGCTGAATGGCTAGTACAGCAGGAGATACAGGTGGGATTTCTGGGGAGAAAAAAGAAGAGAAATAGGAATCAAGGCAAGTGGGACATGGCAGGAGACAGAGAGAGGAAATAGGATGGAGAGAGGTAGCACCATGTGATTAAAAAGTAAATTAATATAATTAGGTTAATTCAAGATATAAGAGCTAGTTAGGAACAAGCCTATCATAATTAATAAGACATCTGTGTCATTAATTGTGAGCTTGTCCCCCCAAAAAAATTCAACTTGCAAAGGCAGAAAGAACAAAGGTTATTAGAAATTATGTGAGGCCATATCTAAAATGTTTTTTGTCCCTGCTGAGCCCAGAAAGTTTCAAATGACAATTCCAAACCCATGATTATACAGACAACCTTGGTTAAACCCAGTGGGGGCCAAAACAAATCAGAGATGTGAATGTGAAAAAGGTATCTAGGGAAGGGTGGGGTGTGATGGGTGGCAGGGAAACTAGAGATGGAGTGAGAGTAATTTAGAATGCATTGTATGCATGCATGAAATTGTCAAAAAAAAAAGACCCCAAATTGAATTAATGAAAAGTAAATCTTTCTTGAATGGATAGGTTTGGATACAGCTTGATAGATGGCTGTCAGACAAGACAGATGTGGGCAGGTGCAGCATTGCAACAGGAGTCTGGTAGTGGCTTTATTCCTAACAATTGGAGGCAGAGGCAAGCAGATCTCTGAGTTCAAGATTGGTCTACACAGCAGCTTTCAGGACAGCCAGGATTACACAGATAAACCCATTCTCTAAGAAGCAAACATAACCAAAAATAAAAAAAGATTCCAACAGGGAAAGAGTGAAGACAAGCAGGAATTAATCTGCTTTCCAAATATTGTGGATAGCCTCTCAAACATTTAGGAAACTAAGTAAGTGGATTATTGAAAGAAATAAAAGGTAGTTTTCTTCCTTTTGATGCTAAGGATTAAATGCAGGGCAGTGGGCATGCTACATTCTATCACTTAGATACACTCCCAACCCTCTTTCACCCCAATAATGTTATTGGGTCATAGTTCATATGTCATACTCTTCACTCATTTAAAGCACACCACCCCTGCCCTAGGCAGTCATCTACTTTCCATCACTACACATTCCAATTCTAGACCTATAAAACTGTTAATTTTTTGAATCTTGGAAGATATTGTAGTGGATAAAGTGCTTGCTATATAAGCAAGAAGACACAGGTCCAGTCTCTAGTACCCATGTAAGAAGCACGGTGGCATATTTTTGCAAAAATCCCTGCACTGGGAAGGCAGAGGCAGGCAGATCCCTGGGGCTTTACTGGACAGCAAATCAAATCTAATTGGTGAACTCCAATAAGAGACTCTTCTCTCAAGAAACAAAGTGGAGTGTTCCTGAGAAATGATGCCTTCCATATACACATGCACCTGCACCTACACAAACATGTATGTTCACATACAAGAACACACACATATTCCTATACATAAATACATACACATTCTTATTTTTTTCATTTTATGGGCTCTGAATCACAAAGAAAAAATTCAGGCTCAGTCACCTTGAAGCAATAGACAAAAGAAACAATCATAAAGCTGGTTCTTGGCCTTGATTGAAATATGATCTGTTTTCTGAGATTTCTTTTGTCTCCTAGTGATCAACCTTCTCTCAGAATAGCTGGTTCTCTCTGATAGAAAACTCCCTGAGAACAGAGTCTACCACAATCCCTATAATTTAGCCTATGTCTAACCACATAAAAGATGGACAATACATTTTGAACAAATGAGCAGAGATTAATATTTTTGAGACATTACAGATGTTGCATTTGCTAGTATTCAAACATCCAGACTATAAGTGATATTTGAGAAGGAAAAAATCTGGGAGGTTAAAGGCATCATTCCTTTGCTTTATATTTGGGAAATAAAGCAAATTTAAGTGTACCATTCATGCAGCAAATATTTACTGAATGCATATGTGCTCATGATGTTTGGTGTCCAGTCTGCATTTTATAACCCTCTGTTTAGATCTTTGCTCAGATCAGCCTAATTATAAATAATGTAAACAAAATGGACTTCCACTGAACTTTTGAAGTATTTTCAGAGAATGTTTCTTGTTAACATCAAACAGAACCATTTCTACCTTAAGCCAAGCTTATCAAGCATTTTCTAACATATTGTTTCCAAACAAATATTGGCACGTCTCTCTCAAGAGCAAATTTCATAATATTTGTTATTGGTATGCAATACAAATTTAATAAAGACTCTTGTGTTTTTTAAATGTTGCTATGAACCAGACATACCTGAGAACTTCCTAGAAATACAGGTCCTGGGTGAATACACTGAGTTAGAACCTGAGAATTAGCAATTTTGATGTGCACCCCCTACTCTAAATCACAGTCAAGATTATTTATCTCAACTGTAATTATCTGGGCTCTGGTCCACTGGCAAGGGTAAACTTCATTAATTATGTCTTCATTAACAAGGATCAGAAACATAAGAGCCAGCATGCAAAGCATGCCGGGATAGCATTAATGGAAGCTGAGATCTAAGAACTCTTCAAGGAGTTTGTCTGTGTTTAAAGCAAAGAACATGTTTAGTGTTTGGTGGTGGGGTGATGGAAAAGATCCCAATGCTTTCATATAGCATCCATTTCTTATGAAGCCTGAGTATTATGCTCTCCAGCAAGGCTAGTCAGAACTCAAGAGCCTAGTTCACTGTAGCTCATTCAGCCATGTGCAAAGCCTTGTCCAGGAACTAGATCACTTGATGCTGCAATGCCTCCAACCATCTCTGCTTTTATCCACTTTTTAATAATTTTCAAGTCACCTTTAGACAAGATGCATTATGTGGAAAGATTAAGAAAAATGGAGGAGAGAAAGAAGATGGCTCAGTGGCTACAGTGCTTGTCACACATACATGAAGATTGAAGTATGGATCTCCAGTATCCACAGAAAAAGCCAATACATACAATGCCCTGCCAGTAACACCAGTACTTGGGAGGTAGAGATGGGAACCTTGAGGCAAACTGGCATACTGGAATAGTCTAATTCACAAGATATAGGATAAAGAACCTCTGCCTCTGTAAATAAAGTAGAATCATCAAAGAAGAGACCTAATATCAACCTCTGGTCTCCACACAATCAAATGTACATGCATCTGAATATTTGTGCATCATGCATGCACATCTGAATATTTGTGCATCCACATATATGTTATTATGCATTTAAGCTTCTCTCTCTCTCTCTCCCCCCTCTCTCTTTTTCTCTCTGTCTCTCTGTCTCTCTGTCTCTCTGTCTCTCTCTCTCTCTCTCTCTCTCTCTCTCTCTCACACACACACACACACACACACACACACGTGAGAGAGAGAATTGAAACATCATAATTGGTAGAAGGGAGCATAAGGGAAAAAAACTCATATATTTCTATATTTCTGGTGGTAATACCAGAGATGGTAGTGGTGGTAGATCAAGAGACCAAGAGTTTTATTGAATGGGACTACTAAACTTGAACCTGAGCCTCCTCCCCTAACCTCATACAAAGCTCTACCACCAGGATTTCTGAAGTCACACTTAAGATACCCTGAGCTACTGCAGAACAAAGTAATAGATAGTGATCAGATAGGCCAGAGGGACGTATTCCCACCACTCAAACAAAACAGAAAGGAAGAGAGAAAGGAAGGATTCCTCTTGAATCATCAACACTACTGCTTAAAATGCTAATGGATGCAGAATATATAAGTTTAGGGAGACAAAAAGTAGTGATAGTTTTGAAGGTCTAGAGGTGACGGAGTGAAGACTGTCACTATTTTATTCACTACAGGATTTCCTCTCTGGAAATAAAAACGACTTGTAATAAAATAGGACTGATGATTACAAACCATTGCAAAGACACTAACCTCCACTGAAGTGTGTACTTGAAGACCAGTTTCTCTAGATCATGTGTATTTTTTTAGAGATGGCTTATGGTTATGTTGCTCAAGCTGCTTTGAATTCCTGGGCTCTGAGTCTCTGACTCCCAAGCAGCTACAGATGAATATGTAATAGCGCACGACCAGGTAAAGTAGCTAATGTTATGTTATTTGAATCTTATTTCAATTAAAATCAGCGGGGCTGGAGAGATGGCTCAGGGGTTAAGAGCGCTGACTGTTCTTCCAGAGGACCTGAGTTCAATTCCCAGCAAAACCATATGGTGGCTCACAACCATCTACGATGAGGTCTGGTGCCCTCTTCTGTAAAAACTGTATGCATAATAAATAAATAAATCTTTAAAAAAAATCAGCAATTGGAGGAATGAATTATATAGTAATTTCCAACAGGTGCCCTAAATAATGTGAGAGATAAAATTCTATTTGTGGTTAAAAATCAAAATTAATAATAATCAAGCATTATTCTATGAAACAAGGAAGTACATGGGTTACTTCAGAGCGCTAAGCTTTTTATTTCTAAGAAGACAGGAATGTGAAGATTTTGGGGTGGAAAGTGCTAATGTCTATGATGTAAGTTTAGCTGCTTCACTTTAAAAAACACTCTATCTTTTTATATCATATTTTGGTTACAAGATCTCAAACGCAAATACAAATAAATATGAAGAAATTTTAAAAACTATATATCTTGCAGGTATGTTCAAAGTATTTAGTTATTGTTCTAATTTTACTAGTGCTAATTTTTAGATGTACTAGCAATGTTGCTATGAACACATATAACTAAATTTAGATAATCATATTGCTTTAGTTTAATCTTAAATATTCCCTAACAAAAGTCCTCAGTCAAGCATGATATTCTTCTTTTGTATAATTAAAAATGAGCAGGCAGTGGTGCCATGTGCCTTTAACCCCAGACCTTGGGAGGCAGAGGTAGATGTATCTCTGTGAGTAAGGCCAGCCTGGTCTACAGCGCTAGTTCCCGGACAGCCAGGGCTATACAGAGAAACCTTGTCTTCAGAAACCAAAACAAAAAACAACAAAACCACAGTAATTTGAGATCGCATAATAATTATAAGTTGTAACTAAAATTTTCATTTGTTTTCTTGGTTCATGGGCCCTTTCACACATTTTACAATTATTTTTTAATTTCGATCAGAGTTTCTTAAATTATGGTTTCCTAGCCAGTAATTAGAAATGCAAACATGGTACCCAGCCTCCCTCTCATTCTCAATTTTCCTCAAACCTGCAAAGTGGGAAACTGGACAGCTGAGAGAGAGGCTTGAAATCTAAGGCTTGAAATCTAGCACTCTGGATTTGAGCAAGCCTCCCAAAGCATTATAGGCATCTGTGGCTTGACTTCTAAAAATGTTAATAAAATATCTTCAGCTTCTTACTAATTTCCATTCATTCAGAAGCCTGAAACTTGTGGAAAATTTAAAAAGCAAGCCAGCATTCTTATCCTCTGTTTATTTTAATAACTGTATATAAAGAGATAGATTAAGAATAATTCTGTATAAAATTTCATGAAAACATACATTCGTAGCTCAGCTTCCTGATAGAATTTTATAATACTTTTTCTTGTTATTCTGTCAAAAGTCCTCAGTGAGATAATTGCGGGAACCTGATCTGTCCCTGGGCTTTCCCATTTATAGGAGCATTTCCGTCTACCCATAATCCTCAGCAGATATTTACCATAAACCTATTGTGTGCTGGACACTGTTACAGGAATTGGTTAAACAATAAATAATGTCCTACTTTACCTAGAAGTTACTCTTTTGTGATGATGTACAAATAATGTCCAAAGTTTAGCACCAGGGAGAGGCCATCACAAGGTACAGAAGGGCTGGGAATGTAGCTCAGAGGTTCAATGCTTACACAGAATGCACAAAGATTTGACCTCTAGCTCCACTAGCACAAGTAAAGATGAATTTCAGGACTGGATATAATGGCCTATGCTTATTATACCAATATTGGATTTGGGTGCAAAGCCAGCCTGATACATACTGAGCTCCAGGCTAACTCTGGCCTCTGCAGTGAGAAAAAGAGGAAGGGGAGGAGAAAGAGAGAAGATGTGGACTAACTCATGGATAAAGTGGGGAATATATAGACTTTATTTTGTGCTTAGTGAGAAGCATAACCAAAGATTTAAAGTAACAAATTTCCAAGTTGTAATGTGATGCCTTGAAAACCAAGAACTCTGCTGCTCTGTAGAGAAATGAAGGCTTATGGGAGAAGTACAAGAGCATGTGAGGCTTTGAAATCATCTTGATGAAAAAGCAGACATGTTGGAGGCTGGAATGGTACTGTCGTGCAAGAAAAATAAATGGCTGTAAGGCAGATTTCAAGGACAGGAAAACAGGGTAGAGGAACATGATTGCAGACCCTGGGGAAAAACAAGAGCTGAGAATACTGTCCCTAGTCTTAGAGAACCATGTTGAGATGGAAACAGTTGATGAAAAAGACTGAAAAGGAACAGCCAGAGATTAACAAAGTAAATATAAAAAAATAAAGCTGTACCACACAGACCAAGAAGAGGTGTCTCAGGGAAGGCCTTTCACGGTTCTACTGAAATCATACAGGCAGAGAAACAGAAATGCCCCATTGATCTTGCAGGAGAGAGATCACAGTCAAATTTCAGAAAATTTTAGTATAGACAGTCAGAAAGGAAGCTGTACCCAGTAGGTCTGATAAGAGGCTGTAAAATAATACCTAAAGAAACCACTGTGCATGTGCATGGGGCCAAGGCAGGAACCGGCTCAGGGAGGGAATATACTGTGAGGATATGGAAGAGCTGTGAATCATTTTATCTCTGGCTAGGCAAATATGGCTCCTCTCAAGGACATCATTAATGACCCCAGGGAGTCCCATACCCCACAATGTTCATCACATATATTTAAATGATAATCAACTAGGTAATATTCTCCACTCTTACTTCAGGCTATTTTTTTAAAAAATGCTTTTGATTAAATTAACACTATTAGCCCAGTTTCTTTTTTACTATACTTCCTTTCTATATAGTTCAAAATATACTGGCTTATCACCTACCATTCCCATCAGTTGGTGAAGAGCTTAGGTGCAGTTTGATTGTCTTGGAGGTTCTATCACCAAACCCCTCAGTAGTTTTCCTCATTTGCTCATTTCCTTTCTCTCTCTCTGGGAGGGCACTTTTGAGATTACATGAGGTTGGGATATATGAGTTAAACAGCAAAACACTTAACACAAGTACCAGCATTTAAAGTCAAAGGGATTGGGGTCACTGCAAAATATTGTAAATGTTGGGACTAACAATTTGGTTTTGTGGGTTTTCATCCTGAGGCTGTGTTCCAGAGAGGGCAATAAAGGGTAAAACTCATTAGAGCATCATTATCTTTTGTCTAAAGGAAACAATGTGTGGTTTCTGGGCAGCCCACTTGGTGTTTGCATTGGCCCTGGAAGCCTTTCAAACCAACTATATTGTTTGAACAATCCCCCATCTTGAACATGAAAAAAACCACCAGTGAACCACAGGGTTGATGCTAAATTACTAGGTGATGACTCCTTCAGCTCCTAAAGGTTTCTAGATCTCAGTCATCGAAATCATGGATCTTCCTTCTAAAGAGAAAGATCAGTTCCTCTGGGGAGACCTCCCAGGCAGACTCCCCTCCAGTGTGCTTCCGTGATTTCTGACTTTTGAGATGTTTGGTTTAAAATTATGATCATTGAGTTCTCTTGATTCATATGTGGTGGTGGTGGTGGTGGTGGTGTGTGTGTGTGTGTACCTACAAATGCACATATTCAAGTGTGAAGGTCACAGGTCATCATCTCGTGTCTTTCTCAATCCCTTTCTACCTTATTTTTGAGACAGGGTTCACACTAAGCCTGAAGCCCATTGTTTTTGGCTAGGCTGACTAGCCTATGCCCTGGAGCTACTGACTTTATTGAGGATTATGGACATCAACACACCTGGCTTGTTATGTAGGTAGAAAATGTGGATGGAAGGTTTAGGTCCTCATGCTTGCATGACAGCTTTTATCATCTGAATGATCTTCCCAGTCCCCCAGACCATGATTGATAAATTTCAGTTCTTTGAATAGTACAAGTATTCTCAGATCAAAATTGCCAGCTGGAATTTGAACAGCAATGTGACTTATTAACATTTTTGATAAGAGAATTGATAAGACAATCAGTTCTCATTGATCAAATAGGGATATTAAATGAATTTTGAGGGAATCATTGCTGCTCCCTGAGTGTGCTTACCTTCCTTGGGGAATTTTATTATACTTTTTGATAAGGATGTTACCACAGAAGCCTTTGTGAGGAAACTACAGACTATAAGTGGGGCTGACAAGTAAGGAAACTATTCATAGAGACCTCTACTAATATAACACCTCCGACTTCATCTCTCTAGAATAATTCAATCTAAACTGTTGATTTTTGCATTGCAATGTCTTGTTGAGATTTGAGCAACAAAATCAGGAGCTATCTTCTGATTTATATTGTTCCTTAATCAAGATAAAGTTTTAATATTTTAATATTACAAAAGTATAGATATCTAAAAATGTATCATTTATCAACTATGCTTTGATTCTGAGGCTAAAACATAACATGTTACCTTTGTTGCTAGTGTTATCAATGGTTCAATATCCTCCATCCACATAATCTAAACCCAAAGGTGGTGGCTATGCAGGGTTCAAGGCTTTGACTTCCTAGGCTCCAACTACTTCTACCAACACTTATTGTGAATAAAACTTGAGTAGATTTTAAATCTCTGTACTACACATACTCACATATACACACATATGTATATGCGTACACATAGACTGTGATGGTTTGAATAAAAATGCCCATCCTAGGCACATATATTTTAATGCTTAGACATCAGGTTGTGGCACTAGTTGAAATGATTAGAAAGATTAGGAAATGTCTCACTGGGGGCGGGCTTTTAGATCTCAGCTACTGTTCCAGCAACATGTATGCTAACATTCTTCCTGCCTTGATGATGAATAATCCTTGGAAACTATAAGCAAACATCCAGTTAAATGCTTTCTCTCATAACAGTTGCTTTGGTCATGGTGTGTCTTCACAGCACTAGAATAATTATTAAGACACATACACACACATATACACAAAAATACATACATATACACACAGAGAAACACACATACACACACTCATATGCATATACACATATTCACAGACACACATGCATGTGTGTGTGTGCGTACACATCATACACCACACACATTCCAGAACTGGCACAATAAGTATTTGTTTGAAAAATTAATTCCTAATTTTTAGATGTAAATGCTGAACTTCTATAACTAGAGATTTAGAGTTAGGATTCAAGCTATGGTTTTCTCTGACAAAAAAGTTTGTTCTTTTTCTAGATTTATCAGTGATTTTCCTTTACCTTTTAATAATCAAACGGTATACCTTTCCAGTTGCCTCATTTTAGTGTCAAAAGAAAACCACAACTCTATATCTAAAGGTCAAAATCAGAACTGATCCTGCTTGCAATCTATTGCAATCTTTGTGTTATAAACATAGAAAAACTGGATTTCTCACCCCTCTCTTGCTATTGAAATGGTCACACTGGGGCAAGCATGGTATGGATTTTTACTACTTAACAAGGTTAAGAGGCTACATAGAAAACAAACAATATTTGGTGTCTTCCCACTGATCTCTCACCACATATTCTTTAGTGAAATATCAACTCTCATTAAACGCAGTCCTCACCAATATGATAGAGATATTTGGGAAGTGATTCCCAGGCACCCTCCTTCCTCCACTTCTCCAAGGCTAGAATTACATGTATAAATTTCAGCCCCTGCCATTTTACATGAGTGCAGGTTATCCAAACTCAGTTCCTCATTCTTGCACGGCAAGCGACTTACAATGGGGTCATCTCCTAGGCCTCCATTGGCTTTCTAAACGCTTAAGTGTAGAAACTGTGTTTTAGTTTCTTTTCATTCTCTTTTCAGCACAGGAATCTAAGCTGCAGATACAGTGAGACCTATAACCACCTTGACCTTGAACAGCTTTCACAGAATGGTTACAGATGAATGAGATGTTAGGACACTGAGAGTGGAGCTCTGCTGATCGATTCACTGCTGTGAGGAGCAGGCATAACAGACTCCTGTCTCTGTGTTCTTTCTCCCATCAAGGATAAAAGTTCATCGAGTGTGGGCATGTTTTTCACACATGTAAATTTTTTAATGGTATATATGGGTTTTTATTTGTTCTCTTTTTTGTTTTGCTTTTGTTACTCATTTAAAAATAATATTTTGTTTTGCAGAGAAAAAAAAAAGATGTCCTTCTGGATGAGGAGGGAGTTCATTTAATCAAGCATCCATAGTATGAGTCTGGTTCCATATTCTGTCCCTTGACTATCTGGAACAATGGAATAAGTTACTCTACCAAAATAAGCTCTTAAATTGGCTGTGCCTAAGGGGATTTTGCTTTTGACCTAGTCTAGTTCACTCTGGTCCTCTTGTCACATGTCCCTTCTGTTGCTGGAAAGAATAGAGGCTTTGTCCTGTCTTGTCACAAGGGCTTGCTGTGTGAGCGAAAGCAGTGACTTAGAATTGTCCACACAAACAGACATCAGTCTGCTTCCCCTGTCCCCTGGATTCTCATTTTTATACAGTTTTTAATATGAAACAGGAAAAAGGCGGATGAGTAGCCCAAAGAATGATGAAATATGAGGCATCAGTGACGTTCTTTGGAATATTATTCATTTGCTTAGGAGCACAGTCATAAGGTATCTTCTGTTGCATTGAATGTGGCTATTCTTTCTACACTTAGGGTGACCACTTCATAAGACTCCTTGCTGCTTACATGTTTTTATATATGTACATATGATGTGTTTTGACAGTGTGTGTGCAGCTTGTGCAATGGCTTTTCTGCCATTTCAGAGCAGGGTCTATCTATTGTGCTATCTTGATGCTTTCAGTCATAACTCTGTCATAAAGCTCTGGTACCAGCCCAGCTTGAGGCAGGTTAGACTCTCACATCAGACATACACCACAAGACAGAAGCTCACAAGCCCAGCTCATAGCACAAAAATCTAACAATATGAGCAGCCAAGTCAATGGGTCCCCTGAGACTCCCGAGTCCAATGAGAGTCACTTAGATAAACCCAAAGACACAGAATGTAAAAGAGCAACCTTAAACTTCATCAAAGAATATTTAATCTCAAAAATAATTAAAAGTTAGATAGAAATGCTGGAATAAAGAGGAAAAGATTGAGAAACTGAAAGTAAATCTGGAGCAATGGTTCTTGCCATTTTATTGCTGTGTATAATTCTCCAGGCTATGCGTTATCTTTGACCCAAATAAACTCAGTTCTGAAATATGAAGGGCTCCATTGATGGCTTTATCTTAGGAAAATAGATTTGGCCCTTTGTGTGTGTGTGTGTGTGTGTGTGTGTGTGTGTGTGTGTGAGAGAGAGAGAGAGAGAGAGAGAGAGAGAGAGAGAGAGAGAGAGAGAAAACACAAGTTTGGTGGTAAATACAATTTTACTGTTTTCTGGCTGCTATCTTGTGGTACACTAAGCAGGAGCCAGTCTTGACAATTTATAGCACATTTATAAAATAATTCTAGAAAGATCTTTAGATGTCTTTGAAGAAAGTCACTGTTGTCACTTCCAATCCAAAGGCACCTTCATGCTATCAGTGCCTTTTATGTAATGTTTGTCTTCCCTCAAGGGAAAATATTAACTTAGACATTTCAACTTCTAGTGATTTGCTTCTAATTTTTCTGGAATTTACTTCCACCAAAGCCTATTTGATCCAACATAATACATTACAATTGTATGACCTACTGTCTTCCCTCATTGGCGATCATTGCCAAATGAGATCACCTCATTTATGGTGAAACAATGGGTATAGATATCCTTGAGGTTTTCAAGGGAACAAAATCCAGGAGCAAAGAAGCCAAAAAGTCAAATCAAAGACCTTTCTTTACACTCTTTGAAAGGCTTTTCAAAGTTCAATGGAGTGGATGAGATGGGGAGGAGAGGAGGAAAAAGAAAAGGATGGAGAAATGGTAAGTAAGAAATAATGATGTAGTTTCGAGGAGGCAATGATTGCATTCCATAATATGGAATTGAACAACTACAAAGTAGAAAGCATTGAAAGGTTTCCACTCCCTGCTGGCTCTTAAGCCCAACAGTACAGGCATAAATCATATGATTAGTTTCTACCACCATTCTAGAATAGCATTTCTCACCTTGAGACACTAGTGATGTTTTTATTGGATAATTCTTTGCTGGAAATGGAATTTCTCCATTTCTTCTAGACCATTCAGTAATATTTTTGGTTTCTACTCACCATAATCTGTGTCATGTCCAAGATATGATACCAAAAGTCCTCTTTAAGAGAGATGTTGAACCATATTAAAAGAAAACTCATAATATCACCAAGGAGCATTTTCCTGGTCTGGGACCTATATAGTCTTCTCTCATTAAGTCTAGTGTGAGGACTTTGTTATTCAGTAACTGACTAATTTCAAATTTTTTAAAAGTTTTAAGTTACATGCAGGGTTGTAATGAAAAATCATACACATAGGTCATTTCAATTCATATAGTTTCACCTTTAATAAAAAGTTCTGAAATAGAAATGGCTGGGTCAAAGACTGTGTGCTTGTCATTTTGGTAGACAGTAACACTTGGATTACTGCCAATCTCATAGGTGAAAGATGGTGTTTCAATGTTCTTTTGATTTTAATTGCTATGTGGACAGACTTAGAAACTTTTCCTTAATGATCTAGTTATGTATTTCTTTATAAAACATTCATTTATAATCAAACGTTCAGAAGTATTTTTTACACATTATGTTCTTTAAATATGGCATGATGTACATACTTTTTTTTGCATGTGTATGTGGTATTCATGCACATTTTTGTGTATGTTCATTCATTACAAGACTACAGACTGATGCCATGTACCTTCATTCATTCCTCTCTACCTTATATATTGAACCCAGATCTTGCTAGTTTGGCTAGCTTAAGTATTCACCTTGCCCTGGGTACCTCTGTCACTTTTCTCCTAAGTAATAGAATTACAGTAACCCTACATGCCTGACATATGCATGGGTGCTGGGAATCTAAACTCTGGTCCTTGTGATTACACAGCAAGTGTTTAACCCACTAAGTTATCTTTTTAGCCTACAAATCATTTTTATTTCATAATCTAGCTCACTGTCTTTTGATTTACTTATGGAACACAAGGAATTCAGAAAAAATACAGGTACGCATAAAAATGTAAGAATTTGGATCTGGCGTTATAGATTGTATGACTGGTAGTGCTGGAATACATTGGAATTGTAAAATACAGAGTGACTGATACAATACAATACCAATATACTTCCCCATAAATGCAAGTTTTAGTTAAAAATAAACAGTGTAAAAAGAAACTACAGAAGCAGCATTACTTTAATCACTTATTTGTGGGAAAGAACTTTCTCAGTATGATAGACACACACACACACACACACACACACACACACACACACACACACACCTGCCATGCAGGATTGAACTGTGTTTACTTCTGTTTCATCCATCCTTTGTATCATTGTCCCCTCTCACCACTCTTCTCTGAACTAATTTCAAGCCTCAAATAGACATGCCAGCAGAGCCTTGGCTAATTCAGCATGAGTCCCCGATGGCCTATGTACACCATTGAAACAATGGGATTTATCAGCATGATTAACTCAGACTTACAGGACTCTGGAAGCTCTGGTCACATGGTCCTGCCCTCACCTCCTGTCTCAGCTGCAAGAGACACTATGGCCTTAAATCCTTCACACAATTGCTCTGAGTCTTACTTGTCTTTGCTTCCTCAGGAACTTCATTCCCATTGTAGACATAGTCTTCGAATGACTACAACTCAATTCTCTACCCTCCCTTTTCCCTTTAACATAATATTTAGGTCAAACATCTATATACTTCCCAACTACATACCTGGCAGGAAGTACTGCCATGATTGTTTGTCTACATCAAGAATGTGTTCAAGTGTGTCCTCATTATAGTCTGTATGCTGGGATATGTCATATGATACCCTATGTCCTAGGATATCCAGGCACAACATGAAATCAAAAACTTGCATCTTTATGAGATTTTATTTTGTTGTTGTTATTCAGTTGTGCAATTACAAAGTGTGAATTTTATGGAGGATAACTATTGTATTACAGTTTCAAAAGTTTTTATATACCCGGAACTTTACTATACAGAAGCTAAATCTCTAATTATAAATGTGTTGTAGCTTTTATCTTTAATCTTCACCAAAGTCCATGTGTTAAAGGCTTTGCAGCATGTGACCTTGTTGGGATATTATAGAACATTTAGAAGGTGGGGACATAGACTGAGGATGTTGGGTCATTGGGACCAAGTACTTAAAAGAAATACCCTAGCCCCTTCTGTTTTTCTCTTCCCAGTCACCATGAAGCACACAGCTTTGCTCTACCATCCTTTATGTGCTATGAAGACACAGGCCCAAAGTAATAAGACCACATGACCATGGACTGAATATATTGGAACTGTGAGCCCAAACTAAGCTGTTTCCTCTTTCAACTTGCCTATGCCATGCATTCGCTACAGTGATGTGAGCTAATGTATGATGTGTTGGATGATAGCCTACAGTTCTTTTCTCCTTTCTAGAATCTTCCCTTTGGAAAGAGAATTATATACGCCACATGATTCCTAAGACTCACTTGGTGTCTTAGTTAGGCTTTACTATTGCTGGTGAGGTGACACCATGACCATGGCAACTCTTATAGAGAAGACATTGGTTCATCATGGCAGGGAACATGACAGCATGCAGGCAGAAATGGTGCTGAAGCTGAGAGTCCTTACATTTTCATAGGCAGGCAACAGGAAGTCAACAGACTGTCACACTGAGTGAAGTTTGAGAAAAAGACCTCAAAACCCACCCCCATAGTGACACACTGCCAATGAAAGGTGTACCATTCAGCCTCAGGATCTGGAGTAAAGGTGTGCGTCATCAAGCATCCTCCAACAAGGCCACACCTCCTAATAGTGACATTCTTTATAAGGTTATGGGGCCAAATAAATTAGCACATTCTACTCTCTGGCCCCCAAAAACCTTTAACAATGTCATAATGCAAAATACATTTGGTCCAATTTCAAAAGCCCCTGTAGTTCATTACAGTCTCAACAATGTTTAAAAGTCCAAAATTCAATCTCTCAATTCATGTAATCTCTTAACTATACTCCACTGTAAAATCAAATCAAAAAGTAGATCATATACTTCCAATATATAGTGGCACAGGATATCCATTACTATTTCAAAACAACAGGGAAGAAGCATAGTAAAGAAACACTACACAGCAAAGGAAGACTAAAGCCAGATGGACAAACTCCAAACTACATCTCCATGTCTGATGTCAAATATCCCACAACTCTGTCATCTCCAACATCTTGGGTGATTACAAAATTTTAACTATCCAATGTCTGGGATCCACTCACTATCTTTGGGACTCTTTCATAGGGCTTGGGTCACTTCTCCAGCTCTGCCCTCTGCAGCACACAGAGCTTGTCTTCTAGGCTCTGGCAGGCTCTACTTCACTGCTGCTGCTGTTCCTGGTGGTCATTCCATGGTACTGGCATTTCCAAAACACTGGGGTCTCCTGCTGAAACTGGGCTGCACTTTCATCAATAGTCTCTTATAGGCCCTTCTCATGGTGCCAACCATCAGCTTCTTTGCATAACCCATTTAGTGCTGGGCTTTTGACTGCCATTGAGGCTGCACCTTCACCAGTGGCCTTTCCTGGCCTGTCACAGTACCAAGCCTCAACTGCTCACCATCACCCCTTTATGTCTTCTAAACCCATACCACCTAGGTGACACACGTTATCAAGTCCAGCTGCCAGCATAAGGTACAACCTTGGCTACCTCTGGAACACAGCTTCTCTCTGTTCTCTCAAGAAACACTTTCCAGAAGATTTCACCTCAGTGATGCTGTTCTTTTCTTAATCATGGCTAATTCCTAAGCTTCATCTGACCAGCATCAAGTATTCCAGCAAAGCAAAATTGTGCTTTATTAGTTTTTGTGTCTTCATAATCACAATTGATTCTTCAGCCCCAGATAACCAAAACTACAGAATCTTAACTCCTTTCTTCTATCCTTATATCTAAAGTCAGAACAACATGACCAAATCTGCCAAGTTTTACTGCTTTCTGAGGTTGGAACATGGCCCCCTTGTTTAAATACATCTTTATCAGCCTTCTGTCTTTCACTGCCTAAGCTTGGCTGTCCTGAAACTCATTCTGTAGACCAGGCTGGTCTTGAATTTACAGAAATTTGCTTGTCCCTGCCTTCAGGATTAAAGGCCTGTTCTACCATTGCTTGAGTTATTACTCCCTTTATTTCATTTCTTAATTCATTTATCTCCTTGAGCAAAATATTTAGCTCCATTCCACTTTCTGTTGTCCCTTTTCTCCTCAAATATTTTTCTCTGCTGAGCTTGATCCTTTCATTATATATCTTCATTAAAGTTACCACTAGTAGCCACATGACAGAGTCTATACTCAGCTGTTTTGAGATTTTCTCTGCCAAGAGAATTAATTCAAAACTCTTTATTTAGCATCCAGCACATTTTTCAGTAAACAGCAAAAGGTAGCTACTTTCTACACCAAAATATCACAAGAATGATTTCTAGGCAACATTCTAAATTTCTTCCCTAAAATTTCTTGAGGTAGCCCCCCCCACACACACACACAGTTTATCAAATCACACTGAGCACCACTGCCTTGTTCCTACTAGCATGGTCCATTAAGCAACACTTAAGGCATTCAATTGCTTTTCTAATCCACAGGCTCATGGTTTATATTATTCCAAACAAGGACATGGTCAGGCCTATCCCAGCAAAACTCAATTTCTGGTACCCACCTCTGTCTTAGAATTTCTATTGCCCTGAAGAGACACCATGGCCATGGCAACTCTTATAAAGAAAATATTTAATTGAGGTGGCTCACTGATAGATTCAGAGGCTCAGTCAATTATCATCATGGCAGGGAGCATGATGGCATGATGTGGTGCTGGAGCTGAGAGTCCTTACATCTTGACTCATAGACAACAAGAAATTGACTGACTCAGTGGGTAGTATCCTAAGCATAACAAACCCCAAAGCCTTCTTCCATAGTGACACACTTTCTTCAATAAGGCCACTCAAACAAAGCCAAACCTCCTAATAGTGCTACTTCCTATGAGATTATGGAATTATGGGAGCAATTACATTCAAACTAGGACACCTGGCTTTAATCCTGGTACCAGAAAAGGGTTTTATAGAATAAATGGCTATAGCAAGCTTTGCTTATAATTTCTACTGCTTTAACTTCCTGTTCCTGCCATAGCTAATGATGACGAGTTTGCTCACTGAACACCTCACAGGTAGATGGTGTTACAGTTCTCTGTATTAGGAGTCTGACATGGGTCTCACTGAACTAAATCCAAAGTGTTCAACAGAGCTGTGACCTTCCAAAGTAATGTATTTCCTTGTCTTCTCCAGCCTCTGATGATGGCTCACACGGTTAGCCTGGGTCCTCTCACTCCATCTTCTAAACCAAAAACAGTGAGAAAATCCTCTGTCCACTCTTTTATTTTAATTAACTTTGTTCTTAAGTTAAAATTCTTTTCTCTTTTCTTGAATTTGTTCTCTCCCTCCCTCTGTCTCTCTCTCCTTCTCTCTCTCTCTCTTTCACACACACACACACACACACACACACACACTCACACACAACTTGGATGTTATTTTTATTATATACACTAGGCTACCCTCAAATTATTAATCCCTATGCTTCTACCTTCCAAGTGCAGGGATTCCAGGGATGCACCACTATGCCCAGCTCAATTGGATTTTTTAATGGTGCAATAGAATAACTATTATTTTATTGCCACATTTCCTTCTGACCACAACCTAGAAAAATCACTTTTCTTAAAGAACCAATGAGTACATATTGGACTCACCTGTAGTATTTAGAATCATCTCCCAACTCAGAGTCTTCAACTTAATCCCAATTGCAAAGTCTAGTTTACCACTAAGGAAAAATATGCAGAGTTTTCAGGTATCAGACTGTAGGCATCTTTTGAGGGGCACATTTTGACTACCGGATTTCTCTAACATGATTCTGAGGTCCAAAAGGTGAGAAATTAACTCTGAAAAAGTGGAAGTTGTATTTTGTAATCATGTCACAACAATAGATGCATAAAGAGGCATGGTTTGGGGCTGGTTATTTTATCAAAATTAAGGCCCGTCTTACAAATAGCACCTGACTTTAATATGCTAGTTTCTGCAGAAATCAAAGCAAGCCAGTCTCCACTCTGCCTTCATCACTAATCCAACAGGCATTTAGGGCCGTGCTCTCCCGGGTTTGCTGGGCTGTGCAGTCAAGCAGTCCAAAGAGTCTCCAGCACAGCTGCTGCCATGGCCAGGATCTGGTTACTCCTACTTTTTCTCTAACTTGGACCCCTCCCAAGAAGAACTGTGATTTAAATATTCTATTACTGATCTACCAGGCGTCCTCTGGCTCCTGTCTGTCTTTGTGGAGATTCCAAATCGCTGTGCTTATGTGGACATGCCTTTAGTAGCATCTAATAGAAAGATGTACTTTGTTCTTTCAGGAGTCAAAAAGAAAACTGTGCTCTAGCAAAGGCTCTTCGGTATCTGAAGACAGTTTTGAAAGGGATGAGGATGCTGCCAGCTAAAAGTGCAATTCTAAAGTTCTTGTCCGGGCATATGAAGAGATGGCTTAGTATGCGCTGGCTGGAGAGAAACCCGAGCCTCTGCCATGGGGTCAGCTATCTTGTTACCTTTTAACCCTATTAGCTGATATTCCACTAGCTAAGCAATACTTACTGAATGTACTCCTCAAGAACCACACCAGAGCAATAGGGAAGAAATAAAGGAAGATAAGCAGAAAAGGAGCTGCTGAGTAGGAAAAAAAAGGAAGTCTACTTTAACGAGATAGTACATCCTCCATGTCATTCATTTGTACTCATAACTTGTCGGTTAGTTCTCTTCAGAACCTGTTGCTTATTCCTTTACTTATCTCAGAAGTACAATGGTGCATACCATTTTTAGATATCTTTCTCTCTTCTTGCTCGTGTGTGTGTGTGTGTGTGTGTATGCGCGCGCATGCACACACGTACACACACATATACAAAGCACATATGTGGAGGGCAGAAGACAACTATGGTTGTTAATTTTCACCTTCCACCTTGTCTGAGAAAAAGTCTCTTGTTCATCATCACATTATCCAGGCCAACTGCCTGGGAGCTTCTGGGGAATTCTCCTGTCTCAGCCATCCTTCTCACTGTTGGGCCACTGACATTACAGATATGATCAACCAAGTCCAGTTTTATGTCTGAAGATCTGGACTGAGAACCCCATGCTTGTGCAATCAAGCACTTACCTAGAGAGTCACCTTCTCAACCCCAAATACCACGGCATTCATTAGGGAAAAGAAAGTGTAACTGCAAAAGTTTTCATAAGATGCATTGTTATTTTTCTGTATCACTATTTTGAATTTGATAAAATTTATAGTGCTCACTGGAAGTCTTAAAAATAATGCTGCCTGTACACAGCTAGAAAAATTGTGTATTGTTATAGTAGGATAGTATTAACTTTAATGTCTTTGGTTTTGGAATATTCTTATGAACACTCCAATTAAACACACACACACACACACACTCACACACACACACACACACACACTCGAATTTAGGGTTAGGACAACCAATGGAGAAAATAATAGTTTTGATTCTGTCTTTCTGCTGATGGTGTTCATGTTCGGGGTGTTACGTGTTGTGTTTCTAACAGACCCGAGGAGGAGCAGACTCAAAAAGGCGAGTGTGGCAGTAGGAACGGAATGAAGAAGGAATTCGCTACAGCAAACTTGCATATCCAATGTTTGCCCCAAAGCCAGGAAGTGATGTCCGTGTTCTCCACTCCCCACACTCTGTAGATGAACACACTGAGGCCTTAACTGTGTAGCTAGGGCCATGTAGCTGCTAGGCTGTAGAGACAAAACTCAAATGCCAAACTGTCAAAGTTCTACTCCGTTAGCTTCAGTATACACTATGTAAAATGGTAGAAGTCACTGTGGTCTCACTTCTTTCTCACCATCAAGAGAATATGGAGTTATCAAAAGTTGTAAGAACAAGGTAGATAACCTTGTGGGTGATCTTCAAAGAGATGACCACAAAGTGGGATTAAAAAGTGTACTTGTACAAACCATTTCTCAATGTTAAGTGCCTAAAATTCATTTAACTATTACAAGGGACGTTTTAATTTCTTTAACATTATTGTTATACTCAAGGAGATAACTTTTTTTGGAAGATTGACTTTTATTAAAATGTATACCTGAATATTAAGAATGGAGTTGCCTAGCAAATAATGAGATTCTCTTAAGAATTTGATATTTCTGGGATTGGATTTTACTGTTTGAATGGCATAAGTTAGAGAGTCAACTGTTTTTGTTAAACTAATATACTAATTTTTGAATGTCCATGGTTCTCACCAACCAGTCACTGCACACTTACCTGCTTCCAATCTTAATAGTTTAGAAATATTATTGACTGCAAGAAGAAAGATAAATTGAAGTTTAAATATTCTAAAGAAAGTTATATGTTTCTTCTTCCTGCATAATCCTGCAAGCTACATTCAACTAATTAATTAAAAGCAACTAAGTAATGGGTACCAAGTGAATATCATGGTCTGCTCAGTGAGTGGCTGAAGTAAACGTCCACTGAAGAATGTGTCTCTCTGTCCCCCAGCACAGGTCTGAGTGTTCTGGCAAAGTCACTTTCCTCTCTATCAAAGCCTTGCCAGAGAAATGATCAACAGGCTGTCTGCTGAGGTTTTACGACTCTAGCCTTAGAACAGCTCTTCCAATCCAAGTAGAGTCTCAGACTCAGCACCCAAGCTTTGCCAAAGCCACATCAAGGAGAATCATTTAACCTGAATTATTTTCCATCTCTTTCTCCTGTTTCTTCATGAAGGGACTCTTGGGGCTTTTTTGAAGGGAATATTTGATGAATCCCTATGTTCAGAAGCCAATGGTGCCCTATGGTAAAATATGATTGCAACCATTGGATTGTCTTTTCTTTGTGATATAGCCAGTTTTAAGGATGGCATCACACTTACTGCCTTCATTCAGTTCATATATAAGCATGTTGCGGGGGAAGATTTCCATAAGGCTCTCAGGTGAGGCTGAGAGAATGAAGATGGAGATTCATGAAGCTGGGACTAGTGATGTCAAGGTAATTCATCCAGAGCCTTGTGTTGGATTCATTTGAGTCACTGGGCTGACTTCAGACAGAGAAGCAAACATCTCCTATTGTGATTAAAAAGATGAGGATAATGACAATTTCTCTCTCTTTTTTTTAATAGTCAGAATCTAACTTAGGACTTTAGCATGCAGAGCAGATGCTGTAACCACTGAGTTCTCCCCCAGTTCCACTTTTATTCTTATAAAGTTTGACAATTTGGTGATAGCATATTTTCATCAACAGTTTTATGAAATTATAACAATTTGGAACCATAATAAACATAGAAAAAATGGTTCATTTACTAAGATAACCAATTTGTCATATTTTTCTTCCCATGACCTTCACTACAGAACAATTCCATTGCTTCCAGAAGAATAGCCCTATTGATCCATTATTGTCTCATATTATCTGATAAATAGAAAAACAAGTTGATAAAATGACTTTATATACTGCATGCTTATATTTGTGCAAAACATTGCTAGTTACAAAATTCCAGAACTATCAGAAAAAATGCAAATAAATTTTTGAGAAAGCTGCTAGTAGTGTGTGTTAGTTACATGAATTGGCATATACTTCCAGAGATCCCAGGATTTTATAGTGCCTTTCCTTATTATGTGGTGTAGACCCTGGAGCCCTCTTAAGAACCTTTTCTAGCTTTATTTGTGTTACTTACTGTATGTACACTCATACTGTCAGTGCTACTGGAATAAGAACACTCATTTCATAAGCAGATGTGTAGGCACCCTAATATCCCACTTGGCATATCTCAGGACACAAGTAATTTTTAAATGTTAATCACATTTCTATGTATGGAACAGTGAACCTGAAATTGGTCCTAAAATGATGCAACTTTCTAATTTTAGAAGTCATTGATCATTTAACAAACTCATCAGGTCCAATTTTTTTTTAAAAAGAATAGCTTAATACTTATGAGTTTCTGGATGCTGGCTCCATAAAAGCTGTCCTCGATCAAATAAATTAAGTCAACCGATGTTAAATAGAGCTATAGAGACTCCTTTTCTGGAAGACGTAAGTGTGACTAATGTGATATGTGAGTCTCTAAAACAGAGTTATAGTGTGCAGGATTTCCTGAATTCTCAGACAATGGGAAAGACCAGTATTGTTACCAAGGGACTGGCTAGACAGGATGATTTCGAAGACTCTTTCCTGCTCTAAATTCTCTGATAATCTTCCGTTCACACAAAGAGCAAGTTACCCTGCAGGTATTTCCTATACCCTTAGCTTTCGATGCTCCTCTTTAACATGTATGGATCTTTTAAAAATGATATAAAGATCAACAGGATTACTTGCAGCATTTATGAGAAGAAAGGGACTGAAAACCATTGTGGAGGAAGAGTACAATTCAAGGCACACATTACTCAATTTCTGATAATAGTTTTCATCACTAACACACTGACATTGCACAGTCGGTCATGATGTGACTTTTAGAAAATAGGATCAATGATGCATAAATAATGCAATGTTAATTAGCAAAGAGTCTGGAGGTTTTCCCTAAAAATCTGTGTGTAAAAAAAAATCCAAGTTAAATGCTAGGCCTTTTATTTTTAAGATTTATTTTATTATTTGTATATGTGTGTGTGTGTGTGTCTGTCTGTATGTGTGTGTACATGCCTGCAACATGTATTCTAGTGCCTGAAAAGGCCAAAGAAAGGGACAGATTGCCCTAGGGCTAAGGTTAGATGTAATTGTGAGCTACTTGACTTGGGTGCTGGGAACTGAACTTTGGTCCTCTATAAGAGCATCAAGTGCTCTCAATCACTGAGCCGACTCGCCAACTCCTAAAATGCCAGTCTTGCTGTTGCATTCTTTTTCCTTGTACATAAAATTTAGCCCCTCCTCCAGTGTGGAGAATCATTCACTGCTTAATGCTTAAATGCTTGAGAACAATAGTAGAATGTAAATGCACTGACTCTTGCTGTTTTAAAGAAATTTCAGAGCAAAAAATAGGCAATTCTATAAACTTTGAAATTATAACAGACATCTCGGAGCCCAAGTTATTAAGGGCTTTGTTATGTTTTGTTAAGACTTCAATCAGATTTAGTGACAAATGACTGGTATAATTGAACTTCTTACCAATAAGCTCACAGAATATTAAAAAAAAAAAAACCAAAAAACAAAAAACAAAAAACTCTCCCTAAAACCCAGCAAGATTCATTTAGAAACTTTTGTTTGGATTCCCATAAGAGGAAGAAATATCCTTGTCCTTATAGTGTTCTTTTTCTTTTCCTTTTTGGCACAAACTGATAGTTTGAATTTGTGTTCTCATAACTGTCTACCTCTGTTTATGGAGATTGCCTTTCTTTATTCAAACCTTCTGGTGGAACTTGAACAAATGGATGATATAACTAAAACTTGATTGTCTTAGAATATCACTTATTAGGGGAAAGACGACATAGTTAAAACTAGACATAAATGGTGAGATTAAAGATGATCAGAGCTACATGCCAGCCCTAGGGAATGTGTCCGCCTCAACGCAGGGTTTACAGTCACTGTAATTTTAATCAGATTTGAATGTAATAGCATTTCATAATTTTCCACTGAGTCCTTTTCTCCTTTCTTTGGAAAAGAAAAACCTCCAAAACAAGAGAAATTAAGAAAGAGAATAGTATAGTTGGTGTGGTTATGTGGCAAGGCTCAGTCTGCACACACATGGTCTCTGCCTGTTTCCCGACATAGACGGCTATGCTTGTCCTTAACATCCAGCTGCCACACTGTTTCTTTAATTCAAGTGACTGGAAATAGAAGCTACTATGAGATACTTTAGTTCTTGCTTTGGATTGTTACCAACTAACTTCCAATAAACTATGTGACTATATCTTAAACAATGAATATGACACTTTCCTATGAAAATGTGAGGGGATTGAGGTAAGTAATTTTAATCAACACTTCACCTCTACAGGTCTATAAATCTTTGTGATGAATTTCATGAAATTAAACAAAGTTATATAATTTATTTGTAATTTTTTAATAATTAAAGTAATCTGACAGACCAGGGGATGAAAGAATAATAATGTGTCTTTACTGAAGACCAATTTATGCCAAATGCTATACATAATTTATTTTAATTGGTCTATACAGGGATTATACCTGCAAATCATCATCATCACCACCACCTTCATTATCAACATCTATATGCCATTATTTACCCTACATAGTAGAATTAAGCAAGGACTGCAAAGGGAAGTCCTACCACAAGATAGCTAGTGAAGGGCTAAGGTCAGAGCCACACTCAGGCTTTCTGTCCTCTCAAGTTATGCTTAGAATTTGTGTAGTTGATGCCCATAGTATTTCTCTCTAAAGAGTCCATTGCTTTTCTTTCCATACTTCAAGTCATTTTAACTTTGAGTTCATTTACATTCATGTATTTAATCAGTAGCAATTCATTATTATGATAGATTATGTCATAGATTATGGTACAGTGAGCATTACACTAATCATTTTATCTGGAAAGACCTTTGAGTCTTATTCCTATAATGGAGGAATCATATTACAAAAGAATAAGGATAGCACCACACAGCACTATGAAGTATTAGGACAAGTGGGCCTTGAGTGTGGAGAAGATGATATATGAACAGACATTAAGAATATAAAAATCAATCTCATAAGAGTTAGCTGTGAAAAAAGCTTGAATACGGTATATTAAGAAGAGGCAATTAATTCTGATGTATATCCACAACATTATTTTTTATATTAAATTAAGGATTAGGGCATTGAATGGTCTAATTGAGAAGAGGCATTCATACTGAAGGACAGGCTATGACAGACATGGGTGTAAGACTGGCATACACAGTGACTGGGAAGCCCTTGTGTTTCCCACTGAAAGCTCGACATTATTCTGATGGATTTAGGGGATCCTTTAAAACTTTGAAATATAAAATTTTGTAGCAGTAAGAAGGTACCACTAAGGCAGGGAGTAGATGGGTCTCTCTATAAGCAGGAAAAAAGAATGAAATCCACCCCAGTAAAATCAAATACTTTCCAAAAGCTCATAGAATGAGCCAGTTGTTGCACTAGAGAGAAATTATTGGATTTGAGAGTTTTGGGGATACATAGATAGTTAGGACAGAAATCAGGCTGATGAAAAGACACTGGAAATAGGAAATAGGTGAGCAATTGGCTGTGCTTCCAGGATTTGTTATAAGAGTGGAACAGGGACTGGTGACTGTCTGTATTCTTGGAAAGTTAGAGAGAGCTAGAGAGAGACCAACCTCTTTGTAGGAAGGCTCACTTTAACTGGGAATATGTCATTCTTGGATTGCATAGGACCTTCTTTCAGATACATATACCAGACAAGAGCTAGGGCTAATCTTGGATAATATGCATGTATAGAGAAAACTGATGTACTTATAGCAGGAGATTTTTATTAAATGTGGACAATTCTCCAGAACAATCCTGACTTGGCAGTGTGGCAGAGACAGTAAGCTCAGCCTTATTATGAATGAGGACCGAGGCAAAACTGAGGAGGATCTTACAAGCTGATAGCAGATCAGGACATGACGTGTAAGGCAGTTGGGGGGAGAACACAGAGACTGGGTATAAAAACACTCATGCTTGAAAATGAAAGTCACTTTCATTTGACACATGAAAGGAAGGCAGAGAGTACATAATGAAAATTAGCATATATTATTCTCAGCAGCCTGGACCTCAAATGTATCACAAAAGGCTGTAGAAGAGTCTTTTTCTGAGAAGTGAGTTAAGAGAGTGCAATAAAAGTGGGAATAGGAAAAACAGGGAGTAGTGAGGTATCCAATGTGATCATCCAAGTGAGAGAAAGTGAGTGAGGAATCCAATGTGATCATCCAAGAGAGCGACTAATCAGGCACTGTCATATGGGTCGGGGGAGGCAAAGAGATATGTTTAGAATAGTAGATCAAGAAGTGAAGGAGTTTTGTCAGAGCAGTTTCACTGTAGCAAATGTCACAAGGATAAAATGATAGCTCATAAAGATATAAGGAACCAGAGCCCCTGTATAGAATATTTTGAGAAAATTGCTTAACAGGGGAAGGAAAAAAAAAATCAGATATCAACAATAGTGGCTGCAAGGATGGTGGCTCATTGGATATAATTTATTACTTATTCACTTATTTATTTGAATAGAGGTTTATTCAAGTATGGTTTTAGAGATAAGGGTGAAAACATACCAAGAAGCATAAGGTTTAACTCATACAAGTCAAAGCACATAACCAAATATGAAGCAGAGTCTACAGGGAACCAGGAAAAAAGGATAGCCATCTGGTGCAGATAGATAATTGACTGCAGAGAGAATGTGTTGGGAGGGTAGAGTGCATTTGTAAATTGTTATGGTCAGGGGTGAGCAGCTGATACTCTGAACAATTTGATTTCTTAATCAGGGCAAGTTGGTTTATTATTTCCTAGGGTAAAAATATGACATGTTGACATTATAGGAGACTGAGAAAATGTTGACTAGGGCAGCAGATCTGTAGCTACGCATCTAGGGATAAGATTTCTTGGTTGTCAGAGGAAGCTTATCAGGAACAAACATTGAACTTGGAGAAAAGTGGCATATTGACTAAGCAAAGGATAATAAACTTTCTGTGCAGATGTTTAGAAAAGATGCCATAGAGGGAGATGGCTCCATGGGTGAGGTTCTTGTGCAGGTTCAAGGACTTGAGTTTAAACCCCCAATACCCAAAAGTGGAAGTCAGAGGTGGCTATAATCCCAGCCAAAATAGAGACAGGAGGATCCCAAGGGCTCAGTGTCTAGGCATCTAGCCAATGGGGAACTCTAGGTTTAGTAAAAGACTCATTCTCAAGAAAAAAAAAAAGGGGGGATTGATAGAAGATACCTGTCTTCAATTCCCCACCTCCACATGCATGCACTAATGCACACTCACACACTTACACACACACTCACATCAATAAAATATAGAAAGAAACTAAGAACTTAACAGAATGAGAAGCCAAGTCACAGCATTCAGATACCATAGTCACAGCAATTTTTGTTACATCATGGGAAAGAGATTGGAGAGAAAAAAGACACAGGTGTTTTCCTCTAAATGCCAGGACAGGCCTCAGAGGCTGCACTCTTCTTCTATGGGCCCCCTCTTTCATTCCTTCCATCATTTTATTATTTACATTTTAGAATGTAAAATGGAAACTGCCTGAACATATGCAAATGATTGAAGGGGAGGTAAAAAATAAAAATGGAAGAAACAAAGATGAAAAATTAGGGGGAAATATGAAATGGAGGAAACAAAGAGCATGTTGGGCAAGATCAGCTATTTTAATCTTTTGAAATGGAGGACAGTGGTGGTAAGAGGCACTGTAGGGATGAGCAAATTTGGGCAGACCCTTTGCCCTGTAAAGGCATCTCCTCAGAAAACACAGAGAAAATGATCTTCCCATGCGAGGGTTAAGAGAGTAAGATGTGTGGTAGACTTAAGAAATAGCCCCAGTGAAAAAGGGAAGGAATGGGGCCTAACCAAATGAATTGATCTGTCATCATTCCATCCTGCACAGAGTGAGTGCCCACCCCAGTTCCTGGGGAGCTGCTCATGGTCATGGTTGCTGCAGGGCCATTTTGAACATTGTAGCTATTGGGGGACTAGTTGTGAAGAAGGGGTCCAGCAAAGGGAAAGGAAGATGGAAACAGAAGATAATATGGGTGAATAGAATCACAACACATGCTATGTATGCATGAATCTACCAAAACACAAAAGAAACACAAGCCAGCAGAGGGGGTTCAGTAAGTCCTGCAGACAGCTAGGGTTATTTCTTCACTATAAAAATGGAAAATTGGGAAGCAACAATTACACAAGTCCTGCAGGATACTCACTGTCACTCCTGCAATGGTTTACAGAATTGACTTCAGACATTAAACCTGAAATAATTCCCTATAAAAGACATAACTTTGCTCAAAAAAATCACTAAGGCTCAAAATGCTTTCTTTATATGTTTGAAAGAATGGATTTCAAGCAATGAGAGGCAACAGTAGGAAGAGAAGGATGGAATAGGGTTGTCTCTTAAGTCTTTCTTTGGCTATGTGGACCTTAAGTATATTCTGATCATTTGAAAATTCTCTCACAGATCTAGAGGATTCAGTTGGATGCACCTCTTAAAAGGCCGGCAATTCTGTCTTGCCTCTCGACCTCTTGAGAACGTTTCTCTTTAGAGTCTTGTGCACCAGCAGTGTCAGCCACAATACGTAAAATCTGCAGTCTCTTCCTTATCTTTACCATGATCAGGATAGATTTAAAAGGCTGTGAATTCACCTAGTGGATTTTCTTTGTTTGCTTGCTTTTGAGAGAAGGTCTCATGTGGCTGATGTAAACTAGTGTAGAACTTGCTATGTAGCCAAAAATGACCTTGAATGTCTGATTCTCCTTTTTGTATTCCCACAGTGCTGGAATTTTAGGCCTGTACTATCACTATTTATATGGTGCTGAGGATGAAGCCTGGGGCTTTCTTGCATACTATACCAAGTGTTTTATCAAGTAAGTTATGTCCCCAGATCATCTCACTGTTTTTTTTTTCTCTCTACCTAAATTTGTATTAAAGACAAATATTTAAGAAGGCATTTGTCAGGCACAGTGCTAACCATTGACAAAATATCAAATGAGTCAAGGTACTGTTTGTATGCATCTCTTTTTAA
Source organism: Sigmodon hispidus (assembly GCA_004025045.1). Classification (NCBI taxonomy): domain Eukaryota; kingdom Metazoa; phylum Chordata; class Mammalia; order Rodentia; family Cricetidae; genus Sigmodon; species Sigmodon hispidus. Next base: position 187,218 of record PVIH01000496.1, read on the forward strand.
AATGAACTTGAAATGACACACTGAACTAAAAGTATTTTGAAACTTTCTCAAAGGAACAGTTCCACCTACCACATCATAGAAATTAAGTGGTGCTATCAAACCAGTAAGGACTTATGTAGATTTAAAAGGAAGCAGAGAAACAATAGCTTGTACTTATAGAATTTCAGAATTGGAGACATTTGAATGAGAAAACTTAGCCTCACCTCACTGTCTACATCACAGCCAAGCCATGCTTCCTGAGACCTCTCTTTCACCATCAGATTCCCATCGTCTGTCTTTATTTATCATCTTATCATCCTCCTTGTTTTTTTTTTTTTTCCCAATGGTTAGATGCATAATATATTGGTCAAAACCAAGCATGTTGGTCTGGGAAAATGGTTCAGTTGGTAAAGTGTTTAGTAGACAGTTATAATTGCCTGTTTGATTCTCCAGAACCCACAAAATACAAATGATAAATGAAATACTAAGAAAACATGAGCACATCAACACATTCCTATAATCCCAGCATTGTAGGCAAAGATAGAAAGGTTCCCTGAGGCTAGCTCACCAGCCAGGCTAAAAAAACAGTGAGCTTTTTAATGATAAATGTATGAAGCAATATATAGTTTTAAAAATCTACCTGATTGCTTTTTAGGACTCTGAAAGACTTGCAATGACTCCACAGACCTGTGTGGTATGGATGAAGGAGGAAAAGGACATTGGACTTCTACTCTATGCAAGGCAGCTAGCGACAGAAGAGCATCTTGAACTGCACTGTTGCTGCAAATTTTCCAGTAATCTAGCTCTCTGAATTGCAAATACTGGAAACCCCTTTTGCCTTCCTGCTTCACACTGACAGCAACACTTTGCCTGCCCACATCTGAGGCTTTGTGGCTTTCGATTCATTCTGCTGTGGACACCTCCCTTCTTGTTTTCTCAAAATGTAAATATTTGTTCTGTCTGCATCCTAATTGCTGGTCCTGGTGTCTTATTGACTATGAGGGCTGCGGTAATGTGGATGCCTCAGGATCTCTTGTTATGTGCTAGGATTTCATGTCGTATGACATTAGCTTGGCAGGGCTGACAGCCACCCTGTTCTTATGCCCCTGACTAATTTGTAGTTATGTCTATAATTGAAACCCACTATTATTTGATTCTCCTCTACAGAGAGGAAAGGCAGAACTATGGTCCTGTACACACAGCAAACCACAGGAGCCTGGGTGAGGGTCTGTAATGACAGGGCCCCTCCCACACAGGACATTTGTAAGCTTTCTACTAATGACTTTAATTTTCTTTGTCTAGACTAACTTATTGCATTTAAAGTGCTGCTTTTCTAGGGGGCAGGGGAAATTATTATTCCTTCCATGCCAGCCAAATGCGGAGGGGTGTGGAATGCAAATAACCAAGAAAGTCAGTAAAAGGGGACTGAAGGATTTGCATGTGAATGGGCTGCTTCCTGAAGAACATGCTAGCTTCAAGTTGCCTCCTTGGGAAGCTGTGTTCTAGAAAGACTAACATCTATAGCATAGACAGCAAACAAACCATTAGATAATATGTAAATTAAGAAAAGATGAGGACTTCTTCAAAGCAGACAGGTAGTAAGAAGGGAAGTACTAATATCTAGCTACTGAGTTATGGGTGTTCTTTGGTACCTGAGAAAGAGCTTCTCTGTTCTACTGCTATTATAGTGAGGCCTATTTAGTGAAAACAATAACAAAATCAAGACTTGTGTGGTATTGCTGGCACACATTTGCTTGTGGTGAGAACACCGGGAGAAATGTAGTAAGTTGGCCATAAACCCTTTTGAAATGTCCCTTGAATAAAAGGACATTGAGCAAGAGCAGGATGGCCATCCACACTTTCTAAAAGCTTGAGTGGGAAAGGAACAGAGATGCTTTATAGTGGCCTGAACTTCAGATTAGGAAGATTAACTTGAGGGACCCTTGGATGGACACAGAACACTAAAAGGCCTTCGGGCAAGCAGAGTCCTCCTCAGCTGGCACTGTCTCCTCAAGTCCACATGCCAAAGTCTTGGGAACATTGGAAGTGTCTGGAGCCCTGAAAGGGCTTGTCCTGAGGCTGTTCCCAATTTCCAAGTCCTCCTGTGTCTGTGGTTGCTCATTTCTCCGCTTGAGTCCTCTCCACCACTTTTGCATACTCGAAATAGATTGGTTTCCTAGACGAGGCTGACTCCTTCCATCTTACATGAGTTTGCTTCAAGTACTTTTCTCTTGAAAGATCTACTTTACTGTTTGGTTGAACTTTTGGTGAACCAAAATTTCTAAGGCTTTCTACTGGTGGCATGGGTTTATTATTTATTTTTTACAAATTGTAAATTGTACATAGCAAAGATTATTCTTTTTGGAGGAATCCTTGAGCTGGGTCTAAGATGAAGAACTAATGCAATATATTTCTGTTGGTTCTGGTGTCTTAAAAAGCTTCTCATTATTTGTATGCTTGTTTGTTTATTGTTTGGTTGGTCCACCCATGTGCTGTGGAGTGCGTTTGGAGGTCAGAGGGCAACTTACAAAAGTTGGTTCTCTCTTTCCATCATGTGGGTCCTGGGGACTGAATCAGTCTGTAAGGTTTGGCAAGAGGCACACTCATCTACTGTGCCATTTTATAGGTTCTGTCTTGGTGATGGTACTGGTGGGCTGTGTATGTGTGTGTGTGTTTGCATTTTTTGAGGCAGGTTTTTACTATTACCCATGAAACTCCTAGACTAAAACAATCCTTCGGCCCCAGCCTACTTGAGTAGGACCATTGATTCATGCCATCATTCCTGGTTTTGATGTCCTGTATTTTCTCAAGAGGGATGAGGACATGCCTTAAGTTTTTGTAAATCTTCTTAAATTTGAGAGAACTGTTAAGGTAAAGATTATAGGCTCACAAAGATTATAGTGTGTCTGCTCTCCTGGGATGGACAGTCATACAGATGACAGTAACACTTGACTGCCTTTATTCTTTTTCTGTTACCCTCAATTCTACCTTCTCTGAGAGAGATAATTTTGTATTGACAACCCCTGTGGTTTTCTTCTGGGTGAGACTGTGCCCTTAGCATGGATGGCAGAAAATGAGCCACAGTTTACCTGTCTCCACATCCATAATCATTCATGAGGTTGGGTACTACTCATCCCTCCATAGCAGTTTTTAAAATATTTATTTAGTTAGATAATTATTTTTTCTATGTGAATTGGTGTTTTGCCTGCATGTATAACTGTGTAAAGGGTGTCAGCTCTTGGAATTACAGACAGTTGTTAGCTGTCATGTGTATGCTGAGAATTGAACTCAGGTCCTTCAGAAGAACAGTCAGTGCTCTTAATCGCTGAGCCATCTCTCCAGCCCCATCAGTTTTAAAAATGGATGCATTTTTCCCCCTTATGATATCAGATAATTCTTTGGATTTTTTCCACTCATATTTGACAGAATTAGAATCCTCTAATTTATGGCATAAGATTCCAAACAGGCTAGTTTCCAATAAAGCTTTGCTTATGTTTCTTACAACAAAGACATTTTGGGTGTATCTTAATAACTTTATTTTTAATTCTTTTGATATCTGCTAAAGTAAACTATCAAATTGGAGTTTCTTACAAAACTATTTATCTTTTCTGGGAGATAAAATGATTTTGTACTTTTATAAATTCTGTGAGATCCCACCAGAACTATTGCCTTCTCTGCGTATCCTCCTATTGGCTTTCATTTGGTGCCTAGGGGCCAAATAAAAAGCCAGTCTTTCTATGAAGATTCCTAAAATGTTAGACTGGTTTCCTTTTCATTTTCAAAAGCATTTAAAAGTATTTATTAATTATTCTGTATATATGATATGGGGGAGGGGGATACATGGGTGCCACAGCTCATGTGTAGAGGTCAGAGGACAACTTGAATAAGATGGGTCTTTCTTTCCATTGTATGGGTTCCAGGTATGCTACTAGATCATTCATCTCAGTTGCAGAATTCTTTACCCTTGAACTATCTTGAATTACTTTAGGCTGGACCCAGCCGTCTTATTTTACCTTTTTTCTATAGCCTCAGAGAACATGCAGGCTTAGTGTATCATCAAATAGGCTAGCTAATGAGTCCAGCAGTAATCTCAGAAAATTTGTGTTATTATAAAGAACAAAATACATTTGAAAAACATGCATGACCCAAGTACATGCTATGACACCAAGGGAAACTTACTATGATGAACCCACCTTGCCACTGGTCTTTCACGGGGATCGCTATATAATCACATTTCAAAACTGGTTGATGGGCTTAATATGGTTTCTGAAATTTAATGAATAATGGAAATTCTATACAAAATGTGAAAATACTAGACTCTGAAAGTTGTATATGGGAGCAAGACTAGGGTGATTCATATATTCAACATGTTTTGACTGTGACCAAAAATACTCCCGCACTCTCAGGCAGTGAGGTTTCTGTTATTATAAGAAAGATGATTGCATTCTTGTACTTCCACCATTTTCCATATCCCTTCACTTGATTTTCTATGAGACTCTCATGGCTCTATCCCTGCTTTCTAATATATAGTTCTGTGCCATGTATTCTATATACCTGCACACAACTACTGTGTCAGAATCCTGGGTTCTTTTCTAGTTTTCTCAAGCCTCTGAGAAAGTGTCCATTTCTCAAAATTAAAAACTAATGTCACCTACATCAACTAATTTTATAAAAAGAAAATGGAATTACAAATTACGCATCTACTGTAGCACAGCCACTTTGCATAAAGCTCAGAAGAAAAGCAGTTGTTTAATTATCCAAGCAATGTTTATTAACTGGTTATTGCTGTAAACCACAATAAAGACCATAGAATTCAGAACTAGTCAGTTAACAAATGTTAAGATTCTCTAATTCTTTTCCAGATGCCTCCAACTCCTCTAAGTAAGATTTGCTGCCTATTCATTTGTATTATACAGTTAACTCCCCTTGCGCCTAGCTGTATATGATGTCCAGGGTTGTTCTGCACCTAAAAGTAGAGTTGGAAACAGACATTCTAAAACCTCTTTAGCAGTCAGTTCTAGCATCGCCTTGTCCACATTCCCACTGAAGAGTGATCTTTTGGGTCAATATAAAAGATCTTAATGGTACTTTTGTTACAACATGACAGATTCACAGTGGTTTTCATCACAGATTGGCAGGGATATGAGTTCAAAGCAGATACTGTGCCCAAATAGGCAATAAGTGGATAGTTTGAAACAGCTACAGTCTATATTGTTTAAATTATATCTTTGATGAATTTGAACACATCATGATTGCTACCACAAAAGCATGATGATCAATGAAAATGGAAACAGAATTTAAAAGCAACAATAATTTTGGAGAAAAAATTTCTCCTGAGGACAAAGAACCCACTAAAAGTGTTTTGTGATGGGCTGAGCTTTTCTTGATGCTCTTTGATTTGATTTACTCTGTTGCCTGCTGAAATTGGGCTAGTTTCTTGTCTTCTGTGTGCTTTCTGTGGAGTTCATCCAAGCACAGAGTCTTCTTCAGTTTTGGAAGAAACGTTTTATTTGGATGCATTCCATTTGGGTTCAAAGGAAGACAAAACACCGGTTTGTGAGAGAGAAAATGACTGTAAGGATTAACTTCCTGTCATGAGATGGAATGATGTGATATTTGGGGAACATCACCTTTGCTGAAAAAATATATATTTTGAATATTGTTTTTAAATAAATACTTAAAAATGTAAGCATAAATAAAAGTGAAAAATATCCATTGGGTTTTAAATAATTGTTTCTTTTTTATTGCCTCTTTAAGGAGGAGTGTGGCATTAGGCAAAGCTGTTGAATTCATAGAGAAAGAAAGCAGTTTTTGTAGCAAAGACTGTAGATTATGTTACTGTGTTTTCAGATCTTATGAATCAGAGAAGCTGTGATTTCATGCCAAGTCAAGGGATTAGGCAATGTTGGTGAATAATCCAAGCCAGCAAGCCAGCACTCTCCTTGCACTATGGTGCCTTTCATATGTGTCTCTTTATCTTCATATTTTAACCAGATAAAGTGCAAAAGTGACTGTAGACTTTTTTCTTGTAGACTTAATATTAGGATCTTAGGGCAGAAGTGACTGTGAAATTATAAAGAATTTAATCTTTTCTTTCCTGAAAGCAGCTAATGTAAGAATGCAAGCTTGCTTCTAGGAGTGTCTTTTTGTTCTTTTCCAGCATTTGTGAGCTTTCATTTAAAAACATATACATGATTTCTATTTATAAAGGCTGGTTTGGGTCAGGGTAGAGCATCTTATCAAAAAACTCTGATGCCAGAAGGCAATATGATGCAAGATCCCCCACTTTCAGGTATCAGATTGTCCTTATAAATACAGAATAATGACACAGACCCTAGCTTATTTGATGAGAGGATACCGCCTTATGACAGTGCTAAAAGAGCACATGTGTAAGGTGGCAGGGCATGAAAAATGCTTGTCAGTTGCTCATCTCTTCTCTGTGCCTTGCCATATCTTTCAATAGCAGATGGTGACCACAATCTATGAAAGTATTCTTAAGCTTATTTAAAGCATTCCTTCCCTGTCTTTTGCATTTCCTGCCCTAAGTACCAGGAAAATATCCTCTCAGGAAGAAATACAGTGGTATTTCTGGAAGAGACTGTATGGGAAATCATATATTGCAACATGACCTCAGAATGCTTTAATGCCAAGGAGCATCCAAAGTCTATCTAAAAATCTCAAAAGCTTTTAAGTGTCAAATTTCTTGCTCTGAACCAATGTGACCCTTGAATCAAAAGGAAACAACTGGTCTTTTCAGGCATCTGTTAAAGCTACACAGTCCCTGTTGGTTTGGCCCAAGCTTAAGCAGAAGCAAAATCTAAAGTAGGTTCTGGTCTTCTATTACCTGGGAAGTCAGCCTCTTGCATATGAGATGTGTTTAGCTTTCAAGAATGAGGAACAAATGACGCATTCAATTGACTCTCTGGGAATCAAGTTGTATAAATTTGGCTTTCTAGCCTCATGAGTGCTTGTCCCCTTGTGCCACCAACTTAGCAAATGCATAGAAATGTTATCAGCTCAACATGAAGCATGGATGTTGAAGCAAGGTCACAAGCTTCCACACTCAATTACACAACTTCCCAGATCACAGTCAGAAACATGCTCACACTGTTTAAGCTGCTAACATTTCATGTTTAAGGCGGTGTAGGATCTCAAGAGTATAATAATCTATTGGCAGAGAAATCCATTTTAAGACCAATTGTCCTTTATTATATAAAAGAAAATGAAAATTCTAAATGCAGAATACAAATACACATGACACATAAAGACACATAAACACACAGACAAGTACACACAGACACAGAGCCATACACACACACACACACACACACTCACACACAGTCTGTCTAAGAGATCATGCCTCCAAAAGTAACACATTGCCGAGAGGATAACAATTCATCTGTATGGAGGTTTTTTTTCTTAATCCTCATCAAAAGTTCCATAGAAAATGCTGCACAGGTTTGTAGAAGATGGCAGTTTGACCTAACATACACCAACTGAGAAGAAATAAGTGATCTTGAAAGGCAAACCCAGTTATGAATGGATGAACTTAGTCGCCAGCCCTGACTGACTAAAGGGCTTGCTTGCATGCCATCTTCCCAGTAAAAGTCCATAGCTTTAGCAGTTGATGGGATCACCAATTCCTAGGTGCTATATGCATTGAAGACTTGAATCATTCAACTTTTCTTGATGCTGAAAGACAACAACTGGACCTAACGTCTATCATTTTCCAGGTTGTTTGTTCAGTTCCACCTTGGAATCAAAGGTAGGAGAATCCCAGAAGTTTCCTGAATAGCCAATTGGGTTAAAATGCTAAAGGTTCTGTGAGATACTCCGTCTCAAAAAACAACATGGAAAACAATAGAGGAGGATGTCCTAGCATTGACTTCTGATCTCCAATGTGCACACTGCAACAATTGCATCTGCAAATATGTACATATACAGTACACACAATGCCAGTAATATTTTATATGCAAAATGGTGCAATCCTAGAACTATAAAAAACAATACATGTATAGTTTATGGTTTCAGGGAGCACAAACTTTATGCACATACCCCAGCTCCAAACCATAAAAGAAAAAAAGAAGATTAAAAAAAAAAGAGAAAGAAATGGCAGCCAAATGATTTATATGCCCTGGTTAACCCTCAGAAACAAAAGGCAATGACCAAGCTCAGTCATGGAACCACATTTATTGCATTGTACATCTCACAGGACTTGAACACTATGGGTCTTTTATTTTAACTACTGATAAACATACAGTAGCCCATCTAAATTAGATTTTTCTCAAATTTCATTTAAGTTCATTTTAGAGCAGTAAGCAGTACTGGTGGCCTCTGTTTATTATGATGATTCCCAAAGGGCATTACAAGTAGCTAAATGGAATATATGGAATAAAAATCTGAATTTAGATTTTTTTCTCTGACTCAGTAAAGTGATCAGTACTAAGAAAGAGAATTGTGTGGGCTTGAAGAAGAAAAAGCACTTTGTTTTTAATGCTTTTAGAAGCTAAAAATAAAGTTCAGATTTTAAGGACTAAGTATGTATCTCAGTAGCATAACACTTGGTTCATGTACATAAGGCCATGGGTTCATCCTCAGCACTGAGAAGAGTGGGGAGGAGGAGGAGGAGGAGGAGGAGGAGGAGGAGGAGGAGGAGGAAGAACAGGAGTGATGGAAAGGGGAAAGAGAGAGGAGAGCAGGAGAGAAGAAGACAAATTTAGATGTTAAAAACTTCCTAGTTTTAAAAGTAAAATCTTAAGTGATTATAAAATATCAACTTAAATACATACCAAAAGAATGTTTTAATAAAATAAAAACTATTTTAATGTTAAAATAGTTTTAATAACTTTAAAACTATTTTAAAGTTAAATAGTTTTAACTTTCAGATTACAAAGTTATGGCTTCTGTGTATTCAGTTATTTGCAACAAGTTGGTAGATTTTTTTATACTTCTACTCAGGACTCCTCGAGACCGGACAGTAGAAGAGATGAATTTTGGATTAATAGTATCCTAAAATTTAATCTCTACCAACTCCTTTAAGGGGATGGGTATAGTAATACCTGATGGAGAATGTGTGTGTGTGTCGGTGTGTTGGTGTGTGTGTTGGTGTGTGTGTACCTGTGTCTGTGTGTCTATGTGTGTCTATGTGTGTGTCCTTGTGCCTGTGTCTGTGTGTGTGTGTGTGTTGGTGTGTTGGTGTGTGTGTGCCTGTGTCCGTGTGTGTGTCCGTGTGTGTGTGTGTGTGTGTGTGTGTGTGTGTGTGTGTTGGTGTGTGGTCAAGCCTACTCAATTTGTTTCATGTACAGGCGACTCTTAAACCAAGTTAAATTTGTCTAAGTAAGGAATGGTTTGTTTTTTCAGCCTTGAGACAAAATTTCATTGTGTAGCCCTGGCTGCCTTTGCATCCATGGTAATTCTCCTGTTTCAGCCTTTCAAGTTCTGAGATTATAGGTATGAGTCATCATACAGGCATAAGCAGTAGTTTTGAGGAGGAAGTGCCAATATGGACAAGCACACTTAAACAGGCAGAGAACTGCAATTATTAAATTGTCAAAGAACAAAAGAAGCATGTTTCAGATTGTGGAAAAATAAACACAACAAGGCTTTAAATCCCACAATTTGTACAACAGTTGTCATGTATTCCTAATAGTTTTTATCTTGTTCCAATGATTATAATGTTGTCCTTCTTTGGGAATTTGGATTGGCATATGCTATCCACTTTTCTCTCCTTCTCCCCATTAGCTATGCTAATATTAAGAACAGATTTTTATTTAATACACATAACCATATCCTAGGAGGCATTATTTTGTATATATATTTTTAAAACCTGCAGAATTGGAGAACAGACGAAGCTCAGTTCAGATCCTAGCTTTCTCATTCACTTGTGACCTTGAGCAGGTTTTTGCCTGTTTCCTTACAGTGCCTTTGTTTCTGCATCTGTGGTACTAGATGGCTATAAGATTTGAGGATGTGTAAGACACCTGAAACCTTATGCACAGAGCATGACACAAATGTGAGGCTGCAAAGCATTTGCTATGTTTATGGCAATGGAAATGGGTATGTTTGATGCTTAAAGTTGGTGTAAATAGTTAACAATTTATGAGATTTTTTAGGATCAAGTCAACTCTGAGCTGATTCATACAAAAATAGGGATCTTCACAGATGAGTGCAGTGTACCCTTTTATTGTCTCTGAGGTCAGAATAAGAGCTGGACATTGTTGGTTTTGAGTGGATATGTCAGGGAATGTTAGCATTGCATATATTTTGAATGTATATGATTTAATAGGAATAAACTTACCTGATTAAGAAGTGAACATAGGATGGAAGAAATAGTTCTACAGCTAAGAGAACTGATTGTTCTTCTAGAAGACACAGATTCAATTCCCGAATCCCCATGGTGGCTCACAACACCAGTTCCAAGAGATCCAACACCCTCTCTGGCCTCCATGGGCATCAGACAGACATATGATACTCAGACTTAAGGGCAAGTGAAACCCTCATAGGCATAAGATAAAATTATAATTTAAAAAACCTTAAAGAGAGATAAGTATAACATAGACCTTTGATGACTTGGGAATTCAAAATGTTTGCAGGAGAAAGATACTAAAAGTATGCTATGCATTAGTCCCCCACCCCAGGATTGAGAACAGATTCAAGAGCTACAGTCTATTCAAAATTCTTACTGAGTAAACAGGTTTTAATTGCCAAGATATTTAGACACCTTTGATTCAATAGCAAATGATTCTTACTTTTCTGTGTTGAATTAACTTTTCAAACATATAAAAAAATTAGCTTTGCCACATCTTAGGAGATATGTGCTTCTAGTGTAGAATATCCTAATGATGTGTATAACTCAACAAATACTAAAATTGATACGAGATGGGTAGAAACAATATTTATTATCAAACTATCAATTTATTTTGCTGTCATAAGATCCCAGTACACCCAAGTGGTTCTATGTAATATATTATTTTAAATTGTTTTATTTTTGTAACAAAATTCCTTATAAAATGATTTTAATCCTTGAAAATTATAGACTATGAGATCCCTGACAATTTCTGGAAGTTTTTCTGAAAAGAATAAATCAAAATGAGTCTTTAAAAACCATGATAAATAGGACCAGTGATGTGGCTCACCAGTAAAAGATACTTACCACCAAGCCTGGTGATCTGATTCCTGGGTCACACATATTGGAGGAGAGAAGAAGTTAACTTCTGATTTTATATTTATGCCATAGCATGTCATATGCCATAGCACACACACACACACACACACACACACACACACACACACACACACGTAAAAAAACCTCAAAGTACAATGACTAGAAATATATATTAAAGTATCACTGCAATTCCAAACATTTAAATGAAAATAAATCATTTAAGAAAGAGGATTTTAAAAAAAGGAAAGATGAAAAAACAGAGGAGACATCTCAGTTAGTAAAGTGTTTTTACTAACCAAGCATTAGAACCCATGAAATAGCCAGTATAACAGTGCATGGCTATTACTGCAGCATTGTGGATGAGTGCAGAGGACTGGATGCCGGCATTTCCTTGGCTAACCTAACTAGCTGCATTGATGAGCTTTAGGTTCTCTGAGAGACCATGTTTTAAAAAATAAAATAGGAAAGAAATCAAGGAAAAACAGCAGATATGAACCTCTGGCCTCCACATGTGTCTATCTGTACATTTTGGAGTAAAGCAACATGAAGAATGTGCATACGTTTGGAAGGTGATGGTGATTGGTGTAGGTGTTCTAATGTAAGAGTCTATGCAGGGAGGTCCAGGGATGCTCCAGCCATCAGCTGGGACCTGGGAGAGTAACTGCCTTTTAGAAACAGATCTAGGAAGAGGGTGGCGGCTGAAAGGAGATCTGACTTGAAAAGCTTTGTAGGAGGAAAAAAATGCCTGTAAACTGTGCAAAACAAACTTTGATGAAGTAGAAAAAAGAACCTGGAAAAGTAAACAAAGAAACAAACAGACTAGAAAATATAACAAATTATACATGGCATTCAAATCAGAAAAAGAGAAGGACAAGTGTGGGGAAGGAAATATGGCAGCTTTGGAAAGCAGATGGAAGTATGAGACATTCCAAATTTTAACTCCACCAAGGATGACTAGCAAGGTACTGATTTCCACTTATCAGAGGAGCAGTAAGCAAATGAACTGGGAGGATATCCCTGCCCTGATAACCTTTCATTGACAAGACTTAGAACTGATCACACCTGCAACTCTCAGAACCTTATTTTACTTTAAAAGCTTATTAGGGACCTCAAAGAGCTTTTGTTTCTATTATAGCTACCATGTTCACTGTATTGCAAAGGAAAAACAATTATTTGGAAGTCCCTTTTAAAATAATAACAAAATCATGACATGTTTTGTTAAAACTATATTCTCAAAACCAGCAACATCAAAAATTAGAGTTAATGATATTCTTTTACATTTTGGCAAATCTTTTTAATATATAACTGATAATTTGTTACCTGAATTGGCCATTTTTAGCTGATCAGGCAGGTATGGTGGCTCATGACTATGAGTCCAAAATTCTGGTAGGCTGCTGCAGAGAAATCAAATTTGAAGCCATCCTGGACTACAATAATGAGTTTAGGGCCAGCCTGGGCTACATAGTAAATTCGTTGCCATTCTGAGCTGCTTCATACATATGTATTGAAGTCTACTCTTTCTCATAATGATTGCAGATATAGTGGAACACAAAATATTAAGATGAAAGAGTTTGCTATGTTTGACTGAATCTGAGCAACTTTGAATTTTATCTGTGAACTCCTTGACCTTTGCTACATTAAAATCCATTGACCTACCTTTGGGACCAGAATGCCATAAGAACCCAGTTGATGTTTACACAGCACAGTGCTGATGTGGATGTCCCATAGGAGTCAGTTAAGACATGGTTGACACAAGAAAGACATCCAGGGACCTGAGTCAGCACAAAATGTTGGAGACTAGATATCCAAGGAACCCCCAAAGTAAACAGTGATGTACTCTGTTGTATAACTATTCCTGAAAGAGTGCCACTTTTGTGTATTCTGTATAAATATGTCCTTGAGATCAAGGGTGACAATCTTTGCCTTTGTCAGCCTTCCTGCATGTGTTTCTAGGTTTATGTGCCATGTGCCTAACACCATGTGACCTATGTGTCATCTGTCTGTGTCCGGCCTTTGGGGTCCTGTCTAATAGTCTCCTGGAGTGAAAAATATGTCCTATTTGTTTGTGAGGTTTTAAAATCTTGTCAGCTTCTTGACCTCCTGTATTCCTTCTCTTTTCCTAGCATCAGAATTTAGACATACAGTCTTGTTCACACTGGCCTTGAACTTCTGTTTCTCCTACCTCACCCTTCCACTTTGGGGATTAAGAGAGTGCACTATCACTCTCAGTTTAGAGTACTCACAAGTGGAACTGGTGATCTCATTCATCTGTGATTGGCTGTGTGTCGGATGACACTGCTGTGGCCTCAGACACCATCACTTTTGCTTATGTCTGCTTTGAGTTAACTATTTGAGTTAATGGTGATGTGGTGAAAGACACATAACATTTGGGTATTATTGTGACTCAGAAAATGTCTCTGGACTTCTGGATTAACTTGTAAACTCCTTGAAAGAAAGGATTAATTTTTTTTTTTCTCTTTGCCTTTTGGAAGCCACACTTAGTATAAAAAGTGGCCAAGAAACATAATGAACTGTATAATGAGTATAAGGGGGAAACAATTCTTTTGGCCTAACAGTAGGTAAAATAACAGAAAACAAAGTCAATAGATAAATCCTTCAAAATTTAAGTTTTTACACATTAGCACTGTGTACTGTTTTTAAAATTCATCTTTTCCTCTACCCCATCTCAGCCAGCTGCTATCATATTGTCCGATAGAATAACATAGCAGAAAATAAAGTCCCCATTCAATTCTCTAACTCTCTAAAACCAGGCTCAACCCACCCTGTCTTCTTCCATATCCACTGTCTGTCTCTTTCACGTATCAGTGATCCAGTCCCCACTAATGTCTTCTCAGTAGTTCATAGCCTTTCTCTTCTGCTCCCCAGTTCAACTCTTTTAAAATCACAGTATTTTAAGGTGTATTTCCTGGTGACCTAATATAATGCCTGCATGTTTTATATATATAAGGATTGAGTGAGTGTGAGTAAGTGTGAGTGTGTGTGTGTGTGTGTGTGTGTTGTATAGGTATGTATTGCCTTTGATCAACTACTTAGGATAATTTAGGTTACATGACTTTTGTTACTTTTCTCTCCATCATTAGTTGCTTCTTAATCCACATGTGACAAATTATCCTCATAGATTTTAATTTTGAAGTAAGGAAATTATCTCTTTCAGGGTAAGACTCAGCTAGGCTTCATGGTTTAATTTATAATCTAGTAATTCAGAAAGCTGAAGTAGGAAGACTTCAAATTCAATGGATGCCTGAGCTACAAGATCAACTAAAGACCAACCTGGGCAGTAGTGAGAAAAAATAATAAAAGAAAGAAAAGTTGCATAAAATAAGCCTGCCAGTAAATAAATATGAAGGTGCAAGGCAAGAAACACTATCACTAGCTGCTGAGCTATTAGCTACTAACAGATGATGCAGGGGAAGGGATTCTAGACCTACTGGTGACCCTAATATGTTAAAATAGACAGTCCCAGTCCAGTGGTAACACAGATGGCCTGGTTAAAGCAAATGAGTTATAAAAATGAGTGTGAGAAGGGACTGGTTGGAATGGGGGAGGGGAAGGCTTGAGAAAGATGGAGGGAAGTGAGAGATGGTGAGGAAAGAGTGATTAAAAAGCACTAGATTCCTATATAAATTTTTAGACAACAATAATTCATCCATTAAAACAACAAAATTAATTAATGAGGAAAGAACAGGAGTGGGTTGGGATAATAGCTTCATTGTGGAGTTCTCTCTTAACAAGTTTCTGGGGCTTAATCCTCAGTACAACAAGGAAAAAGAAAGAAAAAAAGGGTAAAGGGAAGACAGGTCATTTATGAAGTTGTCAAGAAATAATCCCCATGTAATCTGCCATCCTTTGTTGTTCTTACAAACCACATAGTGTTCAACATGGCACAGGGTCCATGCAGGTGGGTTTAGAAACAGAGAGAAATGTCTTACCTGAAAGAGCTATTAGCTACAAGAGAGAAAAGGGCAGGAGGGAATTGTATGTGGAAAGTCAGAACACAGAAGAGCCAAACCAGGCTTTCTGAAGTTTAACATTCCAAAAAAGTCCCGTTACATTTTATTTGTTCATCCTAATAGGTAGGCAAAAGGTAAACATGGAACAAAAGAGTTAAGGTCTTGAAATACCACAGCTCAGAATTATTCATTGGCTCATGCCATCAAATATTCTCAGAACCAGTAATTTTAGTGTTCCCATAAGATGATTTTATGAAAATAATTCTTTGTGATGCTTGAAGAATATTTACAAAATTTTGTCATCACACAAAATGATCATATACAAAATAAATAAAAATAATAAATAAATAAAAACAAATAGTAACTGTGATACAATTCTGTGTAATTACTGTGATATGAATTGTATCGCATAGTAAATTCACCTTTTAAATCTTCATAAATATTATCATCTCTGTTTACAGAAATGGAACAGATACTTTCAAAGAAAAAAGAGCTTGTCTCCAGCCAGGGTTTTTAAGCTGTACATTATGGATTGGCCTCTACAAAGGTCCAAGTCCTTTATTCATCTGCCCTGTAAGGGCACTTACTGATTGACTAAAATATAAGTTGACTAAAGGAAAAATGACTAATTACATGCATAGTGTCTGAGTGAACACTCAATATTGAGTGTCTTCTGGCTAATTCAAAGTTGCTTTACCAAGGCAAGGGCATTAGTGTTCTTTGGAAGAAGTACATTTGGCCAAGTGTGTGTAGGGAGGGTAGATGATGCAATCACTGTTTTGTTGATGCTGACTCAGAAAAAATTGAGAATGGTAACAGTAAACACATGACCCAATGCTTTATTCTTCAGTGACTTCTACCCATCTATGAGTGTGGCACTGGAAACTTGTCCACCTGCCTACCCTAATGAAGTGACTGAAGCAAAAAATGACAGGCCACTTGAAAACTCCTAAGCCATTCTTCCTCTGAGACACAGTCATTTTGTGTTTCTGAGGATTATGGCTCCCGTAGTAACAGGTGGTGTCAGGACTCTAAACCTGATCCGTTAGGAGCTGCTTGGTGTTCAGTTACCTCTTTCACTGTAGGTGTAATTTATGCCATGAGTTTACTATTTCTCTGTGGGAAAGACACCAAAGGACAAGGTCCTGAACAATGTCCCAGGATTTCCATGTCTCTAAAGCAAATTACTTGTATGTGACAGGGCTTTGAGGACTTCCCCCACAGACATGAGGAGGTTATACCGTTGTAGGGTGTCTGTGTGTGTGTGTGTGTGCATGTTTAAAGCCTTATTGTTTACGATTTAGTGTCTGTACACATCAATTGCAGTGGGCCTACAAAATGTGAAAACTAACAAGAGGACACAGGTCTCTCCGGGCTGAGTTCATGGTGAATGGACTTCTGTCAGTTGACTATTGCATATTAAAGGGTAGAAATTGCTGTATGAATACATTCTGTAACATAGCAGTATAACTAATGGATTTAGGCAAGGGTAAAATAGCTGAAGATGTAAAAAATTTGTTATGTGCTCAGCTATTAATCTAAGCATGGGATAGGGTTGCTACCTTTTGTCTGAGTTTCCCAGGATATTAGTCAAGAAGATTCACTTGACCTTAGGCAACAACTTAGGTGCTTGATAACTGACAGTGGATGGGGCTAGTATAACCAATGGGAACCTCAGGTCATTTTTATAAATCTCTGTGTTAGCAGAATCCACTGTGCAATAAAGGTTTTTAACCCACCTCTCCATCTCCCACCAATGTATTTCATTTAATATTGCCCAGCTTTTAACATTTCTGGTTAAATAAAACATATAGGTGGACATGTACCAAGTAGGTTTTTTTTTTAATGTTTGAATGTAGAGCGGTGTTAGAGGCATGATTCCCATGAGTATGTAGTATAGAAATTTCAAAGATGATTTGTTAGAAGAAAGGAGAAAAATGTAACAATTTTAGTGATATCTCATACTTATTCCATGTCCCTTGCTTGCCTGCTCTAAAAAGCAGATACTTAGAGACATGTAGGGAACAAAAAATATAAGCACACAAGCATGCTTTTCTGTGACATCCACAGGAATAATTACCGGGGTTGCAATTCTGCAGCACTGAATGTCATACCATGATCTTTTACCGCATGTGAGAAGATACAGTATAAACACGTGCATATTTTGTACTTTTTTTCTTTAGAGAACTAGACTTGGATGTATATTTCATGTGGATTTGGTAGACAATATTTATGTATTTCACAATAAATTCTGTTCCTGGGTGAGATTGCCTTCCCATGACAGAATGTCTTTCAAGAACACTGACTTTCTTTTTGCCACTTGTATATTTATGTTTAGATTTTGTTCTTTACATAAAATTCCCCAAATTACAAATAACTTTTAGACTTTGTTGAACCTCAGTTGGCCCCTAACTTCTTTTTATTTGTCCTTTTATATTTATCTTATGTTAAATTTATTATACAGGGATAAAGAATCCCCTATTGTTGGATTATAAATGTGTGAATATGAAATTTCAAAATTCTTTGGGTCACTTTTATCATTTATTTATATTTTGAAAGATCAGGAAAAAAGTACTATAAAGAAGTTTCTATAACCTCTGTGTGTGTGCATGCATGTTCTTAACTATATTTATATAGTTCCATGTCTTCATTTGCCTAGTTTTGCTAACATCAAATTAGTAAACTAAAACTTTCAGTTTGAGGCCACTCCTAATTTTTCAAACTTCAGTTATATATTTTATTATACATTTTTCATTGACATTGTACAGATGTTACATGGCACAGCACTTTGGGGGGCCACTGTAATCTCAAACATGTTAGGCCTACATCTACCATATAATCCAGGAACTAAATCAGGAGAGAAGAAAATATTTCATTGAAGAAACTGGTATTCATAATTTGGTAGTGACTATAAAATATGTATAGCAATCCACATATTCAGCAGAAGATCAAAGGATAAAGAAACTGAGATAGAGTTCAGAATGCAATGGTACTCAGGGAAAAAATGAGATGGACTGGAGAGATATTTCTATCTGTAGAGTGTTGAGTACTTCTTATGTATGTATGCATGCACAAGAATCTGACTTAGATCCTCAAAAAGCCACAATAAAGAAACAACCATATAAAACTTGGTAAAACTGCACAAACCTATGTCCCAGCACTGGGTGGTAGGAACAGTAGGATTCTTGGAGCTTGCCTGCCAGCCAGGCTAGACAAGTTGAGCTCTAGCTAGATTCAGTAAGAGATTCTATCTCAACAGACAAGGTAGACAGTGACTGAGAAAGATGCTCACATTGACCTCTGACTGCCACCAGCATGCATACATACTTGCAGCCATATACATGTGCACATACATGCAAGATAGACAAGTACAAACTGTGAATGGACAGCAGCACATAAAAACAATTCTAAATGAAGAAGTGAGACATAGTAGATGATTCCATTTGTACAAAATTCTATTACAGAGTTATGACAGGAGGATTCAAAGTTACCAGATAAAATTTCTGGAGCAATGACATTTAGTCTCTTAACTGTGGTAATGTTTGTTAAAATCATACCATTTAAATATGAAAATTTTATCAAATACCAACAAGCATAACTAAGTTCTTTTGGTCTACTTTGGTTTGGTTTTTTTAGAAATGCAATGAAAACTTCTATCCATTCCTGATTGGTTGTTGGTTGGCATCCTGGCTTCCAGGATGATTTCTGGAAGGTTCATGAATGAATGTGTGACCACCATGTTCTTATGGTTCATTGATAATTCCTTACTTGCTTTGATCACTTATTAATAAAAGGCTCAGTTCATCTGTGCATGCTTGGGAAACAATACAGGGGCCATTTACAGTACCTTCCTCAAGAGGGGATTTTGTTGGCGTGGACAATTCTGCTTTACAGTTTCACTTGCCCCAAAAAGTAACAGTGTCAGGTGAATAGGATTTAATCAGGTATTTGTATATCATGTCACAAATCCTTATTGAATGAGGATATTAGCTACTTTAACAGAAAAAAAAAGTACATTGATGTAACCACATGGACAATATACTAACATTGCTACATCTTAATACAAAATCACCACTACACTGGGTTTACTGCCCAATTACAAACTGCATCTGACTTGGGTGTGAACAGGAAATGGTTCATATGTTAAAGGACCCCCATACCTATGCTGAATATCTACCTGTTACCAATTTCAATTGTACAATATTTTATAATTGGGGTAGCAAGATGGTTCAGTGGGCAAAGGTGCTTGTTCCCTAGCCTGATAGTGTGAGTTCAATCCCCAGGACCCCCATGGTGAAATGAGAGAACTGACTTCTGCAAGTTATCCTCTGACCTCCACGTTCAAGTTGGGACATGCACATATACAGTAAATTAATTACTTAACATTCTAAATTTAGAATAACTTCATAACTTAGTAAGTTAAGTTATTCTCTTTGATAAGGATGAATTTGAGACAGAACTAGTATATCTGGAAGAGAAACATCTAAGCTATTTTTTCTCTTAAATTTATGGGAAAATTGTTATTGTACCTTGAGTGAAAAATTTTAAATACTTTTCTGTGATATTCTAGTTACACTCAACTTAATGAACAGCATTCTCCTATAAGCAGGTAGGACTGAGCAGAAGAAAGAATTCTGGAATAGGAAGTCTATAAACGTGGCTGTGTCTTAGAGGCTTAGAGATCTATGCAAATTCATACTCTGTGAAATCAGAGCCCTTTAGAGGGGTCAATTTCTGAGACTCTGCTAGAGTAAATTGCCTGATTTGAGTATGCCTATAGAGAAAGATTCATGTGAACTCATTTGGCACATATAACATTTCTTGCCCTTAGATAAACTTTCCCAGAGGTGCTAACTTGGATCTCACATGGCATGACCAATCACACACTGGTTTTCAAACTGAAGAATTTGAAATTACAGATTTTATTTAAGTACCAAAGGCCTAGGGGAGCCAAATGACAGTGCTGCCCGCTCACATCAATCCTCTCATTGCGGAGACATGCTGACTGCCAAGACCAGCTACCTACGTCAGCATGACCACTTGGAACTGGCTACATCCAGATGGAAATCTGATTACACCCACAGGGCCCCATGAAGATTTTGGCACCTTTTGATCCAAGATGAATCTGACACTGGACAAGTGACAAATCAGCATCTTCTTCCTTGTCTCTTGTCCTTGTTAGCTTTAATTGTGGCTGGAATACTTCAATAGATTTACAAAGACCAAAGGAATCCTGGGGAAATATTTAGAACATAGAAAAAGGGATTGTCTGGATATCTATCGAGGAAAAGCCATGATTTGTGGAGTCCTGTGCAAACCATGTTGCACATAGTTGGTAGAAGAATGTGGAACAGCTACTTACCAGAGGACTGTGTTTATTCCTTTAGAGTGACCCTCTTATTGGACGTCCATAACCCACTCTCTGAGTCTGAATTTCAAAGACAACAGAAAAGGAGCTCATATCACCAGGCAGGATAGGCTAGACTTTCTGTATTCTATGAAATTAAACAAGCCTTTAATAGTTTGACAGCATCTGCCCATTGGCTTACTACTGCAGCAATGGAAAAATGACCAGCATCCATTTCATCTGAGAGCTTCAAGCCAGTGAATTGATTAGGGAAATGAAGCCAAATTTTCAGATATGAGGTATGCATGTTCTGTAATTCTTATTCCTTGTAGATGCTGGCCCTTTCCTTGATGAGTTATTTTAATGAGAAACATCCACATTTAGATGTTTTTATGAAGTAGTCTAAACATTTTGGGCAATCAAATGTTTAATTTTGCCTCTGAGTAAGATATGTACAAGAAAATGCTCTGAGAAGGCTTATCAGTTAAAACAAATCCCAACTGGCTCTCTACAAGTTTTACAACTCAAACAGAATTACAATCCCTTATTCGAACAGTATTGTTTGCAGTTAGGTCTATTAAAGGGAAAAGACTTTACGCCAGGAACTGCAACACTCAGTAATGAAGAACTCTAGGAGAGGGACAAGGTTTGAGTGATGATGACTGTATGCTTTTGGAGTGAACTGTCTGTGCCTCTGTATGCTCTTCAATAGACAATTCCTATACTAAGAACCACATGTTCTAACATGGTCCTCAGCCCAAAAAGCTATCTGAAGGATAGGATTTACAGTAGAACCTTTAAGAAGTGAGGTGTGGTTGGATGTCTTATGTTTGAGGGGTGTGATCTCAGAGAGAATACTGGGACTCTGTCCCCTAAGATCTCTCCTTTTGCTTCCATCCACCATGAGATGAGAAGCATCTTCCATTCCATGTTCTTCTCTTGATGTGCATGTATCTCCCATAGTCAAAAAGTTTAGACAAAGCCGTGTCCTTAAAAGACACACTCTACTGATAAACAAGTCTAAAATTAAGCCATATTTTAATCATTATGTTACTTTCCAACTTCTTGAGGTATCTGTGTTCTGCTATTTCTCTTCTCTCTCTTCTTCCCTTCTCCCTGCCCCTGCTTCTGTCTCCCAAGGGCTAAGATTAAAGGAATATGCCACCACCACCCAATTTTCTTCTTTATTTAATTGTAACAATATCATCCTTCTGTCTTAATGAGGAGTTTCAGAGTCAGTGTTGATTCTACACCCCAAGCTTAATCTAAAAGATTTCAATCTGTTGAATAGTTAAAGAAAACATAATTTGTAAATCTCCAAATCTCGTCTCTTCTGTTTCTAAAATAGGAGTTGCAAAGTCAACTATTATCAAGAATCAGGTAGGCATAGTCAAAAGACTAAGGTCACTATATTAAAATAAAAATTTCTTGCCCTAATTAAAGCTATTACCAATTACTTCCATACTTCCAGAAAATGGTTTTCAAATTGTCAGATCTGCTGCTGGGTAGGATATCTTCATGTTGAGTATATACTATTTTGGATTTTCCATATTTGCTTTACCTTAATCAATTATATACACATACCATAAAGACAAACAAACACACAAACAACAACAACAAAATAAGCTCATGAGAACATGCTTCCAATAGTAATAGATCTGAGACTGCATAGTGGAAGTGAACACAAACCTACGGATTACTTAATAAAAATTTGCTTCAGTAACTTGGTAGAAATTTCCTAAAAAACAATTGTTACAGGTAATGTATTACTACACTTATTTGAAAATTATTTACTCAACATCATAGCAAGCCTAATTATATATATATATATAAATATATATATATATTAAAGTACACAGGAATAAAATCAAGAGTAACTTCAAATCTTCAGCCATGCTGAAAGGTTTAAGAAAAAAAAAGAGGAAAGAACAAGACCAGAAGTCACAAAATATTATCAGTAAGAAAGTCCAAGAAAGAATACTTGGTTCTAATAAAGTTTAGCCATATTCTTACCAAGCTTATGAAAACAACCTTTAAAACATTCTTTACAATTTTTTCTAGCATCAAACAAGTACATATCTTCTAGTGAATTAGTTCTTTGGCAAACAGAGTCAACAGCAACAGAAAAAAAATGCATGGATTCAGTGGTGCATACCAATTCACTGATCTAGGCATTATGAAATCTATGTGGGGAATATTCCTTTACACTATTTGAAGATGTGTCACTGTGGTTGGTTTGATAAAGAGCTGAATAGCCAAAAAAAAAAAAAAAAACCAACCAAAAAACCAAAACAAGCAGACAAAAAAAACTAGTCAAGGAAAGGCTAGGCAGGACTTCTGGAGACAGAGAGGTCTTAGCATAAGGCAAGCACAGAAGAATCAGGATGGACAGTAGAGAGTAAATGTAACTGAGCCATATTAAAGAATATAGATTAAATGATATAAATAAATTTAAGTTAATTTTAGTTAATTAGCCTAAACTAAGGCCAAGCATTCATATTTAATAAGAAGTCTCTGTGTGATTATTTAGAAGCTGGGTACAAATGGTGAAAGACTGGTACAAATTGTGTCCAACATGGGAATACACATTTCTACATAGAGCCTGGGAAAATAGTATCTTGGCTAGGCTCAGTATACAGAGGTGTGGTTCTTTTAAAGGGCCCTACTATTGAGTACTTAAATGGGATTTGTGAGTGGCAGGAAGCATGCTATTTGGTGGCAGGAAACTAGGTAAAAGTGTCTACTAGCTAGGTCAGATAGATTGGTTCAAGGCTGGGTCCTCAGGCATTAGGCTCCACTGTCACAGGCCCAAAGCGGGCAGGGCCAACTGCCAGGGAAGCTGCTAGTGGCAGAGGGCCTAGCCACCACTTAGAAGTTTAAGGTTTGGCTCACAAGAATCAGAGAACACTGTAAGTACCCAACTGCAGACATTTAGTAAAGTGGTCCAGACCAAGAAAACCTCTGAACAGTTATAGTATGTTTAAAGTGTGCTTAGATGCAAAAGAAAGAAAAGAAAATGAGTATAGACAGTCATAGAATAGTTTATAAATAATGAAATAAAGTCTTTAAAGAGAAAATAAAATAATATAAAAAGAGAAATCCAAGTAAAGATGAAAAACACATAGGAAGTCTAGATTCTATATGGTGTCTTTTTAATTTTAAATTCTTTGCTGATGCGTGAACAACACCTGCTGAGAGACATGGGATTATAAGAGGGACTGCTGAATTAAACCAGCCTAGATAGTTTAGGAATGCCTTAACTTTAAAATGGAAGTCTGAAAATGTATTGCTTTGGGGAATAGGTTATGTTTTGCTTCCACAGAAATTAAGAGGCTGTAGATTCATTCAAGGTTGATAGAAATTAGGTTTGATCAGGGAAGACCCCAAAAAAGTCCTGGCTACAGACATAAAGAAATAAACCTGGTAAAAGTATAAAACAGGTGATACACACACACACACACACACACACACACACACACACACACACTTCAACATAAAACAAAAAATCATTTTTGGTTGACTTGTATACAAACATATAGTCAATACTTGTGTTAATGCAAATATATATGTTACTCTTGAAACTCAGGGCAAGGGAACCAGACACTAATGAAAACAGGAGACCCAGGTAATCCAGCCTCTTAGAGTGCTTCTTTTACAATTTTCTCAGAATTCTCCATCCAGAACATCTTCAAGTCTGTTGGCTGAGATGGTCCAGCCTTACAGACTATTCTAGCCGGTACCATAGATAAGCCTTGTGCTTTCCTATTGCATAGAAACTGAACAACAAATGATATGACTAACTCTCCCACGACTTGACCATTATCCTAATTGTCCCAGGTTCCCCTAAAGATGCTGTCACCCCCAGACAACAGGAAGGAGTCTAGAGAACACAACCGTCACATTCCTAAGAGGTGGGGTAGGTGGCTTTTGTTCTTTTCATGGATTATGAATGTTTGGCATTATAAGGGGATAACTATAAACATTAAGTGGGTCAGTTACAAGTTATTATTGGTCTTAGGAAAGAAACTAAGCAAATAAGGGTAGATTCGAGGATCCCTTTTTGCAAAGAAAAAAGGGGGACATAGAAATAATGGGATAAAAGCATGAGTTGTAGAATCTACTTATCAAAAACCAAATATTTTCCATTTGTATGAATTTTTGCATACTGATACACATTTAAAGTTATTTTGTTATATGGTACATATAATTCTATTACTGTCTGAGGTATTGTCCCTATGTAGCTCATTTAAAAATGTAATATAAAATTTTAGTTTTTGAAAGCTATTTAAGGTAACAAAAAATACAAGTGAGTAGGCATCTATAACAAGCAAATGTATAGACATGTTATGTATGTTTTCAAGGCCATACAAAGATATATTT
This sequence comes from Sigmodon hispidus, assembly GCA_004025045.1. Lineage (NCBI taxonomy): Eukaryota > Metazoa > Chordata > Mammalia > Rodentia > Cricetidae > Sigmodon > Sigmodon hispidus. Next base: position 212,059 of record PVIH01000496.1, read on the forward strand.
AAAATAGGGGATCTTCAAACACTTCACAACCTACAGAATACAGCATTTAAAATGTTTTAATAACATCCAGCTTTTCAAAACAATAAGACACATCTGCTCCTGGCAGATCCAATTTTCTTTTTAAAAAAAATAATGTGCACCAAAGAACCTCCATATGGAGTTTTCTTTCTTTGTGGCAAAAACCAGCCATTTGGGCAAGAAAATGTGCTTGCCCCAACTACTGACAGTGTGCTGTCTAAACTGGATGAGCAGGAAACAAAAGAAAGTGATTATTGAATGTTGCCAGGACAAAGCAGGACAGTCCTCCAAAACCCTTGCTTCATAGAAAGTTCTATCAGACATTCTACGCCTATAGGCTGAAGATGAATGTCCCAATGTTACAAAGAAAACTTGGGTGACTATCTAGGCAACCAAATGTTTTTGTCATTTCTATAATTTTGGAAGTTGCTTGCTATGCACTTTTTGTTTACTCAGGTATTATTATATCCTTCTTGGATATCTGATGGTGTTGAAGATGAGATAGTTATAGTTACAGTTATAACCAAATTCAAAAAAGCTATTACCAAATTCAAAAAAGAAACTCACAAGAGAGGTATAAAATGTATAAGGTTGAGAGACATAAAGGCTTAAATTGTTTATTTCAGACAATGTTTTGAGGTCAAAAATGATAGTTTTAAGATCACAAGTTGTGATAGAAAATGGCTTAGGTATAAAACTTTAAATCAATCAAGATGAGATAGATAATAGAGTATTTTCTTCAAATATATGAAATACAAATGGACTGGACATTGTGAATGCAATTTTTAATTGATAATTGTTCTCAATGTTTGTAGTTTTATTATGTGGTGATATTTTGTTTTTGCTCTAACAAATAAAGCTTGCATGAAGAGTAGAGGAATAGCTAGCCACTCATTAACCACAGAGCCAGTCCATGGTGGCACACACCTTGCAACACTTGGGGGGGAAAAGCAGGAAGATCAAGAGTTCAAGGCCACCTTGAGCTACATGAGATTGAATCTGTATAAAGAAAGAAACAGAGCCAGATGATGCCCAGGGTGAGGGAGAAGTGTGTGTGTGGGGGGAGTGAGGGGTGGTGAGTGAGGGTGGGAGTGGTCGCGGAGTCAGTGGCCATGGCTCACACTTTAATCACAGTACTAGGGAGGCATATAAGGAATATAAGGCAGGTAGAGACAAGATCTCAGTCCATTTATTCAGTCTGAGGCTTCCTAGTGACAGCATCTGGCCCAATGGCCTTAGGATTCAGTAGAGGAAACAAGTCTCTCTGGTGACTGGCTCCTCTTTTAAAAGGCTTTTGGTCTAGAGTTTTTGGTCTAGTCTTAAGGTTTAGACCTTCAGTCTTGAAGAAATGCACACAGTCTCACAAAATTATACAGACATTTGTATTATTTTTATGTTGCGGAGCCATTTGTTGTAATAAGTTTTTGGCCTGGACTTTTTGGTCTAGCCTTAAGGTTTGGTCCAATAGTCCCATAGAAACACATGCACTCCCATAGAATCATATAGACATTTGTATTATTTTATGTTGATTAACATAGGGCCCAGGCATATAATTTGTTAACTCTATTATTTGAACTAAATTCATTTTGTTTAGCCATGAAGCTTGGTACCTTTTCTTAGAGTAGTATTTTAGGGCTTTTGGGTTTCTTTGTTTGTTTGTTTGTTTGTTTGTCTTTTGGTTCTTTGTGTGTGTGTGTGTCTGTGTCTGTGTGTGTGTCTTTTTGTCTTGTCTTGCAGAGTCTGTTGCTGCTCTGAGATGTTCCTGAGTTTTCTTAGCCTGGTAGCCCCATCCAAACTTCCTGTCTGCCTTCAGCCAATCAACTTTTTATTAAACCCATAAGTGGGACAATTATTTAAAATGTAAAACATAATCTCACTACATCCTCTGATCTTTTAGCATTCACCCTGATATCTGACTCTAGGCTTTTACTATTAAAACCAATTAGGATCTGTGCTACAGGAGATGTTGAAGAATATTCCTTTATATGATGTGAAGGTTTAATAAAGAGCTAAATGGTCAATAGGCAGGAAGTGTTTAGTTGGGACTTCTGGGGACAGAGAGGTTTTGTAGAAGAAGAAAGGCAGAGTTCCCATCCAGGCCCAGAAGAAGCAGAATAGTCAGTACAGAGGTAAAGGTAACTGAGCCACATTAAAAAAATAAATTGAAAATATGGATTATTTAAGTTATACTAACTACTTAGGAACAAGCATAAGCTAAGGTCAGGCATTCATAATTAGTAAGTCTTCATGAGGTTATTTGATTGTCTGCAGCAAGATATGACATTGTTAGAATTTTCTTTGCATCATGGTTCATTGTTCTGCCTCCTCCTGCCCAAGCATACATTTTGATAATCTTGTCAATGAACATTCTTTGTGCCTCTTGACTGAACTTCCTGATTCCCTCTAGGGACAGCAAGCAAAATTTCCAATAGGAAGACATATCATTAGCATTCCCATCTATTTCCCTCTTCAGATTACAGGCAAACCACAAACCCTTGAGAATCATAGCTTGGTGACAAAACATTGTTATTATTTTTCTTAACTATCTAACCACATGACAAGTTCATAGTCCCAAAGGCTGCCAAGCAACCGTGGCTGACCTAGTTAATACTGTAGTAGATAATGGGGTGTGGTGAAAGCAGTCAATAAACACAAATCTGATTAAAATGAGAAGACTAATATTTTTTAATTTAATTATTTGTAATAAAAACAATGAATTATTTGTATTTGCTAGGGAATTTATAGGAAGTTAAAATTATTTCTTCCCAGAGTTTTAGATTCCTAATTATGATGAGACTATAGGTTTAAGCTCTAAATCGAAATTCATGAAATTCTGCCAGTTCCTTTCACAATGTTTCACCACTTTCTTGTTTTCAAATGTGAAACTATGCCTTGTAGACAGCAGGGCACAGATTGTTTTTAAATTTCTGTTTCCTATACTTTATGTATTACGACATACTTTGCTGAATTCTGTGTATCCCGTATGACATGCCTTGCTCATTTCTATTACATTTTTTCTGTTATCATTTTTGATACAGCACTTAGGCGGGCTTCAAACTCTCTGTGTTGCCTTGGTTGGCCATGACCTTGTGGTTCTTGCCCCTGGGTCTCTGGAGTGCTATAGTTATGGGCATACACCACCATGGCCAGATTCTATTATTCTTTAGTGAGCAGGTCAGTGAGATGCATATTTGAAACCCTTAGCCAAATTTTCTAGATCATTCTGTATCCCTCTTTATAGGCAGTGCCATAATAAGTCCTTCTTTTAGTCTGATTCTTCCTATGTTCCTTTCCCGAGTCTGCTGCAAAGCAAAAAAAATCTCATTTTCCAATTTAGTTTTAAAACATTTCCAGTCATGTCAATAACCAAATAAATAGTGGCTCCACTCCTGAAAATGAACATGGAATTGAGTCAACCATAAAATGATTGTCTCCACAGCTTATTTCAACCAAGAGAAGCTCTAAAATTAAAACCATGTTTCTTTTGTCATGTGTCAAACAGGAAAAGAAAGAAATCATAATTTGTTCCTAATTTAGGCCCTTCTTCTTTACCACAGACATAACTTTCTCTAACAGTGACACACACAACTATGTTCTGCCACTCATGAGTCCGGAAGAAATTTCCCGTTTTCTGTTTTGGTTCCCACCATTTGAACATTGCGAAGAGATTGGAAGCTGAGTGTGGTCATGAATGCCTGTATTCTTAGCACTTGAGAGTCAGAGGCAGGAGAATTAGTTTGTGAGACTAACCTGGTCTACATACCAAATTGCAGGACAGCCAGAGTTCCAAATAAGAACTTATCCCTAATTAAATAAAATTAGTTTGATTGTATTGTCTATGTACTATGCACCTACAGCAGTAATGAAGGGAGGTAGGGTTACAATTACTGTGTATGCAGTTTGAACACATGTTGTGAACCACAGTATCATGAAACATGTCCTTGAAAAAGTGTGTAGCATCAGTCTTAATGACAAGTTTGAAGATATTTGGAAACTTATAAATGGGTGAGCTATCTAGTTAGTAATATTAGTAAGTTTAAAACCATAAATTATATATATAAATTCCTTATAAAATATTTGGAATTTTTATTTAGTAAGTTTATAGAAATCCACAATGAAAATAAATACAAGGCAGGCTTTATGTATATGAGAAAAGCTGCAATTGTAGTCAATTAAACTAAAAAATATCTTCCTTACTAAAGACACAATATTTCAGAACAGTCATCATTTCTTGAGAATGTTCCCTGAGTCTTTGTAGACATGTGAATTAACCAGCAAGCAGAAAGCTGGAGGTGAGTGTTGCCATGGACAGCTGAGGAGTGACATGGGTGCTGGGTATCTGCACTCACGTCTTTATACTTGCATAGTAAGTACTTTACCAAATGAAACATCTTCTCATTGTTTGCTTTCTATTCTAGTGGCTTTACTTTTTTTTTTGGTTAAAATAAAGGGGTGGGGAGAGCATAAAAATCAAACTTGAGGCTAGAAGTGTGGCTTGGTGGTAGTTTATACTGGGTTTCACCCCCAGTCCTCCATCCCTATAAAAAAAAAAAAGAAGCCTCTGTGCCCTAGTCTATTTGTTTAGTGTCAGATATTTATTTAAGAAGTCCCTACTCCTTGTGTATTTTGAGGGTGACATTTTGTTAGTTTGACATTGAAAGTGTGTAGTGAAAGAAATCACATCAGACAAGTAAGTTACATAAAAGTGTGTTGTAAGCATAAGCTGCATGCCAGGACTAGGAAGAGGGTGAGACAAGGCCCAGGACACTGTGACTGTCTTTTGGCATGACAAAAGGATGAAAGCCCACAGACTATTAGTATCGCCTGGATGAAAGAGGGGCATATAGATCGCACAGGCTCAGAACTAAAACCAAGGTTCTCGGATCCTGAGGGGATGTGATGTCAGTCCTCTGTGTAACAAACACATCACTGAGTGATCAGAGGAAGAGGGCTTCTCCATCAAATAAACAGCTTCTCAAAATAATCTCTTCACTGGAGCTCTCAAAAGAAGATTTAAAAGAATTTAAGTACTTTAAAATGATAGCCCATGTTTAAAAATGGAGAAAAAAAAAGTAAATCAAACCTATTCAGAATCAGAGCAGGAACCTCTTTCTGAGACTAACTCTAAAGGTAAGTATGTATCTGAAAGAGCCTTAAAGACAAGCTTTCTCTGCCTCAACTTAACACCAGCATGAGGATGACTATGTAACAAGACAGAATCATCTTCTGAGCATAGAGTTACTTGCTCACTGAGGACTATCATCTGCCAAGAACAAGGATGCTATTAATACTTGTAAAGCTGCCTGGACTAGAAATACATTACTAGCACAAAAGCAGGTTCTTTCTGATCTAAGGTAATTAATATAGTTTGACTTTCTCCTGTTTTCTGTTTAACAGAAATGGATGCTGACTCTCTTTTCTATGAAGGACAAAAAGATCTCTAGAGAATCTTCTCAGAGAATGACCATGATTCAATTCAGTAGTGCTTTTTCTTCTGTGTCCCTTTTTAGTGTTTAGTGAGTTCTCCAAATGAAGAAACATAGTGTGAGTATAGCACTGGTACTGGTGTAGGAGAGTCAGGAAGTAGTTCCTGATCCTGGGAGGAGAGCAATGAAGCAGGCTCCTAGCCATACCCCATAAACCAAACAGAAAATACACAAACCTTGCATGTTGTTAAACTATGTAAAATTATGTTACATTTATTCTTGTTGTAGAATATTACTTTATGTAAAAGTGTGTTGCATTTGTTGATGCTGCATTTGTTTAACTACGCAAAGATGTGCTGCATTGGTTTCATGTTGCCTGCCTAAGACACTTGAATGATCTAATAAAATATTGAATGGTCAATAGCTAGGCTGTAGAGGGACAGGTGGGGCTAGTGGGCAGAGAGTATAAGTAGGAGGAGGAATCTAGGCTAGGGCAGAGAAGAAAGGTGAAAAGGAGGGAAACACCAGGGCCCAGCCCACTAGGCAGCTGTCAGCCAGCATGGGAGAAGCAGGAGAGTAGGACATTCAGAATAAAAGATAGAGTAAAACTCTTGAGGCAAAACATAGATGAAGAGAAACAGGTTAAATTAAGTTATAAAAGCTAGTGGGACTAATACAAGTTAGAGCTGAGCAATCATAACTAATATTTAGTCTCTGTGTTATGATTTTGGGGGCTGATGGTCCGAGAAGGCCTGCTACAATTGCAGACGACAGAGCAGTCAAGTTTCACTTTCATACCTGTTACTTCCTTCAAAGAGAGTTAATGGTATTTTGATAAGATGGTTTGTATGGAGTTGAGTTCATAAATGCTGGCTTAAGTTTTTTACCCACCTCTTCTCAAAGATACTTTTGGCAAAGAAATAACAATGTCTCCAGATTCTTAGCCAGGGCTAGTCATGACTGCCTATGACTTCAGCTAACCAGCACTTTGAGGCTCTTGAGTTCAAGGTCAGTTTGGGTTGCAAAGTGAGTTTAGTTCCAGCCTGGGCAATTTAATGTACTCCTGTCTCAAAATAAAAAGTAAAAGAAAAAAAGCTAGGCTTATAGTCCAGAAGTGGGTCTTTTGCCTGGTATGTGTGAGGTTCTGGGTCCAATGTCCAGAAATAACTATCACTCCCATCCCCCCCAAAAAAAAACCTCAATAGTTCTTTCAAAGTTCTAGCCCATATTCCTTTCCAGTAGAAATATATTAAGCTGGATAAATCAGTAGAATAAAGAAAGGGAGTCTTGGGCACTAAAGCAATCAGTGGGGACATTTGAGATTCTATATGGAATATATTACAGGTATTTTCGGGTCAGATTGACTGTTCCTTCTGCAGGAATAACTTGACTAGCTCTTTCCTCCAGTATTGATTATGCTTTTCCTGTTGTCAATCTGCAAAGATTTCTTTCCAGCCTTCTAGGGTCTTATTTCTGGTCTCTTACTTGTGACACCAGTGCTGAAACTACTAAGCCATCTCCTTAGCCTCAAATAAAGTATAGATGATATATATTTTTCAGATAGACTGACTATATTTATTTGTCTACTTTGTTCTGTTGGATTTGATTTCAAAGCCTTTGGTCTGATAACTGTATCTATTCAAATTGGAGTTGCCAGCACTCTGCCTTACTCTCTCATTTCTTCACATTCTAGCTTGATACCCTTGGCCTAACACCCTCGGCTTACATGGAAGACTGATGTTCATCTCCTCTCTGGAACACATCATATCCTCATGCACAGAAACCTGTAAGAGGCCAGGCCCTACCAAGGGCATTCTTCACTCACTGATTGACAGATGAAGAGGGTCAATACCTGAACTTGCTCACCCCTAGGCAGCAATGAGTGTAAGACACATATTTTGCACTATTTTCAGTGCTGGTCTACTGGATTAAGAGCAGATTCCTTCCTGGAATTGCTAACTTATTGGATTGATATCTGCTTTGGGGAATGTTTAAATTCTAATAACAGTCCCTTTGGGAGCAGAGATTCTGAATGAGTAGCCTGTGATTGTTGTTGCAAAGATACTGTGGGAAATTTACCTAGTCAGCGAATGGGTGTACAAAAGTACAGCCACAAACCACATAACAGTGCTATCCAAAATGACAGACTCCAGGGGCATCAACAGTTGTTCCAGAGATGATGATAGAGTTGAAAACCTCCTCCTGCCTAGTAACTGTATCCTGTCAGATAGATAACTGGTTATGTCTCTCCTGATTGCGGTGAGATGAAACAAACATGCCTGACATTTTTCCAGATGTAAATCAGCCCACCAAGACTAAGGAAACAGCATAGAAGAGGAGATAGAAATAGCGTAGCAGTTGGAGGATATGAAGGAGTCCTTTGAAATGACACTTTTCAAACATAGCATGGCTATTGACTGCAAAAATTTCCAGTGATTCTAGTTACCTGTACCAGATCTTCCAACAATGAGGACAGCCAAGATTCAGGCATAGATGAAAAGGTGCTTTTGGGGGACCATCCCTTATTAAGAGACCATTGGCAAGTAATGTCAACTGGGGAGGGTGCAGAATTGTTTGGGGGGCAATGTGACTACTTGGAGGAGTTTTGTGCCCCAGTGCATAGCCCCATATCCATAATACATATAGACATCCCTAACTAGACTTACTGGGTTATTAAAGACATGATGTTTGAAGGGATTGGAGGGATCAGCTTGAATATGGCAGAATAGAAGGTGGATAGGATCATATTTCAATGTATATTTCTATGAGATTCTCAAGAATAAAGAGAACATTTTAAAAGCTCTAACATTTACATTACAGTGAAAAGTACTTGATAACAAGAGGAAGTGTCCATATTGCTGGTCTATTATAGCTACTACATTATACCTTTAATCATTATCTTAGAAGATACTCCTAGTTAGTTAAAAACTGTTACTGTAATATACTTTGTGGGTGTTATATGAACATTTTATTTCTGGTTCCCATCAAAACACCACATCCAGTGACTGTAAAAACATTATAATGCTGGCACAGGAACAAACTGCCTAATGAAGCATCTCTCCGAAACATTCCTATCCATTTAAAACACAGCACAACTTTGTTTTCACTTCCTATCTGCTCTGTATTTTACATATTCACAGGAAGTCAGAACAGTCACAGACACATTTACTTATTTATTTAAGAGAAAAGCTGTAGGCATTCTGAGTTTAAGTTTCTCTTGGTACAAGGGTGGCAGGGTGGGGGTGGGCTCAGGCTCATGTAGGGTATTCAAAGTCAAGGCAGTATCATAATCTATGTTTCTTGACTAGACTATTTTTCTCTACAGAATGATGCTAGAGTGTCATAAATAAATATCAATTGGGATGAGTGAAGAGCTGAAATAAATAAAGCAGCCTAAATGCCTCTTCTCATCATGAGTAGAGAGATGTATTCCCTGCCTGGATCCTCACACATTATAGAACTATATATACTGTGTTTTCCCCAGTGCTCACATCCCTATATTAAAATTTCTCTTAAAAGACACAGTAAAAGATTATCTAATAAACGTAAGTAATTATGAAACTTCATTGCAAGAAAATGCATGGGAATGTGATTTCTTCTCTTGAAAGAGTCGAAACCAACTAGAATAGTCTTGTACTGTGGTTAGAGGCTTAAGAAGAATGTTTTCCTTCTGATCCTACTCTTGTCTTGCTGCTGCTTCTTTGGAGTCATTCCCCAGCATCTCTCTGCAGGGCTTTGCTTGGGATCATTGCCGACCAGCCTTTAGCAGGTTGTTCTGGTAGAGCCTGGCGATGTGCATAAATGAGCATACTTCAAGGCAGAGTGTAGTAGGGATTCTGAGAGAGGTGCAAAGTCCTTAGGGAGGATGGAGGAAGGAAAGAGAAATTCTGGCACAGGAAGCTTGCTGGAACAGGTGGCCTTTAAGCTGGGCCTGGAAAGATGGGTAGGATTTCAACAGGCGGATGTTGGATGGGGGAGGGGGAGACCAGAGCAGAGAGCAGAAGGAACACAGAAGAATGCAATGCTGGCTCAGATGAAGGGGGTGGGTTGGTAGTGCAGTCAGAGGTTGAAGAGATGTGCATGCAATGAGATGAAGAAAAATTCTCCTCCCAAAGCCAAAGAATTTCTCTGTGAGCAGAAATTATTGTAGATCTGCATTTTAAGAACACTTACTGAAAATATATTTTATTACATTTATACTTATTTTGAGTGAAAGCATGTAGGTATGCGCAGGCGATAGCATTTGTGTAGAGGTCAGAGGACAAATTAGGGCACTCAGTTCTTCCTTTCTACCATGTGTTTCAAAGGGATCAAACTGAAGTCATCAGGTTTTCCTAATGAGCCACCTTGTTGGTGTATATATTTCTGTATTGGATGCTTTTCATTTTGCTGTACTCAGACTTTATTTATTTATTTATTTGTTTATTTATTTGTTTGTTTATTTTTAACATTCTGAGATGATGTCTCACCATGCAATCCAGGGTCCCTCCCTGGAATTTTCTAAGTAGGTTCAGCTGACCTTGACCTAGATTTCTCCCACATCTATCTCCCAAATATTTGAGACTATAGATTTGTACCACTCAGCCAAGGTACTAGTTTCTTGATTGACATCTGCTCAAGGACAGTTCTCTGGCCATCTCTGATGTTTTTTACAGAGTAACTAACATTATTTTTAACATGTCTATGTTTTCTTTTCAGCTCTGCCACTCTCATTGGCTGTAATGGGAGCATGGATCATACATTTCCTGTCTCTTAGTATCTTCCCAGAACTTTGCAGATTAACCAGTACAGAAGATAACTTATTATGTCCTCACTGAATGAATGAACCAAATGAAATATAGTTACTTTACCAAGAAAGATGGTGTATTGTTTGGAGCTATACTTAGATAAATTATTGAGTGTCTAGCAATAAAGCTTGAATTCAGGACTCGACTTTACTGTCCTGTGTATGTAAACAAAACAAAAGAAAACTAAATAGCAACAACAAAAACTTATATTGTTTTTAGATAGAATTTTCTTGATTCCTTTCTTCTGCCTTCCTTACATCTTCTACTTCCAACGTTTTCTGGTCCTTATTTCCATTAAGTGTCAGGTCTGGTAAATTTCCTGATGATCTGGAAAAGACTGGTGACTATAAGCAATGATCATGGAGTGTGTACATGTCTGGGTACACACAAAAGGGCCTTGTAGTTCATCCAACAGCTTTCAAAACATTTTTAGTAACCAAACTAGTAGGTTCAGGATCTTCCCTTGAAAACTGACTTTTGGGTTTTTGGCAAGGAATGTTGCTATTTATGATGTTTGGGTTGGGAAGGAAATGGTTCTAAGATCTGCCATAGGATAGAGCTCATTTTTAAAATGTTTAATTTTAAAAATCAGGCTGAGTCTACAAATGGCTATAAAATCATACAGTCTGGTTCAAAAATTATAAAGGTAGATGATGGTAGACCGGATTCTAGGATACAGCAGAAAGAACTATACATACTAAGGCTGCTTCTGAGAGATGTGCCATCTTGACACTAGAACCCTAGGTGTATTCAGTACAGAAAGAATGGTTAGGGTGACTTTTTGTGTATTGGTTTTGAGATAGCATCTCTCCTTGTAGTCCAGGCTGGCCTAAAATGCTAAGATCATAGATGCATGCCACAACTTGAAATGACATTTTAAATTAAATTTCATCTGGAATGGAATATTACTAATTAACAAATCCATCATTTCTAAAGGAAATAAAACTAGAATTCTGAGTTCTAATTCATTTGTAAACTCTGTTCCTATGATGACAGAGTATCTTGTAATTATTTTATTTAGGTCCATGGGTAGCATGAGGTAGAATCCCAATGCCAGCTTTTCAGACATTTTGATGATAAACACTGCTTTTCAAAAAGAGTGACATAATATTCAAGCTTTAAGACTTAGTAATGAAAATGATGCTTTTCAGCTGTCTTCAAAATTAGGGGCTGGGGATGAAGCTCAGTGAGCTGAGTGCATGCAGGAAGCTCTGAATTTGATTCTCAGCACTATGTAAACTAGGCCTAGTGGGAGGAGCCTGGAACTGCAGCACTTAGGAGGTGGAGGAAGAAGGATCATAGGATGCTACTCCCTGGCTACTTAGCATGTCTGAGGGTACATGAGTCTGGGACAGATGTGACCCTGTCTCAAATAAATAAGCAAATTGTCACTGGTGGAGCTCCCATGTTTCATTTTGCCTGATAAAAAGAATTTGTGGATATTTTTTCTTGACATATTCCTTAGTGATATGGAGAGTTCAGTGAGTCTGAAAGGTAACAGAAAACTCCCCCTGGAATAGTACTGTGAATGAGTATCTATGTGTCTCAAAGATGATGTAGACTTTGCCCCCTCTCTACCACCCTGTGCTCCATTCCGGTCCAGGCAATAAGGTTTCATATGTCTCAGCTTTCCAAACCACACATGTTAAAAACTAACTCTGTGTCCACTAGTTATATGGAGATACCCTGGGTAAATTCACCTTACTGAGTCTCAGTGAGGATTAAATAAACAATGAACAAAATCAATTAGCAGAGCGTGTGTCATAAAAAAAGTTTTCAAGAGAATTAGTCAGTACTGTTGCTGCTCTCTACACATTACATTTTGATTTTCTCTGAACTGTGAGGTTTCTTAGGGAATCCTTAGTAGGTCTTTTCCCAATCAGGAACATCAAGAACATAGTGGGTCCACAGTGCTCATACATGAGTGGATGTGATTGTCCCCAGAGTCTGTTAAATAACATGTATGATGTTACCAACACTACGGTACTCGAGGGCTGACACTACATTATTGACCATTTGCAATGCAGCTGCTCTGGCTTTGTCCGTTATCTAGGCAGTTAATTAGTAGCATCTCCCATGCTTGAAAGCAATCTACTTTAGATGATAAATGTTATGATCACCCCAGTTTTGTGAGGAGTCTTGTCAGCTGGATGCCCAAAATCAGCTCCTCATCAGGCAGTGCACACACTGTACCCAGTGGGTATTGTGAACAGATGACATCCAGTTGCTCATAGGACAGGAGCCCTGTATACAGAGGAAATGTTCAGCAAACACAGCAGGCAAGAGAATGTGTAAGTATTCCTGACATGACGCATGGTGGTCCCAGCATGGCACCAAGTGAGATGCAAAAATTCACCAGTAGAAGCAGCACCTGTGGGAAACAAACACCCTCGCCCAACATGGTGCCAACAGAGTGTGTGACAGCTAGTTCCTCTCTCTCTCTTTCTTTCTCTCTCTCTCTCTCTCTCTCTCTCTCTCTCTCTCTCTCTCTCTCTCCCCTCCCCACTGCCAGGTATTCAAACTCCCTAAAATAAACTCTCATGTGGCACCTGGCAGTAAGTGTGTGTGTCTCTCCCATGCGCAAAAACTGAAAAATGGAAGGGCAAGAATTAGCTCATTCTTTAGTCTCCCCTTTCCTGGAAATAAACTTGGGAAGGATATTGGATATGAATCTAAGGGGATGAAAAATGTTCACTGGAAAATCTTTTCTATTATTTGGAATGATTGGTAAGACAATTCTGCATAGGCAGAACATTCCAGAAAATAACAATAAATCTAATAAATGCAAAACCAGATATCAGTAAAACAAAACAAAATAAATAAACCAAGTAGGCAGGTGCTAATTAGCACAGAACTAACTTCTAGAACGTCAGGGAACACCAGCTTGAAATTCTAAGTCTAGTTCATTGACACATGTCAGCATGTGCTTAGCCCACAGTGGAGGTATGGACAAAGTGGACACCCACTTCATCAACTCTCAGGCTTTTTTTTTTTTTTTTTTACATTTTTACCTTCTCAAGAGTTGTTCCCTGACCCTTCCATGTCAACAGTTTCCTTGGGTCGCCTCTCCTGTGAAAATTTGAGCAATTCAGTCTCACTTTTGGATCAATCCTTAAATATCCCTATAATATTTTATTTTCCAAATCTTATTTTCACTTATGGAACAGAAGTGTTGTTGCCAATTAAACGATTTTAGACTTCAGAAAGAGCAATGGGAAGGCATCCTGGGGCTGAGCAATGCATCCTGGAGCTGTGTGGACCAGGCCTAGCAAATGGACAGAGAGCACAGGGAACCTGGTCTGAATGCCAGCTCCTCCTTATTGGTAGTGTGGCTTTAGACTTTCCTTTGTAATAATATGACCTAGTTGCTTTGAAAAGTAAATAAGATCGGAAATAGCATTTACTACTCAGCCTGATTCAGAGAGCAGCATGAAGGCCAAGAGCACATTTCCTGATGGTCTGTAGGCTCAGGGCTACTTTTTGATGCAGGACTAGCAACATGACACTCTGGTTCTGAGTAACTAGGGGAGCTAACAATGCTTGCTTGCAGTTTGGAATACATTCGACAGATTTACCTTGGCCTTGTCGTAAAAAGTACCAAATTAGTTGTGGCAATCTTGGTGGCAGTTAGTGCTTTTGAAGGGGCTTACTGAACACTAGACACTGACGTTACTGTACTTGTTACTGTGGCATTGAGGGCATTACTGAATTCATTTCCTCCAGTATATTGCAGAACCCTTAATCAAATGCATCGTTTCATGCATCATTCGCCATGAAGAAAAACTTACTTATGTTCGAAAAGACTGTTTTTTCTTTTTCTTTCTTTTTTTTTTTTTTTTTTAAAAAAAAACACTTTTATTTATTTATTTGCCTTGATGTTTGCCTGGAACTGGAACTACAGACAGTTGTTAGCTGCCATGTGGGTGCTGAGAATCGAACCTGGGTCCTCTGGAAGAGCAGATGGTGCGCTTAACCTCTGAGCCATCTCTCCAGCCCCCTGTTTTTTCTTTTGAGGGGCTAATTTTAACATTGATTGTCTCACTAGCTACTTACCAAAGGTCACCAACTTGGTCATACAAGGTGAATGGTATGTTTTTTAACATGTCATCAAGTGCAGTTTATAGCACTCAGGGAAGGCCAGGTTATGAAATAGGATTTCAACTCAGATGCCACTAGTCATGTAGTTGTATCCAAAATTGTGCTCTGATAGAAAAACAAACATTTGATTGGCTCCTTGTACATATGTGGAGGAGAAGGGAAAAAAACAAAAAAGAAAGGAATCTGACCTCCAGGCAGTCACTTTCCCAATCCTTCATTCTGGCTGGTGTTCAAGTACATAGAGGCTGGAAACACCACACCTGCTCTGCCCTGCTTTCTTCTACATCAAAAGCCAGATAGTGCCAGATATGGAACAAGAAACAAAGAGTGTGTTGACTTTCCAATTCCTCACACCACATTTTTCCAAAGAACAATACCTGAATGTGACTTGCTTGGACTCCAGTAATCTTTATGAATGTAATTACAGGACTTCAAGAAAAAAAAGAAAGAGGGAAGTAGGAAGGAAGGGAGGGAGAAAGAGAAGGAAGGAAGAAAGAGAGAGAAAAGGAAGAAAAAGAAAGAAAGAGCCAAGATTAAGGCCGAGACCACAGCAAAAGACACAGTCAGAGCTTAGCATACAGAGCACAGGTGTATGTGATTCTTGAGGCCCAAGCCTGCAAATCATCAGAATTGTGTGGCTGCCACCAATCTAAGCACTGATATGTCACAGAACCCTTGTGGGGGTGATACGGCATCTCAAAGTGGCATATGACAACCAATATGGTAAACTGCTGAAAAGATGATGTGTTAAAGCTGTAAATTGTCAAGGACAATAGTCTAGCTTTGCTTTTCAGCATGGTACCTACTTGAGTGACAATCCTGGCTAAGCAAAACCAGTTAGTTAATTCATTTTCACCCTGTTCCCATTTGGTTTGCTTACAGGTTGTCTAGACTATTTTGATAGTGGTGGTGGTAGTGGTGCTGGTGATGGGGTGGCCACATACACTTTGTGTGTGTGTGTGAGTGTGCGTGTGTGCATGTGAGTGTGCGTGTGTATATTACACACCTGCAGGTGTCTTCAGAAGCCAGATGAGGGCACCATATTCCCTAAAACTGGTGTTATACGTAGTTCTGAGCTGTCTGACATGGGTGCTGGGGGAAGTTGCACTCTTAGCTAGTCCACCATCTCTCCAAAAGCCCTTGCTTATTATTTTTGAGACAAAGACTATTGTGATAGTACCCCTGATTAGCCAGGAACTTGCAATAATCCTCCTGCATCACATTTCCTTATGCTGAGATTACTGAAATGTACTTAGATTATTTTACATGTTATACTTCAGTGTTTAGCATTCCTGGAAATTGAATGTAGGGCCTGGCATATTCTAGGCAAGCATTTGACCCCTGCCTGAGTCACATCTGCAGCTCTTGCCTGCGCTATTCACCTGTTAATTTTCAGGAGAGAGCAAGGAGATGCTGCAAAGTAGGGCTATATCCAGTTTGTTTTATATTTCTAGTGCCTGGGACACTCAGAAACTCAATAAAAATTGGTGAAGCATGCACAAATCAGAACTTTGACAAAAATGCTGTCATGTCTCAACAGAGATCTTAGCTTCCAATCTACATGCTGTCAGTTTTTCAAGCATTCACAGAACGTGGTCTAAATGTCTACCCTATGCCAGCTACTGAGGCGACTATGCAGATGGAAAACATTTTCTCCCTTCCTTTTGCAAGATTAGTCTCTGTCATGAATCACACACTCTATATTCAGAAGCCACCCTAATAAATATCACTGGGTTTATTTGATAGTTTTGGCTGTCATTTGAAACAGAAAATCAGTCCAAGCCCAGTGTAGTTAATATCAATTCTAGCTAGAGCTCCAAGCCTCAGTTGGCCAATATTTTCATCAGATGGAGACAATCTAAATTTTAGCGCCATCAGAAAACAAAGCCAATATTGAATGCAAGAATTAGGAATGCCTATCAGCTTTCATAGCGCTGTTTGGTGATTGTAAATGTGCACTTTTGTGCTGCCATGAAAAGCATTTCTAGTAGCCATATTACTGTGCTGCTGTGTGGTGAGTGCGGAGGCCTCAACAGTCTTTCTGCCTTTGATCTCCTGAGTTTCTGAAGTTGTGAGATTTTGCATGCTGTAATGATAATCTGGGAAAACGTACAACCACTGTAAAAGGACATTGTTCTATTATTCCAGGAATAATCTCTTATAGCAAAACCACCTGACAGAACCATGTGTGCCCATATCACCCGTAAGAAGAACAAAGATATTTTTACAAGTGGGGATTACTTTCTTCCCTTTGTACAAATCCGTATGGTGCCTATTTGCACATCAGTCATCCCAATGCTGTCTCATTCAGCTCCAAGAATAGAATTGAAAATGTTTGCTCCCAATTTCTATAAAAGTAAGACTTGGTATTAGTTGTTCTATTTTTCCACAGAGTTCTTCTATCCAGGGTTCCCTTCCACCAACAAGTAGGTAGTGCACAATCAGGTCACCTTGACTGGAATAGGATGATAAGTGTGGATAAAGCCATCATGAAATGTGAGTGCTCTGCTCTGGAACTCTGCTTGATCTTTCTTCCACTCTCTATTAATTCCCCTTCTGGAATCGTCTACTTCTACCTTCAAAGGATGATTTTTGTACCACTATAAAAAAGACCATCTGCCTGGTGGGTGTCATAGCCATCTGGGGACACTGGACTGCAGTATCCCTTCTAGCCAATCTTCCTGTCTGGTCAACTTCCTACTCACCCATCCATCCCCTTGTCATCTAATGGAGAGTGGTTGAAGAGCGAATCCACTATTTACTATTTATTTATCCACTTTCCTACAGGGGGTGTCTGCCAGTGATGTATGTGCTTCCAGACATAAAATGGGGAGAGGAACATTTTACCAATATGCCTATCTAAGAAAAGGAGAGTGCTTCTATCCAGAGAGTGACCTTCTACCAACAAGTAGTGGTAGACTCTGATAGATTCATTTCTTTCCTGAGTCCTTTCCAGAGGTTTCATCTGTTAGTTAAAGGAATTCTAAGTATGATCAAATAAGCCAGTCCAAATAAGGCATTTGGAGTATAGGAGACAGTGGTTTGGGTGTGGGAGACAAGTTGAGCACATGTATCACTGAAATAATCTGTTCTAATGCCATACAAATCCTTTAGTCCAAACAGAAGGGCGGAGGAGAGTCATTGCTCTCACTTAGGGAATCCCAAACTCACTACAGTGCCTGAAAATCCACGAGGGAGCAGCAACGGCTGCCACTGCTGCATTAGCCCCAGACTAGATGAAGACATTGCTGGGGTTCTAGATGAGATCAGGGCAGTTTCACTGGACCTCAGCTTTGGGGAGTCTAAGCTCTGAGATGAGTTAGTGCTGAAATGAATAGTGAAAGCAAAGATCCTATTTAAACAACAATAAAACTTCCTATGAAATCTACTGTCATCAAGCACACTGCTTTCCCCCAGCTTGGGCAAACCTCTGATGGCAGTCTGTACCTTGGACCTCTGTGAAAATTGCCTTGTAGCGATTTAGGCTCGTTCATAGTAGAGTACTGGTGCATGATATAGAATGGTGTAGGAGAGAGAATGGGGTGAGAAGGCAGCCTGAATGGACTCTACCTCTAGTTCTACAATGGACCAGCTAATGGTTTTGAAAAACAGGAGAATTCTGTGCTAATGCTGTCATGGCTATAAAACCAGGAGACTAAATAAGTTATATCCCTATATAAAGCTCTGGGATTTATAGCACACCAAACACATGACACAAGTCATAAAGAGGCAAAAGAAAAAATCATGCCAGCAGCACATGGCAGAATCTGCTCAGTTCTCTGGAATATTCCTGAAGACTTCCTTGAAAATCACATTTTGCTTTTCTCAAACTCAGGACTTATTTGCACAATTCTCTTCCTAGTGATCTCCATTCTTCACCTTGTGTCTTTATTGTTGACACGTATCTTGCCTTCCTCATGAACTCTAAACTTGTTCAAAACATGGTCCATCTTTTGATCTCTTGCCATGTCTAGCCCTGGCTCCATAAATACTTGTTGAATGAATCAATGGTTCTGTGAAGAGTGCCTGATTAGCTCTTCTTCCAAATAATTATTCTTTAGACTTCAGAGATAATATTGAGACCCAAATACTCCAACTTATTTATCTTAGTTTACAAAATTGAAAATTGAAGTCTCGGTTTCAAAGTATTTAGAGTGAGAAGCTGTTTATCAAACCTTCATGAGTACCCATTCTGATGCCTATTCCATTAAAATTCAAAGCCTAAGCAATAGTAATAACAATAACATAGTAATGATAATATCAACTACACCAAGAAAAGTAATAATTGAGTTTTTTGACTGGGTCACCTTTCTAGCTCAGAACATAGTCTTTAGGATAGGGGTGATATTTCAGATCTAACCTGAATAAAATCAGAAATATTCTTTCTTATATTATTTCCCCAAAATTTGTTATTTTTAAAAATGTGACCACTCTTTCTGAAACAGTGGTGACCTCTATATCTAGTATCTTCTTATTCATTCACTTGCCAAATATTAGATTCATGATTCAGGTATAAGGTAGCATTAAGGATATAAAGATGAGAACAATATAGCCCTTTTAAAAGATGACAGTGCAGAGGAGAAAATAAAATTATACAGACAGCACTTGAATATAGCATGGAGATCTGAATACAGACAGATTCTCATGTTTTAGGACACAAGCTGTACCTGTCAACTATGACCTTGAATCATTAACTTATCTGACTAGAAATTATTGATGTTAAGACTAAATGTTAAAAATATAAAGACATGTGCTGTGAGGCATTCCAACAAGGACTCTTCTTTTGTGACAATCTGATTCAAGCTAAGAAAATTCAAATAGACGAGAGACAGTCTGTCTACATTCCTGTTTTGTTTTTGGTTTTTTTTTTTTTTTTGAGCATGTAGAGCTTTTATGGTGGTTGGTGCCATCAAGATTTAACTCTGTGTGACATGTATGCCTCTTTCAATCAGATCCCACTCATCCCATCCTCCAGCACACACACACACACACATACACACACATATACACACACATATGCACACACATATGCACACACATACACACATACACACACACCTATACACACACATATACCTACACACATATACACACACACATACATACACAATAATTGGCTCACACTTGCAATAATCACAATTGCCAAGTGTTAGAAAAGCTTCCATTGAATAAGCCCAACTTACTACCTGTTGAGTGAGGTTTTTATAGCTTGTCCTTTAAGACCACTTTTTTGTCTACTAGAGCATAAAAAGTCCTTTTTAGAATAATTTTAAATAATAAAATCTAGCATATTTAAAGACATACACTTACATTTATGTAAATAATAATAATAATAAAAGCATCTGAATAATGTTAGGACTAATGATGGTTTTCTGCTGTAAAGAGTATCAGTGTGGTTTTAGGATATAGGTGTCAACATAACAGCAAAATAGCTGTTGGTTCTATACAACTGTGTTAACACTACTATTATCTGATGCATTCATTGATAGAGTGGGACATTACAACTACTGGTCATAGAATAAAAGACACAATTCTTACCCCATTTGAGCCCATTCTAGTTCACAGTGTACCCTGAAATTTCATAAAATTTCTAAAGTGTAAAAATCTGAACTTTTAAAAGCCTGCCCTCTAAGGGAGGCACAGTTCTTCACAACTGTAGTGCTAGTGCTCCAGAGCTGAGAGTAGAGAGATAGACCTGTGAATTCTGGTCTAGCCTGACCTACATAACAAGACTATGTGCAGCAACCACAAAAAAAATTTCTGTCTGAAAACAATACAGAGCAAGTTAGTTACATTAAACTCTCCAGTTTCTTTTAAATGAAGTTTTTTATTGAAAACAATGTTGCTATTTTAAATTTTCATTGACATCATTTCTTCCTTTTTAACCAGCAGTAATTTCTTAACTTTCAAACTTAATAAATGAAAAGTTGAAAAAAATGAGCATGTATTCCAGACTGTTACAACCAACCTGCATAGTCTCCTGGGAAAGAGAGTAAACTCATAGTAGTGTCTCAGCATCGTCTACATCTTTTTTCTTCACTTGGCAAAAAAAAATCTGCCAGAATAGTTGGCTTAGTATTTTTAATGCTTAGTGGTAGGATATGTTTGTAAAGAGAACTGATTTTTTTAATGTTTATTTGACTTTCTTACCAAAACAATTATTTTAAATCATTAAGAGGTTAGATAAATTGAGAGAAAAAAAAACAAGAAAGAAGAGAAGGGAGGGGAGAAGGGAGACGGGGAGGGAAGGACAGAGGGGGGAAGAAAGAAACAGAAGAAGGGAGGAAGGAAAGAAAGGAGAAAAGAAAAAAAAAAGAAAGGCCAATCCCTCAGGAGATGGTGGAGTTGGTCATTTGTTTAGCTTCTGGTAGGTATGTGTGTTGAAGCACTGGGAGACCGTATCTCCTAGGAGATAAAGAGCAGTCTCCTATCCAAGCACTAAATTCAGTGCTGGATCTTAGTGGATTCAAACCAGATACAGTTTGTTTTGCACCAGTTCAGCTCTGAGAAATAAAACATAGAATGAATAAGAATCAGTTTGTATCCTCAAGTTCCATTTGAAACTGAGTGGAAGATGTCAACCAGCCTTGATAATAAGGCAATATTCCCACAATATTTTCAGAGTGCAC
The DNA here is from genome assembly GCA_004025045.1 of Sigmodon hispidus. NCBI lineage: Eukaryota > Metazoa > Chordata > Mammalia > Rodentia > Cricetidae > Sigmodon > Sigmodon hispidus. Next base: position 233,017 of record PVIH01000496.1, read on the forward strand.
TGGATTATGACTACCATCAAATATCTTTGGTTTTTCCTAAGATACTGAGCTCTTAAAAGAACCTTCTCTCCTTTACTGTGCAAACATACATCCATGCAGAGCATCCTGTAGATAGCCCCCTCTCAGTACCTACTTAGGAATACCTAAATAGAAGTAAAAAAAGGTGAGCTTGAAACTGAAGGTCTACAACAGTTTGGCTTATACCATTCGTGTGTGTGTGTGTGTGTGTGTGTGTGTGTGTGTATGTGTGTGCACGCACACGTGCACACAGTCACATATATGGGAGGGTGTGAAAACTAGAAGATGTTGCTTTTCACATGTTATCTACCTTGAGCTTTGAGACAGCATCTCTAATTGGCCTCATGCTCACCAATGCATTATGGGTTCTAGGGGTTGAACTCAAAATATATTCTTTACCAACTGAGCCATCTATCAAGTTTCATTTATGTGGCATTCTGAAAGCCTGAAGTCTTAATAAGCCTAGCTGTAAAATGGAGATGATGGTGATAATGACAATAATAATAGCTAGAATTATTGTAAAACTGCATAATAGCTACAAAATATTTAGTTGTGTCACATTTGAAGCATCTGTTTTTATAGAGGGAAGAACATAGAAGTAAGTTGAAAATGTGATAAAGTACAATGATGTATTCTTATCTTTTCAGTGTAAACATACTCAGGAGAAATGGTAGACGTTTTGGAGAAATGTGAGCATGAAAACCAAGTTGTCTTACTTCACCAGGTTAAGTGTGTTTCATAATGTCTAGATAACACTCTTTTAGGTCAAGAAAGTATTAATATAATTTCATTCTTGAAACCAAGCAACATTTCTAGTCTGCCACCTCCAAAGTTTTGGAGAAAATGAGACTCAAATTCATAATCTTGGATGGGATGCATATACATGCCTGAAATCCATACCTGAAACCATACTCAAAGGTCTCATCAGTAACAGTTTTGAGTAATCTCTTTGAGTAGATTATCGGATCCTAAGACATAAAGAATGCTCTTGTTCAAGAGGCTGGCACATCCACAGCTCTTAAATAGATTGAAGCTTCAGCATGTTTTCATGTGTTTGGTATATAAAATATAGTATTAGCATGTAACTAACATACTCACTTGGACATACACCTAAATCAATAACAAAAGAACACATATAATTCTATTGTTATTGCACAAAGAGGTTCAATGGATATCTGTGAAATATAGCTTACATGGTTATATTTGTAGCTCTTCAATGTAGTGGTTACACAAACACTCTTACTAATATCTGAAGTTTTGATGTGTTTTTTTTTTATCATCTGGCATGTGGCATGCACTCACCAAATATTAGATAAATTGTAGGCTTTTAAATGAGTAATAAGGAGAAATTGAAGAGCTTTTGAAAAGCTAATGAAATTTAAATTCTTAGCCGTGGTGATTGGTGAAAACAATCTCATTCTTACAGCTACTAAATTCTTATTATATGTAAGTCTATCTATTGGCTTTCTCCCAATGCAACTATTATAACTAGAAAATACAATGGCATTCATGTTACAATGTTGTATAAGTATAATAAAGCAATTAAGGGAAATGTTTTTTTCATGGACGAACAGGCTAGATTCCTTTCAACCTTGAGTTACAGTTATAGAGTTGGGTTGGATGATACTTTTAAGGCAGACAATATTTGAACTAAATGATGCGAGCTTAGCATTTCCTATGAGAGAGTCAGGTGGTCCCCTGCCCAATGCCTCCCCTCCCACCTGCTCTGCTACTGAATAAATTCTAACAGAGGAGAATGTTAGTCTGGGGCATGCATGAGTCCATAGCATGAGTCGTGTTTGGCAGTATCTGTGTCCTTGTCCTCATGTCCCTCAGAACGTCCCCTCTAGAGAACATCCCTAAAGCCATGCCTCATTCTCTTCATTTCTCATTCCCTCACATGAAAAATTCAGGAAAAGCTTTTTAGTGAACTGTTTCCACAAATATGTTCTCTTACTAGGGTTATTGTACCAGACAGAATGTTCTTATTATAAGTTTTTGATTTTTTTAAAAAAATATTCAGTGCAGTCTTACAAAAAAAAGAGACATGGTCTCTGGATTATTTGGCTATCTTAAAGGAGTTGGGGTGGCGATACAGGCCACAGTAAACTGAAAAGCAGCAGTTGAGATTCTGGGTCTTATATGAGGTGATAAATCTTAGACTATTTCTAAGTCTCTGGAATTAGTCATTTCTTTCTGTCTTGCTAGCCTCTGTTCTTAGAGCAGTGTACTTGGTTCCATGAGGACCCTGAGTAAATCTCTGCCCTCCCACAAAGCTTCTCCAGCATTGAGGTATCACACACAATTCTAGACAGCAAGTAGGAGTGTGACAGAAACCAACCCAGCTTTAAATGGGGGTGGGGGTGGGAGACACATAGTGACCTCACTCTTCTCCTAGACACTAAGGAATCTTGATTTTTGTCCTTGAAAAGCTCTTTTCTTTGATTCAAGGGCACCACACCTCCAGCAGAGTACAGTGGCCCTAGAAAAAAGGAGATATGAATGCTTTCAAGGTCTCATTCATGCACACCAGGCAGCTCTCAGAACCTCCTGTAATCTACCTTGTGCTTTGAGTCATGCTTTCTTGAAAAAACTACATTGCCTTCCTTTTCTCTGAGGCATCTATCTCTAGCCCAGTGGTCCCTTGACCTTCTCAGTCTTGGGGAACCATTGCTTTCCCCAAATGAGACTGCTCTGTGATCTTCAGTGTAGATTCCAAAGCCCTATTCTGAGCTCCCTAAAGCCCTCATATACAGTAGTGAATGGTATGGTAGATGAACCACAGAGAGCAAAGAGACTGCATCTACACTGGTAAGTGACACCAAATGAGGACACCTGGTCACTTAGAAGTCATTACAGTCAGTTATACCTTGTAAGAGCAATATAGTATTTCTTCTAAGAATATATAGAGTGTGGACCCTCTGAGCCATCTCTGAAGATAAAGACAGTGATAAATCTCAATAGCTAGGAATTCAATTATAGTTGGGAAGGGCTACGTTTAACCATTTCTGAGCTCTTTAACCATTCTGAGATAGATACCTGACTCTTGATTTTGTTAGCATATCTTAGGTTCTGGCTATAACTGAAACATCTTATTTTACATCTCTACTTTTGAAAGCTCAGATTCCAGAAGTATTATTGATTATGCAGAGACCCTGGACTTGAGACAATCGAGATACGCCTACAATAATGTTTGGTTCTGCTGATGAAGCAGCCACAAAAACTAACTAACTAACTAACTAACTAACTAACTAACTAACTAAACAGCTATTATTCTTGGTCAAACCTCAAGGAACCCCATTCTTTCTCTTCCTCTCTTGCCTATATTTGGCTTCCTAATCTTTCATCTCCTAAAAGTGTACAGATTGCTTGAGCAGAGTCAACAGGTGACGCCAGCTTAAGAAACAGAAGCTGGGCTCGCTAATAATAGTTTCTTGCTCTCCTTATTTCAGGCAACTCCAATTCTGAAGTAAAACTAGACACAATCACTCTGGATGATGTATCTCTTCATAAGATTCTAGATTGTGATTTCCAGAAGGAGAAGGTTAGGGTTAGGTTACAGAGGCACAAACAGGCATTCTGTGGCCATTGGGACATTGGTGTAAGGGCATGGAGAAGAGATGCCACTTTCTTTCTTAGTTTGTATGCTGCCCTCTTCTGGTTTATGTGCCCGGGACTGACAGGACATCAAATATGTTTATTTCAACCCCACACCTGTGTGCTGCATACCTGTGAACACAGAAAAGAGTGTTGAAAATATTCAGGGCATCTCATCAAATGTATAATCTTGAGGCTAACCAGAGGAAATACACTCATTTTCCCTGCGGCTCCTGGTTCTCATTTGAGGCTGCCCACCATCACAGGATCTCACTTCACATTCTTGCAGTGTGAAACATCTTATTCTCCACCCTCTTAACTCCCACATGGCTCTGGGACTCATCTGTACAGATTAAAGTTCCACCAAGGGCTGCTCCTGATGATGTGCTGGACAGTCAAGGGGATTTTCCTACTAGAAGTGGTAGCAATGGTAAGTCTGTCAAAGTGACAGGTTAGTGTCACAATGAATGGTCTAAGGGCCACATTTTTTAAAGCCGGACATGTGATCAGGTTTGGTTTTTATACATTATTAAGTCCATGTGTACAATTCTTATAGACAAGAGTTATGTGATACGAGGAGAAGCAGGTAATTGAAGAAGCAGATGCCACCATAGATCAAATTTATAATTACATGTCTTCCTCTTCTAAGTGATTCATCTTCCATCTCCATCCTTTGTGGAACTTGTCAGAATCCCAATACCAGGCACATTTTCTTGGGTTGAAATAATTCATTACTGTTCTCCTAACTGTTTAAAGGAGTCTTACATTGAGCTCTTGCCTGCCACCTGGCACATAGTCTGTCACAGCACTGGAACACAAATGTGGCTGACCACACTGCAGTGTGCCTCAGAGACAGCAGTCTTTCATAGTTTGTCATTCACCCAGTAAGCCCAGTCATCTCCTATAGCCCCTGCCTTTACCCAGATGAAAAGCCCCACATTTATCAGCCTGGGCAAAGTGAATGTATTCAGAATCTCACTTAGTCAATACCAACACATCCAGCATAGCTTTAGAGTTGAATGGCAAGAAAAAATGAATTTTAGGATATGGTCAGATGCTCATAATAAAACTACCAGGCCTGCATGGTGTCTTAGCTGTGCCAATCTAATGCCTTGAGTTTGAGTTTATGATCCCACTGGGAAAGGACAGATGTGACTCCCTGGAGTTTTCCTCTAGTCTTCACATATGCACCCTGTACACACCCGTGCATGTGAGTGCACACACAAATAATAATAATAATAATAATAATAATAAATCTAAACCATTTTAATTACAAAAAGACAAGTTGTTCCAGTTACATGCATTGATTAGTGAACATTTTATAGTCAGTTCCTCTGGTAATGTTAAAAGACATAGTTACTATAGTACCAACATGTTCTTTCTTAAACACAGTATTTATGTAACACATCTACTGCTTGTTACAGCTTTAAAAAAATGCCCTGTGTGATCATTCACTTTAGTCAAAGGGCAAAAATGTGTTATTTTCCTATCTCCATGGTAGAGCTACGCATGCATTCTTCTGAATGACGAAAGAACACATTCATCTGATTAAAGAAAAATGGGTCAACTTAAATTCTCCATGGTGATATGCAAAGTGAATAGCTTTCTTATAACTTCCTTATCTTGCTTGGCCAGGCACAAGATTTTGGATAAGGATAGTGTTGAAATTTAGGTACCTAGGAGGGATGAGCCAACTCTGAACTATCAATGAATGGGTCACCATTACCATGAAGTATTAGGAGTTGGCTGGAAGAAACGCTGTTCAGATACTACATCTGGTTACCTGCAACTATATGTCATCCTAAAGAGATCCCCACTCAGTAGGTTCCTGCCCCAGGAAAAGCACTTCCTACAGAGGATGTGGGGCATCTAATGTCAGCCCTTCAGGACTGCCCCAAACAGGACAAATCCTTTATCATAGTTACTCAGTCCCTTTGGCTTTTCCAGGAAGATGGAGCTGATTAAGCAATGTTAATTTAATCATAAGTAATCAACATGGGAAAAAATTACATAACTAACTTCAAACTTGTGAATCAAAGATGGCGAAATCCCCAGGAAAATAGCTGTTTTCACACACACACACACACACACACACACACACACACACACACACACACAGAACTTTCACCTCAAAAGCAAACAGGGAGAAATCTATAAGTTTGATGATTAAATAAAACAGAACTACGAATTGACATTACCTGAAAAGGGTTATATTTAGTGCAAAGTTTTCCAATTTATGTTTTTAAACTTTGCAGTCTAGGCTGGCCTAGAACTCACAAGCCTCCTGCCTCAGCCTTTTGAGTGCTGGAATCAATTCGTATGTTTTTAACCTAACTTGAGAGAATTTGGAACTTGTCTTGTCGAGGGTTCTGAAAGACCAATGTGTTTTTAATTCATCAATGAAGGTAAGAATAGGACAACTATGTTTTAAATTTTCTCTTCTTTCCTTTCTCTTTCAGTCTATAGACACAGTGATATTTCAACCATGAGGCTATATCCACTCTTGGCCACATGCTTAAGAAATCAAGACCATGCCAAAGTCTGCTTTGGCTTCCTGATTCTCTGATTCTATAGGGAGCACATTAATTGTTGTAGGTAGGCAGACAATATTCAAAGCCTGCTTTCTAAACAATTACATGATGCTTGACTTGCAATGGGTCATCACTGTAATGGAAATCATCAAGGGGTACCCGCATGACAATACTTGGTGTTATTTTAAAAAGAAAGATCGCGGTGGAGTTTAAAGGTCTCCGCTTGCCACCTACGCAGAATCCAATAGATTAATCCACCTGGTGGCCAAGCCACACAGAAGCAATGTAACTAACTACCCGGGAGAACTCAGGAGGGCTTTCACTCAGCGCTTCTCTGTGCACAAGCCCCACGGACAGACGTGAATCCACCTTAGTTGCCTTGGGAAGCCAAAAGGCAGAAACCTGTGCATGTCAGATCAGTCGTGACAAGCCTGGTACCTGCAATGACGGGGCGAGAGCCTCCTCCTGAGGTCCCTTGTGCGTCTCCTTGTTGCTCTCCTCTGTGTGAATGGCACGATCCAGAGCAGGGTGTGCACTGGATCACCCAGGGCAGCCGCAGTCTGGTTCCACAGGAGGCCGGGAAGCAGCGCGGGTGTTCTGAGCAAGCTGAGCGGAGCGCACAGAGGGCGGAGCGCGTCCCGGCCGTCGCCTGCAGATGTGGAAGGAGCTGGAGACAGCACTGTGTCCTCTCGGCGCTGCTGCGCTGCGTGGGGATATTATCACAGGCTGAGATTTCTATTGGCTCGGAACACCAAACAAATCACACCAGCCACCCCCTCCTTCTCAGCTTCACTCAGCTCTTGCTTCTCATCTAACCCACAAACATTGCAGACACACACACACACACACACACACACACACACACATTCAGTCCTGTTGTTTCTCCATTCTTCCTTTCAGACTGGGGATTTACAACCTTGTGGTTAGCCTTTCACATTTTGTTTAGCGGACTTCCAATGCAAAGCTTGTCATGTAGAGAAATCCATCATCCTCTTAGTCTGAAAAACCCACTCATGCCTGCAGACCTCCTTCCTCTTTAGGAGGTCTCAAAATGTGTGTGTGTGTGTGTGTGTGTGTGTGTGTGTGTGTGTGTGTGTGTGTGTGTGAGAGAGAGAGAGAGAGAGAGAGAGAGAGAGATATCAGATAGAACCAGGCTCTTTTTGTTTTTTAGTATCTGAAGCTGGTGAAATTAAAGCTAAGCTGAACCCTATGGCCCCCATTAGTAAGTTTAACTAATAATAAAATTATTGAATGAATTTGGTGCAAAAATATTCAACGTCTGAATTTATTTTCTCTTTCCCATACTGCATTAGTCATTATTACCCCTCCCCCTTTTCATTTTGAATGTAAAGATCTCTAATACGAATCAGACTCTTCAGCATCCAGAGAACATAGACTAATTCTTGTATACTCTGTATACTCAGGCTGGGCATGCGAGACCAGATCACCATGATACTCACTGGGTGGTGGCTTCCTTTCCACAAAATTTCTTAGTTTCCATTGATCTCTTCAGCATCTAACCTCCATGTGACTTTACCGACAAAGGCACCTGGGTGACATATTGTCATCTGCATATATGCACAGAGATAAACCTTTGACTCCCTCAATGAAGAAAAGGCCCAAGAAAAATCTGAGACCTTAAGTACTGAGCTGGGAGAATTAAAAATAAAATAAGTTTTCTTAGAGTTTTATAAAACAGTCTCTTTTGGTCTTTTCTTCACAGTGAGTTTCAGTGATACTCATTAAAATCTTAATAACAATTTTCTCCATAGAAGCTGTCACTTCTCAAACCACAGAGCCCTGTTTTGATTTTTAACTTGACAGTTTCTTTCCCAGAATTGTCCACTTTTGTATACACCTCATTAAAATTTGATAGTCTAGCTTCAGCCAACTCGGAGCACACATCACTTCAAAATCATAGACAATAATAAATTTTTGAAACTTGTTACCAACAGAGTCTTACCTTTTTTTTTCCCCACATTTGGACATGTTCCAAGAGTCCTGAACCTCAAAGATGTCTTTCAGAATGGGCCAACGTAGAATCAGTCAAGAATCGCAGACTTTACAGGAGAAGAAACAGCAGAGTGAAGCATCTTACTGACAGCATTAGCAGGCACAGCTGGAAGATGCTGAGGGCCTCCCACATGTTATCTATCCATTGTAACTAAGCAAAGCAATGGACAATGAAAAAGTCATGTAGCAGATTCTGACCACTGCCAACCTTTGTCAAGAAGCGCTAATAACACAGACTACATCATCTAACCTGATAATCATCCTACATGTTATTTCAGGGCTAGTTGTATATACAAATAATTTATCAATTCTTTGTTTTAGATCTGCATTTCAGGATGAATACAAATAGGGATCAGCCACAAATAATCAACAAACAACAACAATAATAACCAATGGAATAAGTCTTTATTTTGCTTATTATATTTGGGGTTCATTAGAGCTTCATATCACTAGAGACACCAGAGAGACATTGTCAGTAGACTCATGAATCATGTAAAGGCAGAGATAACATTGACTATATGCTTGAAAGGCCAAGGCTGAAGGACCTTGAGTCCCAGGCCTGCCTGGACCACATATCAAAACCTTGCTATTCTCTGTATCAACAACAACAAGAAAAAAGTAAAAAAAAAAAGAAAGAATGAAGGGAGGAAGAGATGGAGGGAAGAGGATAGAAGGAAAAAAGCAATGAAGAAAAAGGAAAGCAGAGATAAATCCTAAATTTCATTTCGGGTAATAATTCAAATTTCTTTTCTTCCAGTTAATGAAGAGCAAAACCAGATGATTTAAGGAGCATTTCTTATGCCTAATCAGTTATGCAATTAGTGAAAAATAAATCAGTATGTATTCTTTACTCTTCCGATCATTTACTATTTTAAAAGGCAGTTTTTTTCTGCGATGATCCCCATATGCTATAGTTCATTAAGCCTTACTTGTTGTAAAAGGCATGGATATTAGTGAAAAGAAAACTCCTGCATCTTGGTAGGAACAATAATGAGGAGGCTGCAGTGCAGACTAATGGGCCAAGCCCTCCTATCTAATTTTCTACTCTCCTGTGTTTCACTCTCTTATAAAATGTTATATATTTTTTAAACAGGAAGCATTCAAAACTTGGCATGTATTCAAGAAAGTTGCTGATAAGAAAATGATTATTCATACTACAATTTGTAAGGGATACTGCAAAGCATTGGAAGCCCTGTCTCAGAGACAGAACTTGTAGTAACATAATAACATGCTTTCAATTATTAAAAATGGAGGGAAATATACTCACAGTCTATGGGATATTTTAAATGTATTGTCATTTTTATCAAAATTTTCTTTAGGTGTGTGTGCATGCTCGCGTATGTTCAAGTATCTCTGGGTGCAGAAGTGTGTGAATGAATGTACATATGTGTGTTTATGAGTGTGTCTGTGTGTGTGTGTGTGTGTGCACGTTGGGGTCTAGGTCTCACCCAACAGGGTAGGCCAATGAGATCCAGGGCTTCCTATCTCTGCTTCTTTAGTGCTAAGATTATTACAAGCATTTACTATCACATCCAGATTTTTTTTTTTAATCAGGGGTGATGGAGATCAAATTTAGGTCCTCAAGCTTGCACAGTTAAGCAGTATTCCTACTGAACTGTATTCCTAGTCTGTTTATCAGTGTTTTCTTATTTGAATCTTTAAGGACCTTATGTGGACTATAGGCAAAGATTATTCGGACCTGACTTGGTCATGTTAATCATATGAAAAGATGGGGAAAATCTTAAATGAATTCCAAGTCTTGAGCTCTGGGGAACAAAAAAAAAATGAACAAAAACAATGGTAGACAGAATTCAGACTACTGAAAGGCTTCTTAAATCAACTTTTTTAGCAGGTGAAAGCATTTCTTTTGTAAGAACTGGAGATCTTGATGTAAATCACCGACTGATCAGGAAAGGACCCAGAGTTGTCTAAAGAGACCATGAAAGTGTTCCTAGAAAGCCAGACAAAATGATCTAAAGTTTATTTCAATCTGAAAATATTTGTAATTTTATTATTGAACTTAAATATTACTAAGGAATATACAATTTCATTGAATTATTTTCATGGCATATCACTAAATCTAAAAAGTTTACATCTTGTGATCTAATAAGATATAGTGATGGAGTATATATGATTACTGATGGCCTTTTGCTCTTCTTTGGGCATATTTATATGTTCTTTGAGGAGTATATAATATATATATGTATGTTTATAACTTGTAACAAGAAATAGAAAAGTTAAGAAGATTGTGATTCATGCTCAGCTGTACAAAGATAGAAAAGCCCCATGTGATCAGGAAGCTGAAGACAGATCTTGCATTGCCAATATTAAATCTTCACTTTTAGAGCTTGTCTGGTCTGGCTCAGTTATACACTAGATGTTTTTTAATGCTAATATTCACCTCTTATATCTCTTTATTAATCTAAATGGATTTCTTTTCATCTATACATTGTTGATGGATCCATAATTGGTTTAGAGCTCTAGATACTCTTTATTAAATTATCATGGATGTTTAAGTCTATAGTTGTTAAAATGCTTTTGATATGGATAACTTTAAAATCTTTAAATTGCTGGTTAGTAAGTATTTATTCCTCATCAGATAAAATAAATCTTTGTCTTATATAATGCAATAAACATTTTTGTTGGTTTTCTGTTTAGACCCATCTCTAAATGAGATACTTAATGATTCATTGATATATGATAAGAGTACACACAGAGACATTGTTTTTCCAACTGATTATTTATATAGAGTAGAATTTCTTGATCTCATGATACAATATTTCTGTCCAAATGTGTACAAGTGATTTATAAGACTTTTATATAAATTTATAGCCCTTTCTGTGTTTCTGAATAAGCTCTGTGGCCATGAGAGTGCCATCTGTCACCTCTGTGTCACCCCAGCAGAGCATAGAGCACAGCCCACAAATGAGCTAGGGAAATTAATAGGAAAGGAAATGACCACATATTCAGCTGAAGCCCCATATTTTCCCTTAAGACCTAGGGAGCAGGTGGCCATGGGTTCTTCTGACTCATTAGCCCATGTTTATTAGTTGTCATCAAAGTCTTTGTATTGTACTCTTAGTTCTGAGGTATAGATAGGAAGAGATAAAGTGGTTGAAATCAGAGCAGAAAGCCACCTTTGGCCTAAATGTGCTGTTGTGTAAACAGTAAGTTAATACAATATAAATAAAATAAAATTTAAAAACTATTTCTATTTAGCAGAATCAAACTGCCCTCCAAATTTATATAACTTTACCTATAGATCAGTGCAGCTCTCAGAGTTTGTCAGAAGTTTCTTTAGTCAGCAAATGATGATTAATGCACACACAACAAGTCAAAGCACTGAAAATAAACATTAATGGTGTTCAGACAGAATAGAACAATTTTATCAGATCCCCTCTTCAAGGCCCAGGAATCCTTGTAGAATAGGAGGCAGAAAAATTGTAAGATCTGGAGGTTGGGTCAAGGGGGTGCTGAGCAAAACGGTGTCTTCTGTTTGATGACAGAACTGTTTCCATCATTTGCTCACAAGAGTTATGGTTGTCAAGAACCACACAGAATCAAGCCAGCAACAGTCTGGAGTGAGATAATGATCCTGATCCCCTACATCTATCTGATAGTAGATGAGAAAAAGCCAAAAGTCAGGGGCCTGTAAAGACTTGCTTTCCCTTAGATAGACCTTACTTTCAAAAGTTTCTAGAACAATCAAAAATGTGCCACCAACTGGGGACTAGACATTGAAATATAAAACTGAAGTGTACACTTCAAATTCAAACTATAATGTAAATGTATCAGAAGGAATGATAAGATGGTCCTCCCAAGGTTCCTGTTACTCTCATAGTCCCCTCTCAGACCTGTCAACCCAGCTAAGAAGGCAGACACACACAGTTGCAGATACATAGATATGTGTCTTGTGAATTTGTATGAACCATGCTAATGATATCAGGCTAGAAAATACAATCTTCACTTTGCAGAGATCATGGTAGTTGTGTAATACCCAGATTTCATCTTCTGAAAAGATTTAATAATGCATATTTATTGTCTATTATCTACCTATAATCTATAATTTATCTATTTCTATAATTGGAAATTTATAGCAATAGGATAAGCTTAATCATTAAAGAAAATCAATGAAAGGAGAGTACCTGGTTATAGATATGGTAGCATAAGTGCATTAGCAAGACAAGAATCAATCCAGTTGTCTCAGCTTTCTAATTTCTGTGGACATTCATGCACTAAGTCTTTATATAGACGAAGAGGACTTTCATGGATGTTTCTTATTTATACAGGGCACTAAACAAGAAAAAGAGCCCATAACTAACAAGATATAAGAGAAGCCTGGGGCTAAAGTTTAGTTGATGGACAACACACAGTAGCTTATTGTGTGGATCTTGATGTCACTGAGTTAAGTCCTGACTCACTTAGTGTTTGGATATCTACTTTTATTCATGGGTATCAGTTATCTGCAAATTAGAATATTATAAGAGGATTAACTTTAGTTCTGCTTTAAATGGTTTGCCTAGAACCTGATGTGAAGGAAATAATAAGGGACAAATTCCAAGCTTGATAGGACAGGCCCTTTATGTACAGTAGATGAGAGACTTGACTAGTAGTCTTGGATATGGAGGAGGCATGTTTCCTGGGTGGCTTCTAGCACTAGAATTACATACTGATTGTATTTTTTGTTTTTAGAAATAAACACAAATCATTCAAAAAATCTTTCTTAGTAGAAGAGCATAGCATGACTATTTAATTTTAAAACATGCATTAAAGGTAGCACATTAAAATGGCAAGTGTCTACCTTATCTTGGGGAGTACTTGTGTCTCATCCATTACTGTCACTGTGTTTGGTCCCTAGCACACTATCACGGCAGGCTAGTTGAATACTTTAATTAACTAGTTAGTGGTTTATTATAATAATGAAAACTTCCTTATGTAAATTGCAGACTTACAAGGAATATAATTATAAGAAGTGGGTTCCAGTACATTTTACCCAGTAAAAATTTTGTTTGTGTTTCGGAACATGTGTAGTTCCGAAACAAGGCTTTAAGAGCTCTTCCACAGCCAGTACACACCTCCTCCTTCTCCTCCTCCTCCTCCTCCTCCTCCTCCTCCTCCTCCTCCTCCTCCTCCTCCTTCTTTGTCACCAGCCTAGATTTTGGTCTCTGAATGACAAAAGCATGAAGCAAAGCCAAATTCCTCCAGAATCAGAAATGTGATACAGTTGAGTAGTACAACCTAGCTGTCACAAGCTACCAAAACTATTGATCATTTCTTCACTACTGCACAACATAAACTAGAGAACATTTCTATAAAGAGATAGACAATTATTTGATTCCTCCAATTATGTTTTATTTCACCCCTTTGCAATATTCTAGAAGGAGGCTCCTGGTAACCACTTTTTCCCCATGGCTGATCTTGCATAACAACTAGTCATAAGAACAGAATGCTGAGCAATGGCACACTAAGTCATGTATATTTTTCACTTGTACATTTTTCTGTGGATACCTCCTTCCTTCTTTAAATGCAATTTTCAACATGAAAATTTGCAATACTCTTTACAGACATAGCCAGGAACTGCATTTCCCTCCCCTTTCTGTGTTTACAGTAATATGATACATGCTTTTATCTCTATAATACTTCTTACATAATACATATTTTTGTCCTTTATATATACTCAGCATTACCGGTGTGCTCCACTTTTTTGTCAGCTCCCCAGGAAACATGGTCACTATAACGGTGAGACACATACTAGCTGTATGATTAAAACATAGCTTCAGAGTCAGATGGCCCCAAGCCAAACCTGCAGTATATCATTACCTCTTCACCTGTCTCAGCCACAGTATCTTTCTCTAAAGCAGAGCTACCAGTCAACCTCCATGATGTTTTAAATGGGGCCACAATAGTGTTTAGCATTGCTTTTGGCAGTATATATGAAAACAGGTCTTTGTTAGATGAATAAATATAAAACTTTTGGAGTAAGTAACACTATTTCTCCCCACCATGAAATACATTTACTAAAGAGACATATACAGCCTAAAGCCTCAGAAAACTCATCCACTGTCTCTCAAAGTTGTTTCTGAAGAAGTGGGATAGTTGACATTGTATGTGTGTTTTCATGATTTGTGCTTTTTAAATAATAGGAGCTGATTAATTTTCAGTTAATGACAATGTCAGGAAAGGTTGAGGGCCTCCTCTAGAGCTGGCACCTTCCTGGGGAACCTCCCTCCTGCCCTGTGTATTTTTAAAATAACACAAAGTATTAATTTTTAATTAGTGTCTGCTAGCAATGGCAATATACAGTATTATATTTTCTGTTACATTTCTTTAATTTTTGTTGATGTGTGTTGTCTGTGTATGTGTGGGGGTAGGGGGTCAGAGGAAAACTTGTGGGGATTTGTTCTCTCTTACCACTGCAGTGTCAGGAATAGAGCTCTGGTCAACAGCCTGAGCAGAAAGTGTCTTAACCCACTGAACCATCTTTCTGGCCAAGGGTTATTGTTTTTCAAACTCTGACCCAGCTTATTTACCAAGTAGGCCAAGTCATCTACCTCTATCTCAGATCCAGAACTGAAATCAAACAATGCATGTTGTTACGTTTGATCTCCATGGTACAACTGCTGCCTTCTGGAAGGGCCTCAACAAACAGTCCTGATATATGTGGAAGGGAACAAAAGTTAGTTTGGAACACTGACAGAGGTTTTGTATTAATGTGCCTCCTCAGCTGGCCTGTACAAACTTCCAAAGGCAGCAGGACCTGTGACAGCTGGCCAGCCTCAGAACAAGCTTGGCCCCATAAGGACAGCAGGACTATGCCATTAGGAAACAAGACAGAGAGCCTCCTCCACAGCTGGTGCCTTTTCGGAAAGGTTCTCATCAGGAGTAGTTACACAGACAGGGTCACAGAGTCATAGGTCTATAGGGATTGGGTAACAATAGGATGACATCCCTCGATCTCATGGTTTCAGAAACTCATGAATATTAATGAAGTGCATGTGTCTCATCAAGAGAAATTATTGATTAAACGTCTGTACCCAAGTGTCAACATATTAGGGTTTAATAAAGTGAACTAAATTGATAGGGAACACTGATCTCTAGCTCATGCAGCAGAGTGGGACCTGGAGTACTTAAACAAAGCACACAAGGAGAGACACCTTGTATTCTTATGATCAGTTCTGAAGTTAGTCCATTATTTGATTTCATAATACCAACAAGAATCTTTAAATTATGTTCATTTGTAAGGGCATGCATGTGTTTACTGTTGATTACTTTAGAGGGTCCAAGGTAGAGTTAGCTGTCTCTGAAGGACTTAAGGACTCAAGGATTTAACCTCCAAAACCCTCCTGGTCCTCTGTGATCTGGGATGTTCATACTGCTTAGCTCCATTTTTGACCAGAAGAAAAAATTCTACATACATTGCAAGGTGCTGCTGAATCCATTGTGTATTTTCTTATGTATATTCCAGGTTTAATGATTTCTCATATGAGTCTATCGTTGATGTGTATGCAGTTGGAATTATATCATTTTAGAATAGTTTCTATTCTAAATGCCAGACAGTATTCATTATCTTCAGAACGCACTAAACACATACCAAATATTTCCCTTCCATCTTTCTTTCTCTACTGTGGACGTCTCCTAGTGCCTCCATAACAGAATACCACAAACCATGTGACTTCAAACAACAAACTTGTAACTTATCTGAGTTCTGGAGGCTTAGACTGAAACCAAAGCATTGGCACAGACACACTTTCTCTGAAATATTAGGGGAACATTTCCTTGGCTCCTTCTGGCTTCAGGTCGTGCCTGTCAGTTCTCGATGTTCCTTGGTTGCTGCTTTGGCATGTCAGTCTGAATGTCTCAAAGGTTCACATCCACAGTGAGCAGAAGTAAGAGCTGTGACATATGTCTTAGTGCTTGTAGTGCTGTAAAGAGACACCATGACCATGACAACTCTTCTAAAGGAAAATATTTAATACAGGCTGGCGCATAGGTTCAGAGATTTATTTCATTACCATCATAACAGCACACAGGCAGATGTTGTGCTAAAGAGTAGCTGAAGGTTCTACATCTGGATCAGTAGGAAGAGAGAAAACGATACTGCATCTAGATTGAGCTTTTGAAACCTCAAAGCCCATCCCCAGTGACATACTTCCTTCAATAGACACACCTACTCCAACAAAGTCACACTTCCTAATAGTGCCACTCTCTGTGAGCCTATAAAGGCCATTCTACTCAAAGCACCACACATTCTTTTTGGGGGAAACATAGACCAATCCAAAAGATCTGGCAATTTCTATCATTGCTAAAGCTCTTTTGTTCATCCCAAGGCCTACTCATACCCAATCCCACACCCTTATCTTAGAACCACAAACAATTAAAAATCCACTTGCTTTGTCTATTTCTTATTTGCCATTGATAGAATATTTCTTACATGATGTTAAAATAAGAAACATTACCACTAAGAGAAATCAATTTGTTCACACAGCAGAACCACAGGAAGAAGGTAAGGATGCACAGTACACTTCTGGCTGTCGACGTCTAATGAAGACTATCTTGCAATAGTCATAGCAAAGAGCTATGAGCCATAGATCTTTTTCATGATATTTTCTTTCCTCTAAACCTGTTACACGTTGAGACTGTTTTATTTTCAGGGAACAATAGAACACTGCTATCTTGAGGTATAACAACCCTGAGGAGCTTGTAGTAATTTTCTTTCACAAGCTCGGAGCTGTGTTTGGTTTGTAGTGTGCCATACGCAGTTTCAAAAACATTCTATGGGACAGATGGAGATGTGCCAGAAACAGGTATGAATTCCAAATTCCATGATATTCTTCATTTTTACAATCCATATATGAATGCCCAGCATGACATTTTTGTTTTCAAATCCTTAGTTATGAATAATATCTCCTCTCTCTCTCTCTCTCTCTCTCTCTCTCTCTCTCTCTCTCTCTCTCTCTCTCTCTGTGGGGGGGGGGGGGGGGGGGGTGGGGTGTGGGTGTGTGTGCCCGCGCGTGTATGCACATGCACATCTTTTCTGTGTGTGCGTTCTAAGGCAGTAACTCATGGCAGATACTGGAGACAGGAACTGAAGCTGAGGCCCTGTACAAACTCTGCTTGTTACATTGTTTCCTTGCTTCTGACTTAGCTATCTTTCTCAAACAACCCAGGACCACCTTCCCAGTTACCATCCACAGTGGAGCCTAGGCCTTCATCATTTACTAAGCAAGAAAAGGCTACCATGTACATCTAAAAGGTCAGAGGAAATTCCTTAAGTAAGGTTTCTCTTCCTGGGTGTGCCAAGTCAACAACCAAGATTAGGCACCAATCTCAGTTACCCAGTAAATTGAAGTAGAACATGAATTCAAGGTTTGATTCCAGAATTCATGCCTAATATTTTATAATAAATATCTTCCCATTTGTGAAATAGAGGCATAAGAGGTGCAGGAAGCTCTGCTCTGACATGTGGTCCATGGTCAAGAGTCTTTACAAACACAGTAGAAAGAAAAGGTAGAAATGATCTGATTGGTTACATCCAAGACTTTTCCTTATTTGGACATGATCTGACATGGATGAATGCATGGCTGCTTGGGGTTGACTGACATTTGGCTGCTTTTACACAGCAATGATAGGTTTCCACTTTGCTTATGTATTGCTTGGTTGAAGCTCTTGGTCAAATTATGAAGTCAAATTTAATTTAAAACTGTTAACATTTTAATGTTATTTTCTATTTTGTTCCTTTTGTGCTTGAGTTTGCTCTGCTTGTTAAACTACATACTGCCTTCTATTTCATGGTATGTTTACACATTTTAATAGAGTTCAAATGAGGTAATTTATAAATAATTTAATGGCCACATAATATTCCCAATTATGGACACACTTAACCAGCTCCTTTTGTTAGCTTTTTAAGTTATTGCCAGAGATTTGCAATTATTAAATAGCAAAAATAAATCACCGTAACAATGGTATATTCTGGAAGTGTTTAAAGCTCAGTTATAACTGATGGCTCTAGATTTTCGAATACTTAATTTTTAAATAATTCCTGTTTTATTATGTTGATATTAGTAATATAAGGCACTTAACATGGAATTGTAAATATTGGTGAATTGTTATGCTATTAGCCTATTAGTAATATTATCTTTTATTTAACATTGTTTCTTTTTTCACTTACTACTTTAATCAATATTCATTGAAATAGGTCTAGAGACAGAGTCCAGTATAGAGTGAAATTCTAACATATTCACATAAATCAAACTGTATGGCCACATCCCCTCTTCTGCAATCTTGAATGATAGTCACAATTTTCTGGGTCTAGAAAAATGATTTCAGACATCTTCCAGAGCCTTGCTCATCTCTGTAGGAGCTTTAATTTGCTTTTTTATCAGAATTTTTTGTGAGCAGCAGTAGTATTTTACTCTCAAATAATTCACTAAAGAAGAAAAATATTTAAAAGCAGAATGGTGATATGAGAATAAAAAGGAAGTTTTTAGAAACAACCAAAGTTGTAAACTTTTTCCCTACCTTGATCTTGGCCATGTTTATATTCAATAATAAAAAACAAATTTGAGATACACATAAAAAAATAACTGGACATGCACTAGAAATATGGTATGAACCTATGAAGTACAGTTAGTCAAACTGTCATGACTTTATCTGTGAGCTAACAGAAACTTCTTTCTGAAAGTATCTCAGCAAGTGGCCAATGACCAGTGTGCTTCAGAGGAACCTGAAGGTTTTCAGTGACGTAAATTCCTCCACCTGAGCCAATACAAGGGTTGAAAACAGAAATGGCATATAAGCAAATTCTTCATAAAACCTTAGTTACAGGAATATTTGAGAGGAAATAATTGCCCTTAAACCCTTATTTTTCTTCTGGTCAGTCTCCCACATGCTTGACACTTGAGTGTGTTTTCAAAACTATGATAATACTGAGCAAGATCTGGGGAACCAAATGCCCTTGGACTTTCCATATACACTTTCAAGAACCTGTGTGCTTACTTCCACACATTGCCACTTCATGCCAAGATTGGTCATTTCTTTATAACACTGGCATCCATTGAATGATGGCTTCTTGCGCCAAATTGGATTAAATGTGTGCTTATTTGTTTTTTTTCCTATTTCTCCTGTATTTAATGAGAATGACTTGAAAATGAGAATGTGTGTGTGTTAAAGAGCCATTGAAATCTTTTATCAATAAATTCATTCATAGTTACCTCCTATTACCAGCTCCTGCCACTTAGAAAGAATTGAAACACAGACACTGAAGGTCAGATATGTACTCAGACTTCAAGGGCAGCCAGCCCTGGGTGAGATACCCTAAGTGAAATGTTTTTATTGGCACTACTAGTGTATCTAATCCAAGGAAATGGTTGTAAATGGCTTGGGCTTGCTATGCTGTGTCCTGTTAGTATTTACTCTACCCCTTTAACTTTCAAGATTTTAGTGAAGTGGTATAAAGAGGTGATATATTATAGACAGAAGGAAGGAAACGAGCCCTTTACTTCAGAGGCTGGTCCAAGCCTTTCACTTGTCTGTAAACCCAGAATTCCAGATAATTAACAACCTTTGCTATAAAGGTTGTCAGAGGAAGATGATGTCAGTTTTATATCAAAAAGTTTTCAAATAAGGGACTGGCTGAGTAAAGGGCTTATTTATCAAGCAAGTATGACTGCCATTGGTTGGATCCCAGAGTCCACATAAAATGTTTCATGGTTATGGAAGGCCCACCTGTAATCCCAAACACCAAAGTTGGCTAGGCAGATTAGCTGAAAGGACTTTAGCCAGAGATCCAGATTCAATGTCCAAGGTAGAAAGTGATTGAAGAAGATGCCTGATTTCACCTACAAGATGCCCCACACACATCTGTACTCATGCACTCACTTTTGTATGTCAAGACACAATCAAATATGCATATGCACATGCATAATCAAAATACAGATGCATAGACAAAATATATCAAGCAAAAGTATTAAAAAAGCAATAAAGCACTAGTAAGACTTGAATGTATGTAACCTTGAATATGGCCTCACTCTTCTAAGGTGCTTTTGGTTTTGGTTTTGTTTTTTCTGAAAATCTCCACCTTATTTTACATGGAAAATATCTTAAGCATTTTTAGCTCTTATCACGTAGAATTCTACACGGTTACTTGTAATCCTATTCTGTGCCTCTTAGGATCCAGCCTGTGAGCTCATTTAGATAGCAACTTCAGAACTCTTCAAAAGTCATACATATGTGACTATTATAAAGACTGAGGTACAGCACTCCTCTGAAACGCTCACACTCATTCTTCTACAGACGTCTTATTCTTCCCTCAAATGCACCACTACATAAGGATCTATATTAAGATTGCATTTTCATGAACTCTAGTTGTGCTTCATAAAAGCTCATCCTGAAATTCTTTTATGTGGGTTAGTCAAGGATTCGGCCTCCCCTGAGCGGTGGTCTCTGAAAAGAGACCCTCACAACTACTCTCTCTCATGTGTTTGCCCTGACTCCATCCAGTAGCTTTGAACATTGTAACATTAACACTCTGCCAATTTTATTATGAATGTTTTCCAATATATCACTTCCTTATAAATTTTCATGTGCTTGCCTGAAAATTCAGCATTTAAATTTTAAAGTGTGTGTGGTCCCTAGGTGAATATTTTCTCTGTATTGTTTTTATTGTTTTACCATTCAAAATACTTCATTTAAGTATGAAGTCTGTTTTTTGCTTCTTTTTCTTCTACTTACTTTTTAACTTGAGAAATTTAATGCTTTGCCAATAAAAGTAACTTACTACTGTGAAGTAAATTGGAAGTAATATTGAGTAAATCTAGTGTAATTTAAGTAAAACATATTTTTGTAATATTGCATAAAGGGATCGTGACTATTTGACTACTGATTAATATAAGATTTTTGCAGACATATTGGATTACATGTAGATTATTGTATATAAATCATATATATACATGCACATATACATGTAGATTATTGTATATAAATCATATACATACATACATACATACATACATACATACATATATGTGTGTGTCTGTCAAGTCACAGATGTTTTCCCTATAGATGAGGTCAGCCACATCCTATATCTCCCTGAGAATGACAGTTTCTAAGGCATAATGTTCCCAAAGTAGGGAGAGAAAATAGTATTGTCTTCCTAAATTATGATTTTTATGTCTATGTAATCTGATACATAGACATAAAGAGACACCCCATCCCAAAGTCTATAAATATGAGGGATTTTTTCTTTGTTCTGCCCATTGCTATGGGCTCTCCAGTTTCTTTCTTTGTGAGTGACCATTTCCCAAAGAAATATTTCACCTGGAA
This sequence comes from Sigmodon hispidus, assembly GCA_004025045.1. Lineage (NCBI taxonomy): Eukaryota > Metazoa > Chordata > Mammalia > Rodentia > Cricetidae > Sigmodon > Sigmodon hispidus. Next base: position 254,496 of record PVIH01000496.1, read on the forward strand.
TTCATCCTAATACATCTCACTACCAAATCCAGAAGAAACTCTTCTATGTAAAACAAATCAGAGCTCCTATTCTATGTACATATGTATGTATTTGTATAAGTGTACACGTATGTGTAGAATCCCTACCATGAATCTACTTCCCCACTTTAATGAACATTTAATTGACAAAATCTTGGTTCTAATTCTACTGCCTATGGGGACTTTCCCATTAATATTGGTATTAGTAAACAGCTTTGGTTGCTTCACCACTTAGATTAGGATAGGCTATTAGCTAGTACATATGGACACTTGCTAATTTTAATAAGAAAATTCTCTAAGGATAAGAAAATATTTGGGAGATTTGGATCTGTGAATCTTTCACTCCTCCCCCCATCCTGTTCCCTGTCTCTTGTGCTAAGGGTTAACCCTAGAGCATCACACTTTGTAGGCAAGTGATCCACCACTGAGCAATACACCCCAGCCCCCAGGGGATCACATTCTCACACTCATTTCAACTGAGATTTAGGATTGGGTTGAGATGGTAGCATGAGAAACATTCAGCATTGTTGAAAAAAATTCATTATTCAGCCTTTGAGTTCTGAAAAATGTTTATGTCCTGAACCAAAGTGCTTTTGATTTTGGAAAGAGTCACACTTAATTATCTTGTAGGGGCAACAGGCATACAGCTGTAAATCTAGAATTGTCCCCAGATTTACTGAGTGACTTGCAGTAACAAGAGACACAAAATATGGTTTGAAAGATGAACAGAAAAAATAAAATATAGAACATTCATCTTCCTGTTGAAGAAGAAAAAATGTTCTCAGAGCTGGAAAGAAACAAGCGGACCAGACACAAACACCAAATCAAAGAATTGTTCAGGGTCCTTCAGAACAGGTCCTGAGCAGATTGCTACTAGAGCTAAATCCCCTAGCATGGAGGGGACCTGTTTCCAGTCCTCAGTGTATTCAGGAAAGCAAGCCATGTGTAAGACATATTCATCTCTACACAATGTAAAGTCTGTGCTGAGGGCAAGGGGGCTGTGGCAGGCTCCCTAGAACAGGAAGAAAAGCAAGGAGAGTAAGCAAGGCGCACGCAGGTGTTATAGAGTGTCAACGCCTGGAATCAGCAGAGGTGGTGGCAGAGTGGGAGGCACAGCTGCAGGATGTCATCCACATCAACCGAAAACTTCTTGTCGGACACTTCTGCTGAACCAAACTCCAAATCTTTGGCTTCAGTAAAGAATTTTAGAACAAGTAAATAGGAAGCAGAGTGGTGTCCATTGAGAGAAATCCTACAGATTTTGAGGAGGAAAAGGCTGGAGGCCTATCTCTGTGGTTAAAAGCACTGGCTCCTTTTCCGGAGGCTCTAGGTCTAGTTCCTAGCACCAACATGATGGCTTATAATTATCTGTAACTCCAGTTCCAGGGGCCCAAATGGCCTCAAAAGGCATCAGGCGTGCATGTGGTACACAGATGTGGCCCAAACCATCCCCCACACATACACTTCATTTAATTTAAAAAAAAAAAAAAAGGAATGATGATTAAGAGCATGACTATTGTCAGGAAGAAAGAAAAACACACAGGGGTGGGCTTCTTTAGGAGAGAGTGGTGTGTCATTGTTGAACATGACACATTGGTGGGTTTGGTGGCTAGTCCCTTCAAGGGTTACCAAGAAATCAAAATGAGAACCTGTGCTTCCTGATGATGCTGTGGGTCACAGGGATGCAGGAAGGTAGGTCACCTTCAATATAAGAAAAGTGTTGAAATCTCAGAAAAAATCCAGGGCAAAAGATTGAGTCTTACATTCAGGCCTTAAATCTGGTTCATCACTATTTTAACATGAAAGACCTATATGTAAAAGAAATACCATCCCTATACTGGTCAATTGACAAAATGCTGTTAATTATTCTAGAACTCTCATTTTAATTCCTTATTATTTTATATGTTTTACTGACATGCATGTATGTACACTGTGTGTACCTGGTATCTGTGGAAGCCAGAAGAGGGTGTTGAATCCCCTGAAACCAGGGTTACAGACAGCCATGGGCTGTTGGGTGCATGCTGGGAATCAAACTCCAGTCCTCTGGGAGAAAAGCAAATGCTTTAAGCCTCTAAGTCATCTCTCCAACCCTTGGTCCTGAAATTTCTTCAGGCTTGGTGGGGATAAAGATTCTACCCTCCTAGAGAGCACAAGTCTCAACCTGTCTGATGTAAGGGGACATGAGAGTTCTGAGCTTGTAGATCAGAGGGCCACTGCATACAGACAATCTGGAAGACAGGGTGGAGCTGTTACTCAGGAAGGAGCTAGTTCCTTTTTCTTCCCTTAGCTTTCCCCGTTTTTCTATCGAGCCTCAGAGGTAGAGGAATTGACAGGCAGTATCAGGCAGGGAGAGTAACAGTGAGGACCGTAGATTATGGGTGTGCGCAATAGCATCACACTCTGATGCTGGAAAACAATCTAGGCACATTTATTGGCGAGTGTGCATTAGGGGAGGAAGTGGCAGCTTCAAGAGTTCACTTACCCAGACGGGAAATCCTCAAGTCCTCTTACCACCCCGCCCCCAGCCCACCCTCCACCAGTTTGTTTTCCGCTATGGCTGATGACAAATTCCTATTTAGATGCTCTTGAGTCATTTTGGCCTTAGGGTGGGGTGGTGGCTGTGGATTAAATCAAGTCTTTGGATCTCTTCTTAAAAGAGCACTCCAACTCAGATCACTTTATGCACTTTTAAAATGATTCCTTTTGGATACCTCATTAACGCAGTTGTTCTTAATTTTCTTTTGTTTTCTGCTGTTCTTTACACGGGGTCTTGCTCTGTAGCAGAAGTTGACCTGGAATTTGCAAAATAGCCTAAGTTAGCTTTGAGCCTAAAATACCTTCCTCTCACTCCGCAAAAGTGTGGGGATAACAGGCATGTGCCACCACACTTGACTAGTAGTTTTTAATCTTTTGACAGACCATGTAGTCCCAGAGCCCAAATTGAAAAATGCTATTAGTATAAAATGCTAAACTGATTTTTAAAAGAAAAAGTTATAAGACAAGTCATTGTTACAGTTTTTATTTTATACTGTGTGTGTGTGTGTACTCACATAAAGGTCAGAGGTGAGTTCTCTCCTTCCACTGTGTGGATCCTAGGAATCAAACTCAGATTGTCAGGCAAGGCAGCAGCAAGTGTTCTTGCCCACTGAGCCATATTGCCGGCCCTCATTAATTTTTACATGATGTTAAGTGGCAATGCCTTGAAAATATTAGATTAAATAAATCCTTTGAAAGTTATTAATATGATCGCCATCTGTCATTTTATTCTCTCTGTGTCTCTGTATCTCTCTGTGTCTCTGTGCGAGTGTGTGTGTGTGTGTGTATGTGTGGTGATATAAGCCTGAGGAGGATGTCAAGTGTCTAGTTCTATCATTTTCACTTTTACTCCCTTGAAACAAGGTCTCTCATTAAACCTGGAGCAAGATCTGTAGCCAGCAAGTACTAACAATCCTCCTACCTGTCCCCCAGCACTGAGCTTCCTGCCTGTCCCCTAGCACTGAGGTTCCTGCCTGTCCTACAGCACTAAGATTCCCGCCTGTCCCACAGCACTGAGGTTCCTGCCTGTCCCACAGCACTGAGGTTCCCGCCTGTCCCCCAGCACTGAGGCTCCTGCCTGTCCCACAGCACTGAGCTTCCTGCCTGTCCCCCAGAACTGAGGTTTCTGTTTGTCCTACAGCACTGAGGTTCCCGCCTGTCCCACAGCACTGAGCTTCCTGCCTGTCCCCTAGCACTGAGGCTCCTGCCTGTCCTACAGCACTGAGCTTCCTGCCTGTCCCCTAGCACTGAGGTTCCTGCCTATCCCCCAGCACTGAGGTTCCTGCCTGTCCCCTAGCACTGAGGTTCCTGCCTGTCCCACAGCACTGAGCTTCCTGCCTGTCCCCTAGCACTGAGATTACTTGTATGCTCAATGACCTTTTATGTGGGTTCTGGAGATCTGACCTGGACTCACATCCTCCTGAACAGCAAGTACACTCACACACTGAACCTCTCTCCTGTCTTTCTCTCACTTTTAAAGTGATGACAAGAAAGTTAAAAATTACATATGTGGCTCACATTTTATTTTTATTGAACAGTGCCAAGCTCAGATTCCTTAATTGGAAAACAATGCTTACAGTTACACACACACAGTTTAAATTTATACTTAACTGTTGGTGTCCATGACGCTGTTCAGAATTCATGGAATCTAGGAATAAAACTATAGCTTTGGCCTCTTCATGGAACCATTGTCTAACATGCCTTTAAAAAAATAAATGGTAACATGGCTATGGCTTAAAATATCGAGGGGCTATGTCATTGTCTACAGGATAAGTACACATTTCTGAAATATTATAGTTAAGACATTTTTTCAGTATGACCTAATGTATTTTTTTTTTTCTCCTGACATCCTGATCACACACAGGCATCTGTCCCGGGCTCCTCCAAACTAATTCACCTCCTTTCAGTCAAACCTCTGCCCACCCCTCATCCTCTCCTCCCAGCCTAGATATGTCCTCTTTCAGTTTTTCCTGTGGAAAACTCTTCATTCAACAAAGCATTCATAGCATTTTCTTTGTTAATGTTAATCCTTTTCTGTGATCCAGTGTTGAGTTGGTTATTCCTTTGTAGGGTGCCCCATGGATGCTCATTCACATCCTCTTCTATCAGTTGGCTTCATGTTGTAGATAATCTCACTCTTAAGCATGGATATTTCATAAAGATGCATGATCTACTTGCATGCTGCAATTTGAACTATTTTAAGCCATGACCTCATATGTTTCATTTTTGGTTTTCTGTTGTTTTATATATGGTGTGTATGTCATTAACATTTGTTCAATAAATGAAAAGAGATTGGGTTCTCTAACAACTACTTGTAAAACCTTGGCCTGGAATTGTGAAACCCTTTGACCCTATGCTGCAGCCTGTACACACGTGCCTGACTTGTGAGAATGGTTAGCATCCTTGCCTGGCAGATTCGTGACAGATTCGCCCCAAGTAATCAGTGTTCTGGAATCTCCATGCTCAAAGCCTCTAGCAGCTAGTTATTATGCAGCCATCTCAGCTCTACTTCTTAATGATAGGGTGAAGTGACATTGGAATGAGCTCATCTTAACAGCTCATCTGCCACAGCACCAGGTGAGGCAAGCAGCAAGTCACGTCCTTCTTTAGTGTTCTGAGACAGCAGATCCTGAAAGGAAAGCTGGAAGACTTGAATTTGATCCCTGGTTCTGTTTGTCCTTCCTTGGTGTATAACTTTGCACAGTTTAGTTCAACAGTGTGTGTAGTATTTCTGCCTTGAATGACCATTTAAAAGAGTTGTGAGGAGAAATAAGAAAATGCAGGTGAATCTGGTTTTATAGTATGTGGTACATGCTGCGCTCTTGGCACAATGCAGCTGTTTGCAATATTATGCATTTTGGAGGAAGTTAAAAAGATTACAGGAGTTACAGCTGAGAAACAAGCAATTAGCTTCTATTAACAACAAAACAAAATGAGAGGATGCATCTTAAGTTTTCGACCTGGAATAGTTGCAGGTAAGTAAGGTTCACATGTCTTTTCACATGTCTCCTTGAATCTCTTGTTTCTGTTATAGAATACTTTATATATTTTCTTCTCATCTTACCATGTTTTATTATGAAAAACTCTAGCAGTCTAGCATATGAAGAGAATGAAAAGTGCTATTTGATTCAGTACTGATATGCAGAAGGGCAGGGCTCAAGGATGACTATAAGTTTAAGGCAGCCTGGGCTACATGGTAAAAACTTTTCTCTTTAAAAAACAGGGAATAATACCAGGAATGAGCATGTAGCCACATGACAAAGCATATTTAATGTGTTTTGGATGTTTTTATTCATCATTCCTTATACCTGTCAATCACATATCCAGGTTTCCATTTTAAAAATTCTACATAGCTTAAAAGGAATGCACCAGTTGGCATCCATCATTTGTACAGCATTTATCCTATAGAGGTAGCTAAATTTGCTAAGATAGGGAAAAGTGATGGATAAGGATGCATCTATTATTTTTCTCATAATTGTGACAAAATAATTAACAAAAATCACTTTAGAGAGGATGCGTTTATTTGACTCGTGGTTTCAGAGTCCCATGGTCCATCCTGCCTGGATACATTGAGCATCATCTACAATCAGGAAGTAAAGAGTGACAATTGCTGGTGCCCAGTGGACATCTTCCTCTTCCCTGGATAAATCAGTGTACTTTTACTTCTTAACTAAACCTCCCTGGAAATACCCTTACATATATGCCTAGAGATGCCTCTCCTAGGACATTCTAGATCTAAAATGGAGCTCAACCATCATAGAGGGCTAATTTATAGCTAAGTCCCAAACTCTGAAAACTATATATTTCAAATTAGAATTCTTCACTTTTTCTTTGACTTAGAGAGAAAACTACTGACATCCTTTAGCTCTCATTCTCTAGTCCCAGGGTAGTAGTTCCTAACTTTGTGTCCTAACCCATTTGTAAGTCATGAATCATGACATCAATTGAGCAGTTCATGGCAAACATTATCCAAGTTACTGAAACAGAGAAAAATAGAACAAAAGAAAAGAAAACCAGAGTCAGATATCAAGTGCACATAACAAGGGCAAATTGTTGAGAAGTGTGTTTTCTCCCTGTAGGAGACTGATATTTATGTATAAGTACCTAATCTCTCTATAAAGTGATACTTTATCCTGTGGGATCTGGTGACAAAAGTGAGAGATGACAGTGTACCAGTAGGCCTTCTATCTAGCTTTCAGGTTCTGGGGAGAAGCAAGCAATGAAGAGAGAAGATAGTTTGAGACAGTCTTGCAGGACTAGAGCTATGGCTAGAAACTGGAGTCATGAAGCCTACAACCTCTGCCTTCCTCCTGTGCTTGGGAATTCATTTCCTTGGTATAACACAAGTGTATCCAGAATTCCAAGTGTTACAAGACAGGCCTGATTCTTACATCTCTCCCATGTTTTCCAACATTTCTACAGATCAATGTTTTTGTTGTTGTTTATCTTTTATTTTTTATTTGTTTGCCTTTTAAGTCTTATTGTGTATAATGGGTCAAGTTTATTTTAAGTTGGTTTCTTTCTGGGAATGTTTCCCATGAGCTACCATAAAGCAGAAAGATCTATAAAATATAGTCATAAAGAAACTCCTTAGAACCAAAGGATATGTATGGCACACCATCATACAGAGACATACAGAAGCACAGAAATAATAAGAGAAAAATATATGTAAGAGCTTTAAAATTTTTTAAATTTGTGTGTGTGTGTGTGTCCCCAAGCTCCAGGGATCCACCTCTCTACACCCCTCCGTGCAAACTGAGATTATAGACCAGTGTTGCAGGACTCCCTGTCCCACTGATGACTTTGAAGATAGGGAAAACGCCAGCAGAATAGGAATGTGGGTGACTTGGAGGACCAAAGGATAGCCAGGAGTCAGTTGACAGTCAACAAGGACACAAAAACACCAGCCAATAATCACAAGGACTCAGATTTTGTCAAAACCACAGTAATTTCAGAAACAGGTTATTCTAAGGGTAGCCAGATAATGAGTAGGTCTAGCCAACACTTTGATTTTGGCATCCCCTATCTTATCCACAGGGCCCAGCAGAGCCTGGATGGACTGAAGACTTAGGGGTTTGTGAGTGAACAGTATGCTGTTCTCAGCTGCTATGAACATGAACATACCTAATATTTATAATCAATTTTCTTCAAGGCATTGCACATTTATTTTTCAATTCCTTTTCAAGCATGAGCAGGGCAAGGTGTATATAACTGCAAATTTTTGGATTATATTCATTGATATTCAGAAAAATTAAATGACCTTGCTGAGGTAATCTAGCTATAGAATTACAAAAAGAAACAGAAATTTAGTAAATAAAATTCAATAAATGAAATACTCTAATGAAAACCTACAGTTTTTATCTTTCTTCTGGATTTCCATTTTCTCCCTTTCCTTTACTTTCTAATATAGAAGCCTTATTTTTGAAGCTTCTCCCTTGCTAGATATTCCAAGGAGTTTCCATAGTTGGAAAGCTGGTTCAGCAGTTAAGAGTGCAATACTCCTTCAGAGAACTAGAGTTCAGTTCCCAGTACTCACATGATAGTTCAAAACTGTTCATGAATCCAGTTCCAGGGGACCCACTTCTCTCTTCTGACCTCCAGGGATGGGCATCAGGCATACACCTGGTGTATCTAAAGACAAGCAGGCAAAACAATAATACACATAAAATAAATATGTTTTGGAAATTATTTTGTCAGTTTCTTTATCAAGGTAATCCAAATCTGTATGTATGTCCTATGACCTCTTATCTCAGTGAATTTCAGAAGTATTCTTCTCCATCTTTCAACTTACACTATACTTGTTCATTACATGTCCCCTGCATGGCAATATTGAGAGGTAGTAATACCTTTCCAAGAAAAAAGCTAGTGGGAGATCCTTAGATCATTGAGTCTGTGCAAATGAAGTTACTTCCTCTTCTTTAACTTCCTGGTCATGAGATGAACTCTTTCCCTCCACCACACACTCCCACCATGATGCATTGCCTCACAAGGGCCTAAAGCAGTGTAGCCACCCTGTACTGGCCTAAGACCTACAAACCCATGAGCCAAAATAAAACCATTCTTTTTATACATTAAACTATCTCAGATATGTGCTATGGTAATGGAAAGCTGAGTCTACATCTATGCATGGTTTGGAATAGGATAAGGTTAGCTATAGCTAATATCTAGTATCTGTCCTTTGGGGCTTTGAGAGCATAATCAAAATGGACATCTAAAGCTTGATTATGCTGGTGTCATGACTAATACTGCTCTGGCACTATGTGGCTATATACAAATAACACCCCAGCTCAGCCTCCTTTGATTTTACAAAAAACTTCTTCTTCTTATCCATATCTAGTTTATGGCTAACCAGGTCATTCAATCATTCCTTTGTTTTGTGCTTTTTTTGACCATATGCTTAAAAATCATAAGCTCTAAGGCAGACAAATTTCCCAATATACTTAAATCCTAGGGCTAGAATTAACTACTTGATTTTTAGCAAGAAGATTAACTTCTTACAGACTCAGTTTCCACCCTGATAAAGTTGGAATGAAAATAAATTCATAGGGTAATAAGTAAGAATAATGTGTCAATAGACTGACAATATAATATAGTATGTCTGGCATCATTGTATTTCCATTTAATATATTTTGATTTTTGTTATAACTTTGTCATATTTAAGTTTCTTTTCTATCTGGCTAGATCCAACTTTTGAAAACAAGTGCCATATTTCATTTTTGTTAATATTCCTGCCCATCTATCATGATGTCTGGCATGTCATGAGTACTTGGGGATTGCTAAAAGACAGGATCAATGAGTCAGATGAATCAGCAATTGCTTTGATGTGTCACTACTACAAAATGTGTGTTGATTTTTTTTTAAAGGAGGAAGCATGCAGTGGGTTGAGGTAAGGCCAGACGTTTTTCTTTTGTGCAGATCTGAGACAACACATTGTCAACATCTCCATGAACTTGGATTAAGATAAAATGTGATGGCACACCTTCCAGATAAATCACATTAAGGAGAGAAATCCAACTGCATTCCATTGTTACCCATGTGTAGATTTTTTTAAAAAAATTATTTATTGATGAGCTGTCATTACCTTGCCATCTCTCTGCCCCAAGTCTGTGTCTCTAATTTTATCTTCACCACCAAAGCAAAGCAATTGCTTCCAAACTCATGGCCTTGTGTATATGCCAGTATGGTGTTAGCTCATATTTTGCCTGAGGAATTAGAGCCATGTGGATATACTTGAAACACAAACATGAAAGACAGTGTGATTCTCAAAGGATTCTGGAAATTACTTTTGGAAATATATTTTAAAATTCTCAAGCAAATGTGCATAGACTTAAAAAACTCCTTCTTGGGTGTATCCCCACTTCCAGAGGTGAAATTTCATCTCTCTTAATGGTGAATGCTTATAGATTTATTGTCTGCAATTGTCTGCTAGATGTCTTAAATTATGTGTACCATCAATACTTCTACATATTTAGAATTAATTTTTAACATTCTACACTTTTGTTTGGGAAGACTGCAGTTTCCTTCAAATTACATTTGTTCTTCATGTTGCCTACATTACTTTTCCCTGAGAGAGAAGTGAATTTATGTACAAGCATGTGCACATACCTGGAGTATGATGGTAGTGCATATGTTGTGGCATCAAAGTATTTCACTAATATTTTCTGATTTCTAAAAAAAAAAAAAAAATTGAGGCAAGATGTTACTGTGTATCTGGCTAGCTTACAGTTTTGTATATTGACCAAGCAGGCCTCAAATGTATAGATACCTACTTACTGCTGTCTCCTGACACCATACTCAGAAGTGAGGGAAAACATGTGAGTGCATCTTTGGTCTTCATGTAATAAAGAATAACTTTGCTGTTGAGAAACCTACCACTTATGCCCATATTTGTCCAATAAGTATTTATTGAAAATGACTGTACATGGAATTATGAGGAAAACACTATAAAAAGAACTATGGATGAATCTAAGTGCAGTCAGGCACATATATCCAAAATACCAGCAAAAGCACACGAAGTCATTTGGGTGACATTGCTTAATAAAGAGAGATAATTTCTGGCTTGAGGAATTAGAAAGCCCTTCAGGAGAAAATAAAATATGGGGTCAGTCTTTACTTATAGATAAGATCTTGATAGATGGAATGGAAGATGTATCGTAGAAAAACATTCTCAGAAGGTAGGACAGCATAGAACAAAGAGACAAAACCTGTTGATTTATAGGATCACACAGAAATAGTTTTAAATATGTATTTGACTGAAGTAGAACTTTATTCTGTGAAAAAGTATAGAAGAAACAAAGAAGAAACACAAGGCCTGTATTAATAGAATACTGGCAGGCAGGTTCACCATTATTGAGATATATCCTCACTTATCCACATTCTCATTAGAAATTGTGAATTAAGAAAACCTTCCACTGCATAATAAACTTATCTACTGACATAAACATCACATGTATTTTTACTAACATGTATATTCATGAAATGGTCCTGTAGCTTATTGATCATTAAAGGCCCAGGTGCCCAAACTTAGTGGGCCTTTACTTAACTCCAGAATTTGAACTTTGTTAAGTTCTCTTAGAGTCAAAATGTCAAAATTACAGCAAAGAATGGAAGGCTTTTTTTTTAATAAGTCATTTTCTTAAATGGCCACATAAGTCCAATATCATGATCCAGATGCATCCAATTCTAGGACGGACATGAATGGTGATCTTGAAGCTCGGCATATCCAGTCCTGTTTCCCTTGCCAGAGACAGGCAGAATCCCTGATGGAATTTGCCCAGAATAAGCAGAAGTTGAAACTCACCACCAGCAAACTGACCTCAGTGATGAGATCTGAGTTTTATAAGAGACAAGGTCAATATGGTGGTCTAATAAGATTGTTCCTCACAGACACATTTCTTTTATAAATAAAAAAAAGCTCACTAAGCAGTGTCTTTGAAGTTATTTCACTTAGTTTTTGTTCAAGTGTTTGAGGAATTAAATTGTGGTTAAATGAAAGATTTCTGCAAAAGAGGTAGAAGTACTTTTTACACTTTGTAATATAAGTCAAGGTCCCACTGAATAGATACAACTTGGCTAATCAATTCCCTGCCACAATCCACGAGATCCTCTCACCAATAATAAGCAGTGGATGTTACTGAGGGGGTTAGGACTATGATTTGTTTTCAACAATGAGATCAGGTGCCTTTGATAATCATATCAAGATGGAAGACATAGTCTGGAACTACCATGGGCAAGCTGGGACCTGTAGTCAGATTTTGGAAATTTTGAAAGCTGTTCTTCTCATTCGGTGCCCAGAGCTGATCTTTAAGATGGTCTGCATGTTGCTAATTTCTCTGTGGGCAGACTGTGCCCATTCTGTTTGGAGAATAGTTGGATTTAATGGAAATCTTCATGCCTCATATGTTTGGAAGTAGGTTGGGCTGTCTAGACTTGGGTTGTCCTTGGGAGCAGACTGTGTTTGTAGCAGTCCCCCAATGTGGGACTCACTTTTTTTATAAGTGTCAAGGAAGAAGGAATGTCCTTCTGTAGAACCTAGGATCTGGTGACCACGAGTCAATTCAAATACATGTCATTGCAAGACAGCATTCAAACAATTGCTGCAGATCGAAACTACCACTGTTTCTCGTTGACACAACAGGTGTGATTCTTGCTATTGCCCGTGTTTCCTTTTAGATAAGAGGCAAGCCTTGCAAATTTCCATCTACATGTAACCTATTTCATTTGGTATATTAGTTGCTTTTCTCATTACGATGAAGAATATCTGAAAAAACACAATTTATAGCAGGCAGCAGCTACAACTTGATACAGTGGAGAATAATAAAGGCAGGAAAGTGGGGCATCCAGCCAGTCATATTGCACCCATACTCCAGATACAGAGAGAGGCAAATGCTGATGTCCTGCTCACTTTCTCTCTTTAATTCTATCTGGGACAGGTGCCATAAGATGCAGGGTTCATTTTCTCACCTCAACTAGCCCATTCTTGAACTCCCTCACAGACATGATCAGAGGTGTGTTACCTAGAGCTTGTCAATTTGACAATTAATGTTAACCATAATGCACGGCACTGGGACTCTAATACAGGTAAAGTAAGTGGTCAATCAAGAGTACATTATAAATGTCCAAATATAATATATATATATATGTATTGTTATAATGAAGTAGAACTATGAACAAAGTAGTTAAAAATATACATTTTATGAGAGGTTTATTTTTATCCTCAATATGTTTTTCCCTGTCTATGTCACTTAAATTTGCTATTCATTAACATGTCACGATTTATTTAACCCTCTTGTCATCCAATTTCACTGTATTTTATAACCCAGACATATTTTCTTGGACTAAGAGTAAGTTTCTCATTGGTGGCATTGGATTGTCATGCAAGGCAGTTACCCCAGAGTGACATCATCTATGAACAAATCCCTCTTGCTGGGAAGAATCTCAGGCTCATCCATATTCTCCTCCTTTGTCATTTCCTTTATTGTCCTTCTCTGTTAGTTCACCCCACACTTAGTCACACACATGGTGCTGCTCTATGACACATAGCAATCTCCTTCATTCTCTCATATGCTCGCCATCATGGACACACACACACACACACCACTCATGCTGCTGGCGTCTCTTCCATGCTGAGTTTCTCACTCTCAAATACACACATGACCTCAAGTTTGTAATTTCCTACAGATGTGCTGTGTCCCCAGAGACTCATTCTCCCTCCTGTGAGCACGAGGCCTTTCTCCAGTACAGTCTCGCTCTGAGCTCGCACACCCACATCTGCAGGCACTCAAGGCTCATGTTGCCACCAGCCCCTCCTACACCTCCAGAGTCTGTCTCACTAGTGATCAGTGTGGGGACAGACGACAGGAAGGGTGGGGGAGGTGCCAGTAAGTCATTTCTCTTCCACCCACATTTGTAAAAATCTGCTTTCTTGGATTTTTTTCTTCCTTTCTGGTTATCAGAGAATGAGCTTGCTGGGCGGTGTGGAGGAACTCTGTCCTGAGGCCTCTGAGATGCTAGCAAGGGAAGAGGGTGGGAGAGCATCCTTGAGACCCTAGAAGCAAGAGTAAAGAACCACCTAGCTTCCTTGACTCACACGTACTCTCCTAAGCATTTTTAACTACTAGAGATATTTTGTTAAGCTAACCCATCATCTGTACAGAACTTATTATTAAATCTCTAGAAAAGGCAGCAATCCAAATGACTAAGAAATGATTGCTGATAAGTACATGAGAGGTAAGCAAACCTTTTGACAAAAGAGTGAGAAGGCCAGTATTCCAGGCTTTGAGGTCTATATGGTGCTCGCTGTATTGGAAGTGAATGAATGAACTTGGGGAAAGGGCTGAGTGTCCATAAAATAAAAATTTATTTATAAAACAAATCAGTGAAGTAACTGAACTTCTGCTCTCTAGAGATCATATTACATTTCCCTCTAAATTCTCCTTTCTATTGGCTAACTCTTGAAAATTGTTATATGAATCTTTCATTAAATTTGAAAAATTAAAAAAATAAATGTTTTACAATTTGAGAAAGAAGAAATTTTCTTCTATAGCCTATAGCCATGCTAATGAAATAATTTTTTAACTAGTAGCTATATTCTGCCATGGAAGCACAGTTTATTCATCCAGAACCCTCAATCAGACATTCTTTAGGCTCAGACTGCTTCCAATATAACAACCTTCTGTTAGCCATAAATACCACTCAAGAAACTGATATACCAGAGTCATGAACCCCAAGACAAGGAGTCTTGTGGGAGGTCTAGTTAGCAATAGTGAGAAGTGTGATACGGGGCCTAGAGGTGGTTAGTGTAAAGCACACAGATTGCCAGATGGGAGTGTGAAGATGGGGGGGCACCAGAGAGAGCCTGAAGAATGCACAGACAGTCCAACTCCATCCATAGACAGTCAGCGTAGTGTGTTTCTGTTTGTTTGTTTGTTTGTGCCACTGCCTGGTCGCCCTTTCTTTCTTAGTTTCCTACTTATTGTGGAAAATGTGAGTGAGTAATTAGCTTCCTGCTCTGGCTGTCATGCTTTGCCACCATGATGCATGCTTATCCATATCTTCTAAAATAAAAAGAAAGCCACATGAAAGTGTCCAGTTTTGTGCCAATCAGCTGCTGAGTTCATGAGTGAACACCAGAGAGCAAATGAACTAGAGATATCCATATGAATATCTGGAGTGCTGTGTTTACACTCTTTATTAACTTTCTTTTGCTTTGGAAATGCTATTTGTTTGGCAATGGTTTCTAAATAATAGACCACATCGAAGCTGTTACAGAGGAGATTTATGCATAATGACATATTTACACAATATGTTGGGAAGAGAAAAGAAAGCAGATTTTGAGAGAAAGTTTGTAGGAAAAATCTCATGTTTGCGTATATACACACAGCACACACGCATTTGCATAGACTAAAGCTCATGCAAACATGTGAAGACTTTAAACAGTGATTGTTTCTTGACTCTTGACTGCTAATTTACTTGTTTCTCTTTATTTCTTGCACCCATCTCGCTTTGCTTTTCTGCCGTAGTAGTCAAGCATTAGACATATGATTGCAATGGATAATTCACAGATTCTGTTTAACATAGATATTAAATTCATGATTTCTTTTCTAGAAGAAGCAATGATATGTAGAGACTGAAAAGCTGTTCTTTTATTGATCCCATCATGACCCTTTTCCTATCAGTTGTTTGTGAAAAGCAATCTACAAGTCTGTAGTTTAAAGCTGGGGTTGTGAGTCAGAGAGTGCAAGAAGCCCTAGAACCCATCTCCAGTCCACTAACAGGCTGTGGAGGTGCATGTCTATGACCCCAACACCGGAGGAGGACTGCAGGACAGATAAAGGTAGGAGGCTCTAACGCTCAAGGTCATCTGTAGCTACATTGCAAGTTTGAGGCCAGCCTGGCCTGCATGGAACTTTGTCTCATGAGAAAAATTAAGTATCGAAAGAAAGAAATGTTTTGTCATGGAGCAAATCAGGGTTAGTGTTGCAATCCAAGCCAAAGCTCATAGAAAAGAAGTCAGAGTATTGTGAATTCAGTGCCAACCTAGACTACCTGGGAAAAGCCTTTAAAAAGAATAATAAAGTGTTTTATCAAACAGAGGGATGCCCTTGTCTATGCCATTAACTTTGTGAGTGAGGAAACAACTGAACTTCTCAATCGAGGACAAAAACCAGATTTTGGAAGCAAAGTCCTATGTAATTTACAGTAAATTATTTAATCTTTATGAAAACCTGCCTCTTCATTTTCTATGCCTGGGTTACTCAATCATACTTTACAAGTTCATAAAGATTAAATGACCACATATGGAAATACCTGTCAGGGCCTGGCATATGGGAGGATCTTTGTAAAAGGTACTTTTCTTTGTCTTTTCTATTCTCCTGCCACAGCAGTTTTCTGAAAGGAGGGAAGACAGGATGAGTGTGTCATCTCATAATGTGATGTCCTCCAAGTCCCGCAGCATTAACCCTCTCCTATTATGAGGTGAACACCCAGATAGATACTGTGATGCCAGGAGCAACCAGATGCTAATCCTGCATGTTCATGGAATGGCTTGCAGAATTACATTAGAAAGTGAAACTGTAGAAACAACACTTGGAATAATTCAGGAACTCTTGAAAACCTTAACTGAGAGGGTTTTATTTTATTTATATTTTAAAAGATTCATTTAGTTTATTGTTGTCTATGTCCGTGTGGAAGTATGTGTCTGTGTGTACAGTTGCCCTCATAGGTCAGAGCTGTTGAACTCCTCCCCTAGAACTGGAGTAGAGATAGCTGTGACCTGCCTGACCTGCATGCAGAGAAAGGAATTTAGATCCTCTGCAAGAACAGCATGCATTCTTAATGTCTACAAAACCTCTATGGTATCTTCGTCTTATATTTTGATTGCATTCATTTATGTGTGCATATGTCTATGTGTAGATTATATGTGCATACACACAGGCATCTATTTAGGCACATATATGTCACAGCACAGGTAGAGATCAGAGGACAGCCTGTGGTAGTAGTTTTCTTCTTTCATGTTGGTCCCTGGAATTGAACTCCGGTCACCAGGTATGGTAACAGATGCCTTCCCTTGCTGAGCCTGTCCTGAGGCCTGAGAAGATATCATTTTAAAGGGCTTATTTATCTTCTTGAGTTATCAAATTCTTGTTCTACACTCATATATCCAAAAGATGATCAAAATTTATGTAAAATTCACTTTTTCCCTATGAATGGAAGGTTGGCATTTCTACCTGAAACTTTTCTGACCTCAATGTACTGAAATCTCCTGTCTGGGGCATTGTGATTTTAATGGCCTTCAAGTATCAGTACCAACAATGTGGATGTTTTCATATCAAGGGGAAACAATGGGAAACAGAGCCCAAGCTGAGTTCCTAAACTGTCCCTACAGTCCTTTCCACCTTTGAGCTTTCTCTCACCATGAAGTCGCATTCCATTCTGCCACAAAGATTCAAAACTGAACTTCAACTTCATCCTTCATTCCTTCTCTACTTTTTTTCTATCCCAATAATCCCACCATTTTCTCTATCTTTGCAGCCAATGCCTAATTTAGCTCCTATCTTCTCTTACCTGAAATTGCTAGATCAGTTTCTCAACTTGAGTCCGTCTGCCATCATTCCTCTTTGTTGCCCCAAGACCTACAGGATAAACTTTATATTTTTTCCTAACATGATGTTCAAGCTCATTGTAATTGTGATAATAAAGAATATTTCAAAACTCACTGGAGATGGGAGTCCGGGTGTGTATTTCCATTTTAAGTATTTCACCACAGAGTAGTTAGCAGTGTTCCTAAAGAGGATGCTATTTGAAAGGCAGAAGATCTTGAAGGGTTTGCGCTGCAGGACCTGGACAGAAGCTGAACTCATAATAGTTTGACAAGAACCCTGTGATACATGTGTGGGTGTCGTGTGTGATAAGGGTGCCAGAGCCAAAGAGTGAATGGACAGTTCTGCCAATCTGATCTGAGAGGCACTACCCAATGATGTGAGTGGAGCAGAGCTGCAAGGTTTCATGTATCTCCAGGACAACAGTCAGCAAGGGGTCTGTAGCTAAAGTTAATATGGGACAGGCATGGCTGCTGTAGCATCAACTGGGTCTGTATCCTGTCAAGTCTTACATTTATGATTCTGCTACTATCTGGAGAATTCAGAGAAGTGGCTGACTAAAGACATTTGAAAAAAAGAATCCCTAGGAGTTCTGATGGTTGTTTCTGTACAATAGCTTTTGCAAAAGCTAACTTGTCTAGATAATTTTTGATGTTTCCATGCTCAAGAAGACATTTCAGGAAAATAGTAATGCAAATAAAAATGTGTCTATGCAAATGTACACACAATGTACTTGCATTTTGTGTGTGTGTGTTTTGTAAGCATTTCTGGATGACTCAGGCACACTATTTAAATTATTCAGAGTTAAATTCAGGAAAGTTAGAAGGAAGGCCTAGGGTAAGCAGACTTTACATTTGACATTGCTTAATCCTGTCTCATTTTCCAAATGATCACTATGTGTCACTTTATTGGAATTACCACTTTTTGGTTGTCTTATCCTGGTTCAAAACACATAGTTCATGAGTTTTGGATTATTTTAAATGTATACTGAGGGATAGTCCACTAATTAGAATGTGAAATGTCCTATGGTGTTATCACAATTCAGTAGAAACACCCCACCCCTACAATGTTGGAGCCCTGGGAGCCTCACCCAGGCCTGTTCCTCCTTCAGGGCCATCTGCAGCTTGATATTTGACAGGTTTGAAATGACTTTAAAGGCAAGTTTTTAAAAAGATTTTGTTATTTAATATTTATAAGAATTAAAGCCCCCTGTCCTGCTAGACTGTGTTAAAGTGTTCAGTTGGTATTTTATATATATTGTATTTTTTTTGTGTTGAGGAATAGGAGAGCCATGACTTTCCAGGATTGCTGAGGGAAACTACAGCCAGGTACTGACACTGAACAGTTTCCAGAATTTTGACTATGTGTGTCTCTTTTTCTCCTCTCAACATTTTATAAGGTACTTATATGAATACACATTCCAGTTGCTAAAAGTGATATCAAAAGGCTGTGTCTCTTTCAGAAGAACAAACCAATGTGAATAGGACCAGGGTGGGTACACAATACAAAGTGCTCACTGGCTGAGGCCAGAGAAATTGAAGTCTCAGTTCCAAGTCCTTCTGTGTTCCTACCCTTGGGGCCACTTGTCAGAACACATCTGCTGACTTCTCTTGACCGTTCAATCTGAAGGTCTTCACACAGGTGGGGCTTCCTGGTTCTATGGATAGGGCATTGACTTGTTGTTTGCTCACAGTTTTAATTTTGTCAAAGACAATGGGCTTCATGGACACACAGGAACACTGTGATAGTCTCCAGCAGTTCCTGACTAAGTGTCTCATCTGGCACCTATCGCAATAACATAATAGTTGTCACTGTCGGACACATTGTTACTAATGATATCATCGTACAGTAAGTGTCCCAGTTTTATCTAATGAACAAAAAAAGAAATGATATATTTTGTAGATTGCCGAGGTTATTAAAGTTATAAGTACTTGATCATTCACAATATTCCTCTACTGTCCTTTTCTGTCAATACAGTAGTAGGTTTTTCATTTCTGGTGCTAGTAACATGTGCATTTTACCTTCATTAAATAATGATTATCCCAATAAGAAGTTTTTATTTTCTCTTTAGCTTTTTAGAGAACCAGCATTTCCTGCCATTGATTTGTCTATATTATTTTCCAGTTTTCTTTTATTCTTTCTCTCTCTCTCTCTCTCTCTCTCTCTCTCTCTCTCTCTCTCTCTCTCTTTCTCTCTCTCTCTCTCTCTCTCTCCTTTTTTGTGTTGGTTCTAGAGTTCAAACTAAGCTTGTCAGGGTTGTGTGATGGCATTCTGCAAGCTAAGCCAGCTCTCCTGCCCTCTCCATATAGTTCCATCAGGAGTTTATTTCATGTATTCACATGTCCTGGTGTTAAGAGATTACACATTAAGAACTGCTGTATCTTTTGGTATGGCAATGCCCTTATCATTATGTATGCTTTATTAAAATTTAAAATAATAATAACTTCCAGAATATTGTGTTGTGTTGAATGAATGTACATACCCAGTTTTGACTAATATGATTTATCTCTCTCCATATCTATCATTGTTTTTAATCTTTCTGTATTTCTGTACTTAAGATGGGTTTTTTGGTAAACAATGCATAGTTGTATCTTGTTTTTTGAATTTATACTAAAAGTATTTGATTTTTATTTGGTGTATTTAGTTTTTTACATATCTGAAGTAATTTTCAGTGGAGTTATATTATTTCTGGGGCTTTAGGACAAAAGCCATGTCTCTGGGAGTTCAAAATTTAGGAGTTTCAAATTCTTGGCTTGATCACTCACTTCGTATACACCAATCAATTTACTGAACACTTTACTAATTAAAAAAAAATGGTAGCAGAACCAGGTCAGTTTTAATCAACATGAACCACATTAAGTAGTAGAACAGATGATTCAGTAAACCTTAAGTCCAAGTCCATGTATGGAACACTGATATTACTCTAACACAAGATAAAGAACTGGAGTAGGGCAAAGGTGTACACATCTAAGAAATCTTGGTTAGTGTTTGGTCTTATTTACCACTCCTCAGTTAATGGTTTTCAAGTTGACTCTAAGATTTCCTAATTGGGGAAGGGACAGACATAGGTGATTATCCCTGCTTGAGAATGATCTCATGGTGGGGTGACATGCCTACACAGTTCTGCTGCTCCTAGACTCCAAGGTGACTGTGGGATTAGAATGATGACTGGAACCCTTCAGGCACCTTTGGAGGTCTGAAACAGAGCGCTGTAAAACTTGACAATAGGGTTTCCTTTTATCTTTGTGCCTTTAGCATCAAAGGGGGAGGAGATGGGTTAGATAGTCTGGAGATGTAGACAGACACTCCTTGAGTAACTGACATGCCTACGTGTAGACTGAGGAGTGAATGACTCAAAGTATTTCTACACAGACCCAAAATGAAGGCAGAGACATCTGGCTTTTTTTCCTGTTCTTAGTGCCTTTAGTTACTTTGTGGGACCCAGCATAGACTTAATACGTTGTAGCACAATCAGTTTCTAAGTATCTGTTACAGTATTTATGCCCACTATAGTTACAGCTATTTCTTTTTTGTCGGTTTTTGCACTTATTCTCCTTTTAGTTTTGTTTTCTGCTCTTTTTCAAACACCTCAAGTTTTAATTGAACATGTGATGTGATTATGTTTTTCTTTTCTCTTAGCATTATCAATTATAATTTTTTTAAAAAAAATATTGTGTATGTGATTTTCTGCACACATCCACATTTAATTCAAATCCATTTTGAATAACATTTTTAATGAGCAATGAATGACAACATGGATATTTTCTACCTTTTATTAACAATCTTGTTATTCATCTTTCTGATTCATGAGCAATAGTTATTAAATACTTAGTTGCTATTATTATTTTGAGCACACAATTTTCTGTAAAAGTGATTAAGAATTAAAGGTTTGACTTACTCTTCATATATTCCTTCTGTAACATTGTCCTTCATTATGTGACATGTTTCTAAGCCGTGCCATACCCAGAGAAGAATATAATATCACTTTCAAGAAAGTATAAACAGTATATTTCCATTTTTGTTTTGTTTTGGTTTGGTTTTTGAAATTCTAGAGAAAAAGACTATCTATACAGTTTTGGCTGGCCTGGAATTTACTTTGTAGACAAGGCTAGCCTTAAACTCACAAAATTCACCTGTCTCTGCCTCCTGAGTGGTAGGATAAAAGGAATGCCCAGTAACAATTTTCTTTGTCTAAGAAATTACCTTTGTTTTTTAAGGATAATTTTACTAGATACAAAACTGCAGGTTGCTAGTTTTCTTTGCCATTTTATTCTGTTCCCTTCTCTTCTTGAACAGAAATAAAAAAAGAAACTTTTTTATCTATTTTCCCTGTAAGCAAAGCTTTTATTTTCCTGTATTTCTTTATATATTTTCTTTTTCTTTGATTTTCTGTGGTTTGGATATGATATGCCCTTAGTATGTTCTGGCCTCTGAGATAGTTGGCTCTGTGGACTGATGTCTGTTACTCATTTTGAAAGGTTTTCAACCATTGTTATTTGATATTCTTCTTGTTTCCTTTCTCTTTAGTATTCCTACTCCAAAGGTCTATATATCCCTCCACTGTTACATGGTTCTACATTCTGTTCCGTCTTGTCTACCATTGGTTTGTCATCAGTGTTCTGAAAAATCTAAGAAGAATTGCTGATACTTAATTTGTTTGGCTCCTTATTATGCAGAAAATGGGAATGATGACTTCTGTTATGCTTTGGTTCTTGAATGTCCCATTAGACCTTTGCAGGAAAGCCTTATTCTCTGTCTGTGATGCTCTTGGCAGCTAGCTCATAGACCCTTTAAGAGGCAGAGCCTAGTTAACCTATCTTAGACCACAGGGGTATGCTAAAGCATGAATTCTAGTTGGTATTTAAAGAAAACTCAGAGCTAGGTATTGAGTAAAAGCTGGAATATTAGAGAGAGAAAAAAACAGACCACAGTCAGTTCTCACCTAACCAACTTCTCATGGTAAAAGCTATCTTCAAAAGTCCTCAGCCTGGCTGGTTGCTCCTACAGAATACCTTAATGTCTGCCTATGCCTGCATTAAATATCTTCTTTGCCCAGTTGTTTCACTTCCGGGTTCAACTCTGTATCAAAATCCTAGAGTTAGGATTAAAGGTGTGAGCTACTATTGTTTGGTTATTAGGCTTTGAATTCGCAGAAACACAGAAAGATCTCTGTCTCCTGAATGATGGGATTAAAGGCATGTGATACCACTCACTGACTCTCATGGCTTGACTATGGGTGATTCTATTCTCTGGTATACCAGGCAGATTTTATGAAATATAAAGTATATCACCACAGCATGCCCTTGAAAAATGATAGTAGGAATGGAATCTCTCAACCAATCACACATTTTCTCTTCTCTCTGATCATCCATCATCCTTCGTACTTTTAGAAAGATGAGAAGTTTTTCTACCAACCCTTCACCTTCATGATGATTCTTCTGAAGAAGTGGAACCAACTGATCACAGGCCTTTCAAACTGTGAGCCAAAATAAATCCTTCTTTCTTAAGCTGATTGTCTAAAGTATTTTGTCACAGTAACAGAATGCTGACTGATGTAAATTTCAACTGTATCATATTTTAGAATGGAAACTGAAACTTCAGGTTGCTTAACTTGGGGTACCCAATTTCTTCATCTATAAAATAAAGATACTATGGAATGATGTTAGGTTTAAATAAGTTAGGTGAAAGGCAATGATTGGAACAGAGCATGACAAGTATTTTTGCACAATAAATATAGATACTAAGAAATCTGGTGGTAGGAGTTGAATGTATTTTATTTTTTTCTTCCAAGGATTGAGAACACAGTAGACCATGAGTACTTTTTGCTCAAACAGCTTTGAAGTCTGACCAAAAGCATTGCTAATGCCCATCACATCACATTTCATTTAGTCTCTGGAGTCATAGAACTGTGCTCACACATGTGGTAGTTTGACTCTGAATCACAAGCTAGTAGAGATGTTCCCATGAAAGGGAAGACAAAGAGCTATGGCTGGCTTCCACATCATTCATCAGGGGTAGGGGCTGACAAGCAATCGAAAGCATTGATTGTGATGTCATTTTATTTATCACAGATTCAGAAGAAGGTATAATACAGGTCTGGACTGACAGTCAGGATCAACTCCATTGCATACAAGAATATGCAACAATAGAAACTTTCTGTTTCTGTTGTAAGTCCACGTGGGGTGATGGGTTGGTTTTTACTGAGAACTTTCTGTCTCTTATAACATAGAGAACACTCTGTCCTACTTATACACATGCTCTGTCAGTCCAGGAAATTGTGAAAGGGCAGGAATCACATCCAGAATTCTTTATCTTAATGGATTCTATCACATCAGCAGAAACATTCTGTTGCATTGGAAGTGGGCTAGCTTTACCTCTACTAGTTCTATATTTTCAGAATTGAACCAGGAATGCTTACACTGAGAATACCATCCTCTCTCTCATATACTGTTACTTTTATTCTAGTTTCAGTTAAAATTTATTTCCTTTAATTTACCTAGTCTTTCCTATTACTTCCACCATGGAAATAGTTGTCTGTATTTGAAGAGTTGTGATGATACAACTTTTAACCATTTGCTGGGATATATTAAAATGATAGCCACACAATGAATAAACAAACATAATTTCTGTGGCTAGTGAGATGGCGCAGAAGGAATAGGTGCTTGATGCAAAATCCAGGAATTCTAGAACCAATGTTAAGGTGGGAGGAGAGATCTGACTCCACAAAGTTGTCCTTTTGACCTACACATTCATACAGTGGTACACACACACAACACACTCATCACACATACACACACACACAAATAAATATATAATAGATGATAAATATGTAGGTAAAGAGATGATAGTAAGACAGACAGATGATAGATAGAAATATAGATAAATGATGATGATGAAGATAGATAGATGGATGATAGATAAAGCAGTCCCTTTAATCTCCACTTTCTTTCAAAAACAGACTTTGTTCTTGTCTATCTACCTTGTAGGCCCTTGCCATGTTGAGTAAGAGGATAGGTAAACAAGAAGGAAAGGACTTAGCACACAGTCAGTATCATTCCATTGCCTTAATACCATTGCCAATGCTAGAAAAGGCTCAGGATCATCTATTAAGCTTCACAGATGATGGCAAGACAATGCAATAAGTTGAGGAACAACAGAGAAAGAACAGAAAAACAAGGACATAGCATGGAGGGTACCATGACAAGTAATCAAGGCATAAAGACTGATTCCCTTATTATACAGACTACAAATGACTTCCAAGGTTTCCAGCTGTAAGGTACTCCTGAAGGAACTCTGTAGTGGTTATACATTTCAACATTATCTATCAGAATAAAGCAATTCACATACTCTGGATAAGCCCAAACATCACAAATAGTTCTAATGGCCTAGAATGAGAGGCTGGATTAGGATGATATCAAAGGTTATCCAATGACCCCTTTAACAATACTCAGGATCAGCTCCATGACTCACTTACAGGCTTGTCTTTTGTGACACACATCACTGTCATTAATAGCATTACATGGAAATGCATTCCACTTCATGTGGTTTGTCTGAAGGTCAAAGTTCTGTATTCAGAATCACATTATCCAGCTGGTCTGTCTCCTTCAAGACAGAGGTTCCAAAAACTTTGAAACAATCCAGAATGCAATTGTGCATAGTCTTGAAGCTGCTTTCTGGCCAGAATTTATTCACAGGTGTTGTGCAATATTGACTCCCAATGGCTGATGATGATATGACGGTCTCTGCATTTTATACCTTGCATGTGTTACTCCTCACAGCTCTGTAGACAGTCTTCTCCTGCCACAGCTTTCTCAGAGACACCACCACTGCTTCACAAATGCTTTCTGACCAATCCTATGAATTTTCCTTTGGTTACATTGCCCTCTACTTATAGTTTTTAAGTGTTTTTCCTTGTTTCTTGATAACATAACTCATTTATCTTCTGTTTGTAATTAAGTTGTCACATAGACTCACAATACAAACACACTATTCCTACACAAACATTTGAGTCATTTGACGTGATTGTTGAAAGTTGTGCTATCTAACCACTGAACAGCTTGGCATCTGAAGCACCTTGAACTGGCCCCTTGGAGCCCATTTCCTCCAGAGGAACATCTCACTCAGTCTTAATATTAGGATGAGGAAATTGGACTTGCCTGGAGTGGATGCTGAACTAAGCCACCTTGGGACCTTGGGGCCTCCTGCCCTTGCTGGGGAGGAGATAAGGAGATGAGGAGAAGAGAGAGTGACTAGGAGGGGCAAGAGGGAGAAGGGAGTTTGAACAAGGAGATACATGGATTAAAAAATGAGACTTTATTCAAAAATAAATACAAAATCAAACAACAAAAAAGAAAGTTGTCCTATCTTTTGGTATCCCAGTTCTTTCCATCTTTTTTACATTATTATGGTCAGGAGAAAGTACATCCTCAAATCTCACATTTGTGCCTCTCAAATGCATGCTATCTCTTTAGTTCACCTTTTGTTTCATCTCAGGCAGCTTCCCACGGTCAGCCTGTGACACTACTCCTCTCATCTCAGGTACCACCATGCTGTTTTATGCCTGAGGACCTGGCCTGTTCCTTCCCATCTCTTCACAAGTTGAGAGGTGGCTTGGTTCCCATGAGACTCTGAGACATCCTTTCTTTAACAGAGTTCATGTCAGCAGATGTTACCTCTCCCCTAAGTGATCTGTTTTCAATAGTTAGTACACATAAGAAGATGTCCTTCTCAGTTTCTCTTTCCTTTCTTTTATCTAGATTTTGAAGCTCAAAACTGGGAATATCAAAAGGAGAAGTTTTATGTGGATAAATAAGAGATGTCCTGTATATTAGATATTGAAATTTCTGTTTTGTTCAGCATCACAGGTACAGTGTACCTAGTTCCATATGACAGGGAAGACAATTAAAAAATGAAGTTGATTGTCAAATTTAGGTGACCATTTGCTGCTTCCTCTTCCTCCTCCTTCTCCTCTTCTTTCTCCTCCTGTACCACTTCATCTTCATGGTTGATAAGAATTTGAATTTCTTAGGATACATCTCAGTTGGTAGACTGATTGCCTGGCAGATATGAGGCTCTGGGCTTAATCTCCAGAATCACATAAAATGGCATGGTACATTGTACATATAACTCTAACACATAAATGAGGTGAAGGAAGGAGGTTACATTTAAGATCATCTTTGTCAACATTATGAGTTAAAGGCCATCCTGGGATATATGAAACTCTGTGACAAAAATAAACAAATAAATAAATAAATGAACTCAGAGGACAGAGGGCAGATAGAGTGCATTTTATGTCCTATATAGCATCACTTTCATAAAATGTTGCACATTGAGGGTATACTATTTTCATTAAGTCAATACATTTTGAAAAAAACTTTGTTTTTATTCCAGCAAATAACATATTAAACATAAAAATTACAAGCTTAATACATTAGGATAGAGTATCAAAGTTAGTTATGATACTCATTTTATTAACCATGAATATTGAAAGCAGCAAAATATAACAAGTGAACAAATAGTAACATGATAATATCATATTGTTCAGTTTGGGGTAATAACTTAAATTTTTATTTAATTTATCATGTGTTGGGGGGTGTGCCATGATGCATGTGGAGGTGAGAGAGCAACTTTTGTGAGTCAATTGTATCCTTTGAATATGGCATCTAGAGACTGAACTCAGGTCACCAGGCTTGGGTTGCAAGCCCATTTACGCACTGTATTTGTGAGTTTTATGTCAACTTGACACAAGCTAGAATCATCTGAGAGGAGGGAGCCTCAGTTGAGAAAATTCTTCTTAAGATCAGGCTGTAGGCAAGCCTGTAGGGCATTTTCTTACTTAGTGATCCTGGGAGAGGTCCAAGCTCATTGTGGTTGGAATGACCCTAGGCAGGTGGTCTTGAGTTCTGTAAAAAAAAAAAAAAACAGGATGTGCAAGTCATGAGAAGCAAGCCAGTAACACCCCTACACTCAGCCTCTGTACCAGCTCCTGTCTCTAGGTTCCTATCCTGACGCCTTCAATGATGAATGGTGATGTAAAAGTGTAAGCTGAGCAAAGTTTTCCCAGCTTGCCGTGGTCATGGTGTTTCATCATAGCAATAGTAATCCTAACTAAGATACCTGCTGAACCATCTTATAGGACAGTCAGTAAATTTCATGCTGTTGTTAAACCATCTTTCTTTATTTTGTTCTCAAAGTAGTATATTGTCATTTCATCTAGTTTGCTTTTGGGATCCAATGAAGTCAACTCAATTACAATTACAGCCTACTCATACCATACCCACACAATTTCTATATAAAAACACATTGTTTAGTTATCAAAAGTTTCACATTTGAACATCAACATAGTTAATAAATCAATAAAACAGAGAGTTTGTGCTTGAACAATAAACAAAACCATATTAAGGTGTGGCCTTACAACAGACAAGTTTGACTTTCCAAGAAAGTAGTATGTCTCTTTTTGCATCCCCCTTCCTGTAAAATTTTAGCACACTATATATCTGAAAGGTTTTCACATATATTGTCTAACATACAATCAATATTCACTAAGTGATGTTTTTCTAATAAATTATTAGAAAATCTTCAAAACAGAAAAACAATAACTATTTCCTGGTAATTTCTCCAACAATCAAAAGTTAGCTAGCTTAAAATGTTTGAGAAGTAACTCTGCTCAGTACTGATATCTTTCCTGAGGACAGGCTTGGTCCTTTGCTCCAAACCTCATCTCTATCAATATTCATTTGTATATCAACCTTAGAGTATTAAAAAGTCATCACTACTTATCATCTCAAGATTACTCACTGAGAGTCTACCAAATGCATGTGGCCCAATAATTTGATGTGATTGCTAAAAACTCTCCTTGATTTTAAAAATAGCTCCCCAGGATGTAATTAATCAATTATTTAGAATGCCTTGAAGATGTCAGATGTGAGTCCAAACTTCAGTCACATGAAAAGAGTAGTTTTCAGTCACTTGTCCAGTGGTTGAGCCAAGAAGATAGTAAATATTTATACACTTATCCCCGGGTGCTGACTAACAGGGCCTGATAGCCCCTGAGAGAAAATAAACAAGGATCTCCCACAGTGTAAGCCTGGCCCCAACTTCTCTTTTTGCTCTCCACGGGGATTATCCCTGCTCATCTCCAGTCACATTTTGATGGACCCACTATTAAGTTATAACAAGTATTTTAGAAGCGACAAGAATTGTTTTCTTTCCTCTTGACCACATGTTTAGATTGGAGGAGCCTTGCGTTCATTCTGTCTTTTTGCCTCTTGGTTTGCTTATCCCATCTCAATAGACAGACACAGTGTTTGCTTTTGATCATTAAGCATTTGAACATCATGCAAAGCACTACAACAGAAAAGTATTTAAACAGTAGAGGATGTAAACCTGTCCAAGAATTTCATCTGAAACCAAACATCTAACTTTCAGGAGACAGGACATTGACATATGATGGCACTTAGGTGACTCAGAACTCATACAGTTTGATTTCCAGTTTAAATACTTTGTTGGTTATATTGATGTTGTATCTTAGGGATGAAGATGTGGTTTAGTGTATAAATGCTCCATTGGATACATGAAGGTTTAGTTTGGTTTCCTTGCAACCACAAGGCATAGGGCCACATGACTGTATTTATGCTGGACCAAGGGGAGAGTAGAACCAAAGGTACTTCCCGAGCTTGTAAGTCTACTGGAGTTAGGAAGCTTCAGGTTCAGTGAGAGGACCTGTGGTAAAGTGTTGACTGACAGAGGGAGGCGTCTGACATTGACTATTGCCCTCCACAGAAGCATAGATGCATATGCATTCCTCCACATATGGACGCACACATTGCATGTGCAAACATAACAATTTTTAAAAATCTGCTTTAAGAATTATCTAATCAAATACTCTGTGAGTTTATTTTATTATTTAAAAGTTTATATGAGTCCTGCATTGCACTACAAAGTTACAGCTGGCCATGAATTTAAAATATACTTTTCTAGTCCTAACTCCTCCAGTCCAAACTCCTTCATCTTCAAATTAGGAAACAGAGGGTCAAGTAACTTAGTGAGAGATACCACTATCACCATAGATAGTTGGTAACAATGTGGCATGTTTTTCCAAGAGACACTTCCAGCTTTTAAAAATAATTTTCCATCTTTTATAATCTTTACTTTTACATTTTAAACACTAGTGGGGGCAGTTTTATGTAGCCCATGGAGGTATTGAACTCCCTATGTAGCCAAGGATGGCCTCTAATCTTCTGGTTCTCCTGTTTATGTCTCCCAAGTGCTGGATTGTACTTATTGACCATGGTGCCTAGTATATGCAGTGCTGCTAATCAAAGCCATAACTTCACGGCTTTCTGTGTACCAGACAAGCCATCTACTCTTTGAGCTACACCACTAGGTCTATTCTTAACTTTCTTTTGATCAGTTTCAGAATCTGTTGGAAATCCTAAAAACTATTGAGAGAAAAACTCATATAAAATTAGAAATTTGCAGTTAATATAAGAGAAGCTACAACTCCTGCAACTTTAACTCCAGATTCATTTACGTGTCAATTCACAAATGTTTATGAACTGTGGATACTTTTCATATTGTATTTTTTATTATGTTTTTTCTTTATTCTTTGTAATTTCATACATGTATACAATGAACAATGTACATATATACCCTACATTTTCCTCTTCAAAATCCTCCCATATCCTTTTAATATATCCAAACTTTATATATTTTTTGTTATTTTTCTCTTTGGTAGCCTACTAAGTTCAATCACTTCTGTCTACATGTGCACACATGTGAGACCATTTACTGGAGCTTAGGGAACCTACCAGTGTAACAACCTCAGAAAATAATGATTCTCTCTCCCAAGTTGCTATAACCAGCTCACTGCTCTTCACTAAAAGATAGGGACGAAAAAAGAATGTCTCCCTTCTATATCAAAATTTTGACTGAATTGATAGTCATGTTATGAAATGTCCAGAAGTTATCATTTCCCATTTAGGGCTGAGAACATAGTCACTTATTCCCAGATCTTTAAAAAGAATTATTTGTCTCTGTACTGACTGTCATCTATTAAAAAAAAATACTTATCTGGCCAACATTGAGAGCCCAGGCCTATAGGTAGAAATACAAATGTTTAGAAAGCAATTTGACAAAGTGATTAGTTAGAAAAATAACTATAGTAAGTTCTACCCTTGGGCCTCTAGGCCATGGGCATCTGACCAGGATTATAGTACCAGGCATGAAATTTCCTCCTATGTAACATGCCTCAGATCCACTCAGAAAGCCATTAGGTACCCTATAACAGTCATGCCACTATTGCACTGTGAGCATCCATTTCCTGGCAAGTAAAAATTTTGTCATTCAGAGTCCAGCACTGAGTAAGATCATTGATATATTTTCTCCCCCAGCAAACTTCTTAGTGCCTTTTGGCACTCTGAAAGGTAACCATCAAGGAGTTTCCTGGTAGATTGAAATTGATTTCTTCATGTCCTGTAATCAAAGCATGTGGTGACTTCAGTAATAAGATCTTACTATGCAGTTATAGCACAGAACCAAGAGAAATGGTGCATGTTGTTTTGGAGGCCTCTAGGGCCTCCTTAGCCAGCAACGCATAGGGAGGTATCTATCCCATTGCTTGAAGAAGAATAAACAGGAATTGACTGAGGAGAAAAAAAAACTGACCTCAGCCATATCTGCTGGTAGCATGTGCCAGCAGGTATTGGTGGATGAGACAGGGAAGTATCTTGAGTCTTCCAGTCCAGGGCCAGTATAGGAACCATAGCTGAACTGACTCTTTAAAAAAAAAAGAAAGAAAGAAAGTGGGGGTGGGAGGGAAGGAGGGAGGGTGAGAGGGAGAGATGGAAGAAGGGAGGGAGGGGGAGAGGGAAGGAATGGAGGGAAGAGTGGGAGGACATTCTGTCCTGTTTTCAGTTCTTTGTGCCTAAAAACAGAAGTCATGGGACTTTATTCTCTATTTGACATTTCACTTTCACAGACTTTTGTGATGAGAATATTAGCCATTTGTTTCTTGTGTCTCCTTCATAACAAATGGTTAAAAGATTGACTTTTAACCTTTTAAAGAAACCCTTTGCTACTTTAAAATAAAAGTAGTAACCCTTTGCTACTTTAAAATAAAAGATAACACTTAACAAGTTTATCACTTATTAAACATGCACAGAGCAGCCAACAAGAGGTCCTCAAATATGTGCTGTCCTGTGTTCTAATATTTGAGGCTTTTTTCACTTAAGCCTGGAGCTTTAAGATTCCTGGAGGCCTCCTCTGCCTCTGAAACTCTGAAACACCACACTTTGGTGAAAGTATCAGATTCCTCTGAGGAATATTGAGGTCTATTGTGAGCAATAATCTTTCTTGGTGATTCCACAGCCAGCATACTTGGACTCTGAATGGGATATTGTGGTGATTTTTTTCAACTCAAGAAAGCCACAGGAGATCAAATCCAGCGTCAACACCACTTCCTCCCTATAAAGCCAGTACTTGACCTGGCTTATATACAGCTCACTGTTTGTATTATTTAGATAATGAGCCTTTCAAGGTTAGGAAAGCAATTCTCAGGCATGACAAAAATGAGAAGAATATGTCCAGATTCTGTGTTTGAACTCTTGAACACCTGAGAGCTAAGGCTATATTTGCTTCACATATCCTATATGCATGTAAAACGATAACTTCCTCCATTCTTGTAGGACATTAACTCTTCTTAATTGACTTAAAAATGATCAATACGCAAAATTATCTTGCTATCATTTAACCCAACAAATTTACTTTCCAGTGGTTGTTTAGAGCTAATTTTTATACACTGAGGCCTTCCCTTTATTGAGAAAAGGTATCCATTAAAAGATCTATGTTCATATTTGTCTCTTCATACGCTAGGCTGTCCACAAACAACCAGTTCTTTCTACTGTTGAGAGAAGCAGGGGCATCACTCCTCTGGCCCGACACCCCCACTTCCAAAGCAGTGGTAGATTCTCTAGAGGTCAGCGCTGCTGTGGGTGGGAGGAAGGCCAGCTACCATCTCAATAAAGAACAGTCTCTGCTTACCCGTTAGGATTTTTATCCTTCCACAACAATGATGCACACCACTCGCATGCTGTTTTGTAAAATCATAATAATTTACTGTCAGGAACACGCTGGTGGCTGGGGTGCTTTGCTGTTTGTACCTGAGTCCATAAATCCATTCCTGAATCTGCAGGAGGCTTGAGTATCTGCAGTTCATTGAGGCAAAGTTGAGAAGATCCGCTCTAAGCTGTAGATCTGTGCACAGTCCTGGAAGCTGCTGAGCAGCATGTCTATTAACCTGATTCTTGTGATGCCATCACAAAAGCCTGAAAGGGCACGTTGAGCTACACCAGGACTTCAAAGTTTCTATGTGCATGGTGTCTACTAATAGCCCCAGGGAGGAGAAAAGGGCAGAAGGTCATGTAAATAGGAAACAATGACTTCCTTCCAACAGTTATTTAGGAGAATAAAGGGGAGGTTTTGAAAAATTTAATCTATCTCATTTTCCTAAGTTTAAATGCTGATTGAAGAAATTTCTGCCTTTGGCCATAGGGACTGGATGCAGTTTCTCTCAAACTAAATTGCATACTCTGCTCCACTACAAAAGCTTGATAAAGCGGTCAACTGCCTGACGGCACTGGGAAGCAATAAAGGGAACCGCACTGGGAAACAATAAAGGGAACCGAGAGGGAGTGGGATTAAAATCCCAGAGTCAGGAAAACACCAAGCTGAGGACAAACGCTACTTGTGGTTTCTGATTAGATCTGTCTCTTCTTTGCTATCTGGGGCTCCCAGAGTCTTCCTGTGGGTTGAGACCAGATCTTCAGATACATCTTCTGCTTATGAATCCTATCGTAGGTAGAAGCAATAGGACCTCAGAAATTTGAGCCTGAAATTCTATATACACATTTTCTTGACAGTTTTGTTAACGTGCACCTGGGTGGGGCAATAGATTTCTAAGGGAGGATTGAAGAGCTGAGGGAGACGAGGGCATCTGCAAGTGCCCAGAGATCGGAGAAGTTCAGAACATGCCAAAGCAGAAGACCTGCCTAAATATTTAAAGTCCTCCACTGAATTCCCTGGTAGACAGCTAGAAAATCCACGGAGAATTGAAAATTAGGCAGTCTGTTTCTAAGCGGTCCAGGAGTTTAGGGTGAAATTCAAACTGGAATTAAAATTTCAGTAAGTAAGGAATTGTTTCATGACTGGGAATGGGGCTCGGAGATAATGTTTGCCTAATATGGTCATGGCCCGTGAAAGAAAAGAGAAAATAAAAGGAAAAAGGGAGAGAGATAGAAAAGAAGGAGAGAAGGGGAAAACCCTAAAAAGAAACAATCTGCTATCCACAAACAAGGTAGTAATGGACAGCAAGTTAGACAAAGGAAAGAATTTACGAGTGAAATAGTAAAATTAACAGTAGACAACAGTGAAAGCAAACACAACATATAAAAAAAGCCAATAAAGTCAAATGTATTTATTTATTTTTGGCCATTACCAGGGGATGCAAACTTGACTTTAAAAATTCCAATACAATGTATAACTATGTGATTAAATTTTTAAGAAAAAGGGGCTGGAGAGATGGCTCAGTGGTTAAGAGCACCGTCTGCTCTTCCAGAGGACCCGGGTTCAATTCCCAGCACCCACATGGCAGCTAACAACTGTCTGTAGTTCCAGTTCCAGGCAAAACACCAAGGCAAATAAATAAGTAAATAAATAAAGTTTTAAAAAAAAAAAAAAAAATTTTTAAGAAAAAATGTATCATGCTTATGCAAGTTCTATTGAAGAGAGTAAACTTAGCTCAAGAAATGTCATTTTGTATTCTAGTAGCCATAGAGATAAAATAGAGTTCAGTTCCATATTGCTTGCAAAGGCTTGCCCAGTTCTAGGAGAGAATGAGCTGGACACCTGGATGATCCAGGTGGGGTCCAGGACTAAAAGGAGTCTTCCATTTTAGAGAACTATGCAGAACTAAAGCAGACAGAGCCCTGAGAAAGAGTCCCTCACCCAGTTCCCAGAGACTATTGCTAGAAACTGCTGTTCACAGAGGGGCAGCATGACCTAAGAATCCATACCACCCTGGCCCTGCTATCTGACCACCAAATGTTCTAGTCAAAATACACCACCATCATTCCTGGGCCAGCTGCACGTTCCAGGGTTGATGGTGGGCTTCCCCCCTCTATAGGAGATATTCCAGGGCACAGAACCAGGACAGCTTGGCCATACCCCAAGGACGAGCTATGGGACCCTGCACAAAACTAGCCCAAACATGCCAGGAAAAAAAAATAATAAAAATGATTTTCACCTTGGTACTAACCAATCAAAAGCCTGAACCATTGTTACCAGACACCCCCTCCCCTAGTTTCTGGAAAGCCCCTAGCACGAGCCAATTAGTTAATGACTCGTACCATTATCCTCACCTGAACCCAATTCACAGCCTTGGGCTATAAAAGGAGCCCCCCAACCCCAAGGCCCTAATCAACCCTCCTGCGTGATTCCGGTGTAATGGACATCTGGAGTGGTTCACGAGCTAGCGCATCTCTATTCAATAAACCTTGCTTTTGCATTCCGCTACATCCTTGTCTCTGGTGGTCTCTCCAGGGCACAACACTATGCATACATACACAGTTTTTTTTTTTTAATCACAAAGGACTGACAGTCAGGATTTCAGCCCCTAGTCAGTGGGTCTTGTTGCCTTGGGGCTCAAACACATTACATCATGGCAGGTAGATGGGTAGAGGGACTTCTTAAACTCATGGCAGCCAGGAGGCAAAAGAAAAGGATGTGGAAGGACATGGAGGGGGCCTAGGTGTCCCATTCAAGAGCCTACTCCTGATAATGTAACTTCCCCTACTGGGTCCAACCTCCTAATGGCACTATGAGTTGGGGATCAAGCTTTAACACATGAACCATCAGGAAACATTTCAGATCCAAACTTTGGCAGACACTGTCCATACATTTTTCTTTTCTTTTTTTTTTTTTAAAAAAATATTTATTATTTATTTATTATGTTTATCGTATACAGAAGAGGGTACCAGATGTCATCATAGATGGTTTTAAGCCACCATGTGGTTGCTGGGAATTGAACTCTGGAACTCTGGAAGAACAGTCAGTGCTCTTAACCTCTGAGTCATATCTTCAGCCCCCTACACGTTTTTCAAATATGGGACCAATTTACATGCCTCCAATGGGTGTGATACTGCCACTTCAGTCCCCAGCAACCGACACTTGCTGCTGGACTTCCGTCTAGTTGCTATGGAAAATGAGCAGAGAGATGGTATTGAAATGGCCACTGTTAGCTTTATTCTGGTAACAATGGCCAGTGCTTTGTGAACATGGTTCAAATGAGCATCTCCTTTTATAACATGGCCATTTAAACCCTCTCTCTGGTTTCCTATCTGGTTGCATTTTTCTTCTGCCTGTCTCAGTCTTCTGGTGTTGTCAATAGACATGTGCCTCTGTGTACTAGTGCAGAAACCAGAGCAGGGTGCTTCTGTATTCTCTTCTGTAGACATATATCTCAATTATAGTCTGAACCTGAAGTCTTGATTTGCTTCTTAGGCATGACTGCGATTAGGGTTAGGGTTAGGGCTAGGGATGAATGCCAGTAATAATTAGTGCACTGGAGTCTTCTTAAAATGAATTGTTGGTGGAATTAGAGGGATTGTGTTTTATGCCAAGCACACTATCTTATTATCTTTTGAAACCAAGGAAATCATTGGTAGTTGCCTATGTCATTCATTCACTTTTAAGAAAAGCAGGTCACACTTTTATGTGGCTTTGACAAACCACCGAGAGACAGAGTTTCCTGAGTGTGCTCTCAGAACAAGGCCGAATTAAAAGGCCTCTCTATCACACCAACAACAGTTAATGCAACAGAGATGTTCTCTACATGGTAGGAAAAAGACAGGTGGGGAAGTTCTTTGTGCTGAAGATAATGAAAATACTTGGAACTCAGACCAGACACCTTGCTCTTAGGCCATCTAATTCACTGAGTTTTTCACCACTTCAAATCTAATATTGTCTTCAGCTGGCTCAAAGAGAATAATAGACTAAGCAATACCTCAGCTGGCAGCCAGCACAGGCATGTGACTCAGGCACCCTCCTTTTACATTCCTGCCAAACCGCACAGAGTTTATATATTCTTTGCAAGCCATATAAGATATCTGCTATCTAGATCTACCATACTAACTTCTAACTAGCCTTTGGCTTCACTTTGCACTCTAGAACATCAAGGGCTTGGACACAAGGCTTGTCTTAGTTTTCACACAGACTCTCTACTCCCAGAACATTCTTGCTTCACTTTCTGCTCTATTAACTATTCTGGTTATATGTGTAAATCTATAAATGGTAAATGCTCAGACAGTCTGCTTTCTTCTGTCACACAGTGTCACCAGGATCAGGAGATAGGATATCTGAATAATCTGGAAACCTTTTAACCTGACCTTGTTTATTTGCCAACTTAAGTGAACTCAGACAAAGTTGATTAGTCTGCTGATGAAGAACTGAATACACAGATCATTTTAGGAAGCCTCTCTCTGCTCATGATAAAGGACACCAACATACCAGGAGGAGCTCTATTAACAAAAGAGATGCCATCTCAAGCACATTCTATTCTTAAGGCTCTGGCGGCTGATACCAGCACAATCTTATTGATTCCCTGGTGGTCCAGAGATGGATTTTGACTAATCTCTACATTCTGACTTTCAATATGAGTAGCTCCTAGCAGAAGCACAGGAAAAGAACACTGGAAAACACTGGGTAATATCTGGGTTACAAACCAAATGGTTCTGCAGGTTCTTGATGCTTTGCCATGAAATTCTCATTTGGTAAAATCTGGAACCAGGCTCTGGGTACAGCCTGTGTTTTATATTTGCCAAGGAAAGTTCTGGTATCTCTGCCTCTTTTTCCTGGATTTCCCATCTGGGATCCCAGGCTTTTCTGGGACTAGTTCTAATAAGTCACTCTCCTCTTTCAGTTCAGATTTCCATCTTAACGCTGGGTCTCCCTGGCTGCAGAAGGGCTTTTAAACGTGTTTTCCTTTGTTGTACCTCTGGAACGTGACCAGACCACTAGGCTATTCCCAGTGCAAGATAGCATTGAGAAACAGTTGTTTTAGAGGTTGGGAGATAACTGTTTTATGCCATGCCAGGTTAACTGTCTTAAATAAAATCCCTAACAGTGACACAGTCATGTAATAATTTTCAGAAATTTTTAATGGTTCTAAAAAATGCTACTAGCTAGTAGAAATACAATAAAAATGTCAATGTGCTTAACTGTCAATTCACAGTGAAAGCAATTTAGGATTTACTGCTTTTTTATATATCACAATCTTTACCTAGCTACTTTATTTACTCCTAATTTTTTTGGACGCAGGCTGGGAGGTGTCAATCAACTACTAATATTTTCTTAGGACGCAGCTGACCTGCCTTTCTTTACTTGTCCAGTAATTTATAGAGCTGATTTCAAGACTGATTAAAAAAAAAAACAAAGCAAGGGCCCAGAAACCATGAGTTACAGGAGGTACTAGTGTGTTATACATGCAAAATAAGTATCAGTGACATTTCACAAACCAAACCAAATACAGAACTATGTAGAGATGCATACACACTGTGCCTTTATACATCTTCTGGATAAGAGACTGATGCCTGTGGATTCTCAGAGTAAGGCTATGCTCCAAAAAGTAAAGAAGCACTTGAATGACAGTTGATTTTCCTTCAAACACGCAGTTTCTGGGATTATATACATGCTGCAATCTTAGGTCTTTGCTCCTTGCATACTGGCATTTATTTCTACTCTCTAAATTGCTCAAAGTGAAGAGATCGTGTTGTTCTACACTCTGTGTTTTTAATTTTATTCTTGTTTGTGTCTGAGTAGCTTTGCGAAAAGTGGAGCTCTGTATCTGGCTTCTCATTCCCTTCCTCTAAGGAGGGCAAGACAGTGTCAGAGCCCCAAGTGGTGTGTAATTCTTCTTCTTATACTCAATTCTTATCTATTTCTGGGAAGCTTTAAAAGAAATATTCAATTTTTCTTTTACTCTAACACATACACAGTATTCCAACTCAGAGGAATTTATACGAATCATATGTTGTTTGGGAGATTTCAAGCTGGTACACTCTGGAAAGCCTGTCTCGCTCTGCTTTGTATCAGTCAATTCTCATATACAATAGTAAATTCAGGCTTATTTTAAAGGATATCTGCTTGTGTAGATCACTTCAACCAGAGAAGTAAAATATCCTTTAATGGGTAAAGAACATTAAATGCATAAAGAATTTGCTCTTCGGCTCTGGGGAACTTTTAGGAAGTCTGTGACTCAGGACTGGGACATTTATCAGCAACCCTAGTAGTGAGGGTGGGCCCTGTCATGGTGGCAGCTTACACGAAGTACACCCTGTTGTCTTGCTGCCCAATCATCCAGTCAAGACAGTGAGCTAAAAAAATAAAATAAAATAAAAAGAAACATATAGCAATGAAAAAGTCTGGTTTTGTCTTTGCTCCAAGTTTGACTAGGTTAGTACACTAGACCCTCCAAGCCTGACAGTCTTCCCAAAGTGTATACATTATTGAGTTAAGGAGAGCAGCCAAAGGCTTCCTATGGCTTCCCATCAGTTCTCCTAGGGAGTTATTTCTCAACAGTTGGACCAAAGGACAATGGACTGAGATAAAATTCAAAGTTTGATAGTTGGATTTTTTCCCAAGTAATTTTAAAATATTTTGAAAGACTGCTAAGGAACATCTCTTGGTGATTTGATTTTTTTCCCTTTTTGTCAATAGATTCACACTTTCACTATTTCATAATTTTAAAGTAGGACAGATATAAATCAGTTAGCTAATCAGTTACTATTTGTTGCTAGGAAACCAGAGATTTAGCCAAATGGATCATTTCAGAAATGATACAGGGGAGGAAAACATTCTTATTTTCATCCAACTTCTACTAAAACATGAAGTGATTGTGAATACCCTCATTTTGCTTCACTTTGCAAACGTATTGGAGAGTGTTTTTCTCAAAACTCTATTTTAACAATCTTTCTATGAAGCAGATATTTGATATTTCATCAGCTGTGTTTTTGGTGCTAGGATTGCCCTATTTATGGGATCACCTAAGACAGTCAAGGTCATTGTACGAGGGAAGTTCAAGTTAGTGAACCAGACAGGAGGATGGGATGGTTTTAAAAGCATTCAGTACTGAAGGTATTTTAAACTCAAAGACTTGGTGTTAAAACCTGTAATCCTAGTTTCCTATAGGGCCAGTCTTGTAGAAATTTTAAGTTTAGATAAAAGCTTTGGAGTACCTGGTCAGAAACAGAGTGACTATCCAAAGCACAACTTGATAGTCATGAAAAATAAAACAGTCTATCAAAGTCTGGGGAAAAGAAAATCTTACCTTCCAGATCTTAGCACAGAGTAGAAAGGATTCAAGTTATCTAATGACCCCAAAAAGATAGGAGAAACCATCCCATGTCACATTCACTGTTACTGTGGTCACTTGAACTAATCAGATTTCCAAATCCCAACATCACTGACAGTGCTCATGGCTTTACTAACTTCAACACAGATAAATGGCCCCATTAACGTCAAGGCAGTTGTGTTTGTCCGAGGAATAGACGTCTGTATTTTAAATTGCATTATCCAGCTTATCCAAGGGATAAGAGATGTTTACTTTCACAAATTCCAGGCTTCTGAGCTGAGTTAAACAGGACAAGTTTAAAGGCAGGGGCTCAGAAAAGTCCATGGCACTTTGACAGCTCTGCTGTGGTCTGCAGAGTCTGAGTTAGAATCCAAGCTTATCTCTGAGCTCCTGGGCTGAGAGCTGGGGGGCTCTCAGGCCTTCCTGCTACCTGCGTCCTCCATGTAGCTGCTGCTGTAACACCGACAACTAGAGTGAGTGGAAATACCCTGAAAAGAATTTGGCATTGGATTAGTGTTCAGAGAGGTACGTCCAAGGATTGCTCAATAGTCCACAGAAGCTAAGATGTGAAGAAGATAGCAGGGCAGGCCATGGAGTGAGGCCTCCCTCCATTGCTCTTCAATCTTAGAGAGGGCTCAGCCTTCAAGAACAAACCTGTGTTCTTGTGTATCTTCTTATTGCTGGTTTAATGTGCTACTTAGAGATGAAATGCCTCTTCCTCTCTAGACAGAAGAGAAACAGAGACAGAAAAAGAGAGAGAACACTGAAATTCAACAAATTAACTCCCTATTCAACCTTCTTTCCATCAGGCTTT
The DNA here is from genome assembly GCA_004025045.1 of Sigmodon hispidus. Classification (NCBI taxonomy): domain Eukaryota; kingdom Metazoa; phylum Chordata; class Mammalia; order Rodentia; family Cricetidae; genus Sigmodon; species Sigmodon hispidus. The sequence goes on from PVIH01000496.1 coordinate 294,865, forward strand.
TCCTGGTTTGGAAGTGACAAGTTCAGAGCATGTTGTAGCTGCTTGCTGCCATCTGCTGTACTGTCTGTTGCTAGCAAGCAGGGGACCCTGGCTCCCCATAGGGAAGATAGAATGGAAAATGTGGGTGTAAGAGATCTGAGCTTTCTGACACCCAGAAATTCTCCCAGTATTGTTATTGTGGATTTCCACCACCTAGCTACCATTGTGAATGGACCATTGCCATGTTTTTAGGACTTCAAATGTGTTTTTCTTTACATGATGATAATGTTTTCTATTTTACAGTTGTGGACAGTGCAAAAAAAATTTTGCTGTGAGAAAATTAGTTTTTGACAGCTGTCTGAACATTTTACTGTCTAATACAAATTCTCTAGTTAAATATATTATTCAATAACTGGTATTTGATAATGTAGGACAGCTGAAGACCTAAAAATGACAAAAACATCATTGCAGCATCTTCCTCCTTTTGAATGACCTGATTCCTTCATTTTCAGATATGTTCGGCCCTTTCGGTGTTTCTATTTTTCACCATGTGAATTCATTTCCAAAAGCTCATTATAATATGATTTCCAGTGCCAACCCTCCAACAAAACAAGTGAAGTTTACGCTGAGGTCCCCTGAGCTCTCAGTTTAGACGTTGTCTTCTTGGGCATATCCCAGATCCAGGTTTCACAACACTGTGTGCTTCTGGCCTTTGAAACATGTCGATCTGCCCGGATTGTCTTTTATGGCCCATCTTTTGTTGTTGTTTGCCTGTCTGCTGATTTCTGAAGTTTGAAGGGAAGACTTTTATTTCATTTCCTCTAGTTGTTAGCTATAGAAATGGATCAAATTTGAGCATGTGTTCATCTCATTGGCAACTCAACTCACATTTCACCTTTCATTCTGATAGTGATGGCCTTGCTTGTGGTGGAAATGTTCTCTGTATGCTGTAAATAAAAGACTGGTTTGGCCTATGTAGAACACCGTAGAAGTGGGTGGAGAGTCAGAGGACAGGCAGGTAGGAGAAGGTTGGAGTTAGTCAGTCGCCATTCAACTCCTGAAGGAAGAACACGTCAGGATCACAGGTGAGCCGTGGGCCGAGCCACGTGGCAGACAGATAAATATAAATGGGTTTAATTAAGATGAAATAGCTAGCTAGTAATGTGCTTAAGATATGAGCCAAACAGTGTAAAGTATATAAGCGTCTGATTCATTTCTTTTGGGGGAAAAAGCCGCTGTGGCCCAGGTTCCAAACCTCCGACCCCAAACGGGCTTGGAAAATAGTCTACAACACTTGCTAGTGGCATATGTAGTCAGTATTTGACCTCATCCCCCTACCTGTCAGGTTGCTCACTTCCCAGCCTCATGTTGTGAGAAAAGGACGCTTTAATCCTTTAGTGCTTTTAGAATTAATCATATAAACTGTACAGTAGAGACTGTACAACGTGTTGAAGAGCATGTCCATGTGTGGTAACTTTTGAAATATAGGAGTTATAGTACTTTTCCTGTTGGTTTGAGATCTTCTAACCACATAGTCAGGCTCCAGTAATATATGAAATACAGGCATTTTGTCTTTAGTCATTGCTGTACAGGGAGAATGCTGATCTGCTCCTCAGTCTGTATGAGCTAGCACAATATATTTCTCACTTCATACTGCTAACATAAATCTATCTTTAAAGATTCACTTAGTATCTTACTAACATCATGGAAAGGAAGGACAAAATACCAGTAACTTTATGGAAATTGATAACTTTATGAAATTTAATAATGCCAAGAAGTGGATGAGAATACTGTGTAGTGACCTATAACCTACTATGATGTGCACATCTACAAATAAAGAGGCATGTGCCTTGGACACTGATCTGCATGTCTGGACATACTCAACAAGGTGTTATAAAACATTCTCTCAAAACCGTATATTGGGTCTCTGCTATTTCTGCTAAAAAGTGCAAGAAGAAATGGTGGGGATAAAATGCTAAGCAAAATCATCAATATTGACTTAGTTTTTCAGTGTTTTACTCAGCCCGGCCATTTAGCAGTAAAAGACAGTCTCATTTCTTCATGTTCTCACTGCTTTCTTCACAGATTTTTGTTGTAGATCCAAAGTTATTGAATATTTTGTTTATAGATCTCTTTCATATTTAGACTGCATGAGAGAGAAATAAAAAGGTAGGGTTATAATTTCTGGGTCCTTTTGTCTTATACACAGCAATTGTTTAGTAAGTGCTCAGTGAATAAATCAATTAACAGACTTCTAAACTCAAAAAAAGATGGACAGAAAAGATTTGACCATGTGGATAATAAGAAAGTATAGGCAAGAGTTAAGCTAAGAACTGGTGTAGGCAGCATGTGTTGACTGGAATCCAAGGTAGTGTCTATGTCTCTTTATCCTTTGTTTTAGAATCACTGAATCCTTGGCAGAAAAAAGTCTAATATCTCTATTGCTAAAAGAAAATGACAGAGATGGTCAAGCAATCCATTATTTCCTAAAGGTCAAATATTATTTCTTCCTGGTTATTCTCTATGAAGGCTGAAAGACATATGCAAGATAACCAAAAGATATATTTACAATACTTTGTTTAAAGCCTTGCCTTGATTTATTCTTTATGCAATGTAAAAAGTGTGATTATTAATTAAAGTGAAGAATTTATTTAATTAAAATAACAGAATTTAATACTCTACCACCTAGTGGTACCTCAGAAATTATAAAATCATAATGATAGAATAATGATAACAATCAACTTCCCTGTATTGGTGCTTACATCTTAACATGTGACAGGTAGATGTGTTATACATGTGTTTATTTAGTCTTCCTAACAACAAGTCTGATATGTAAACATGAGAAAATTGAGGCACTGTGGTTAGTAAAACTCAGAAAATGAATTGTTCCAAACAATTTGACGCTTGACGTCAAATAATTGTCTCCTAGAATTTTCTCTATCAGCAAAGACATAGGCATTGTCATATAAATGTATAAACATCATGACACTGTGCATGACATCAAGTCTAAATTTGTCCTTATGATAAGTTAGAGGAAGGAGTAGTTAGACAACATTGATCAGGCCTCAGCAAGAGCCAGGATGATGAGACCTGTCTTTTGGTTCTTTTACTGGAGCCCCACTCTGTCTTCCTTGATGTCCTTTCTTATTTCACCAGTGGTGGTGGAGAATATGTCACAAATTCATGTAGAAAATTCCATGGATCTTTGAGTCTTGCCCATTTCTCACTGTCTTTCATACTCATGATCATTGGTGAGGAGCTCTGATGCCTGGAAATAAGTAGTAGTTTAGAGTATTTTCATTTTCTAGCAATTATAAGTTTACCAATTGAGAGTCAATTTCATTCATTTTTATTTTCACTAACTAGAAAGTTATTTCTTTGAGATTTTACTATCCATAATTTCTGGCTAAGCAATTGATTACCATGAAAGAGTAAATCAGCACAGAGCTGAACAAAGTTACACAAGTGTTGGCATTTTCATTTGTTTGACTAGAATTTGATTTTGTAGAGCCCTTCATGAACATAAATATCCTTAGATGTTCAAGATCCATATGTAAAATACTATAACTTTGCATTTACTGCACACATGTCATCTGTCTTAGTTTGGATTATATTTCTGTAATAGAGACACCACAACCAAAATCAACCTTGGAATAAAGGTTGACTTACCAAAACTACACTCTGAGAAAACTGTCTCTGCCTTTCCCAGTAGCCATCCATTGTTCATAGCTCCTTGGCTAGGAGTGGGACTTTTTCTTAGTTAAGGTTTCTATTATGAAGAGACACCATGGTCATGACAACTCTTATGAAGGAAAACATTTAATTGTGTGGGTTCAGAGGTTCAGTCCATTATCTTCATGGTAGGACATGGCAACATGCATGCAGTCATGGTGCTGAAGAGATATCTGAGATTTCTACATCTTGTGTAGCCAACAGGAAGTGATCTAAGATATTAGAAGTGACTTAGCATATATGAGACCTCACAAGGACACACTTTCTCCATCCAATAACACCATACTTACTCCAACAAAACCATCTCTCCTAATAATGCCACTTTTTATAAGATTGAGGGGCCAATTAACATTCAAACTACCACATCTACTCCAGGGCCCCCTTAAGCTTGAAACAATATTATAATGCAAAATACATTTATTTCAACTTCAAAAGTCATGTAGCCTATGACAGTCTCAACAATGTTTAAAAGTCCAAAGTTTAAAGTCTCTTTTGAGAGTCATGAAATCTATTAATTATAAACCACTATAAACTCAAAATTTATAAAGCAGATTACATACTTCCAACATATAATGGCAGTGGCACAGAATACACACTAGCATTCCAAAACATAAGAAGGGAGCATAGTGAGAAAATACTGGACCAAAGAAACACCAAAAGCTGGCTGCCTAACTTCAAATTCTGTGTCATTATGTTTGACATCAAGATGATCTTCAGATCTTCTACTCCTTTCAGTTTTGTTGACGACAACACAATTCTCTCTCTTGGGCTGGTTCCAGTTCTTGTTGGCAGTTGTTCTTGGAAGATATCCCATGGCTCTGGCATCTACATCATCATGGAGTCTCTAAGACAATCCAGGTTTTAACTTCACAGCTTCATGCAATGTCCTCTCTAGGCCTCTATTCAAGGACACTCCTGACACATGCCTAGCCTTAGCAGCTTTTCTTAGACACAGAGACAAATTTCATAGCCCCTTTCTTCTATCCTTGACCACAGAACAACATGCTTGAAGCTGCCAAGTTTTGCTGCTTACTAGGCTTGGGACATGGCTCCCTCATTCAACTATACCTTCACCTGATTTCTGTTTATCTTTACTGCTTAAGCTTTACCTGAGCTTCTTTCTTAGGGTTTCTATTGCTGTGAAGAGATACCATGACCATACAAACTCTTATCAAGAAAAACATTTGAGTGACTTATTGTTTCAAAAGTTTAGCCCATTATCATCATGGTGTGTCATGGTAGAGTGAAGGCAGACATAATGCTGGAAAAGGAGCTGAGCACTGTATATCTTTGCCCACAGGTGACAGGAGTGGTCTGAGACACAGAGTGTGGCTTGACCATACATGAGATCTCAAAGTCTGCCTTCATAGTGACATACTTTCTCCAATAAGGCCATACCTACTCTAACAAAGTCACTTGCCCTAATAGTACCATTTCCTCTAAACTTATTGGGAGTCATTTATATTCAAACTACCATGGACTTCAGTTTCAACTTACATTTTTATACTGAGATTTAGTCTGACTTGAGCTTACACAGGTCTTGTGCATTCAGTCATAATCTCCATGCATTTATATAGTGTTCATGTGTGTATTATTCTGATTATCAACTAAAAATTAATCTTCAAAATTAAACATACAGCAAATATTCATACTTTCTATATTCCTTAGTGAATATTTTAACATATTTTCTTCAATTTTTGTCTATCTATATGTCTATCAACTTGATAGAATTTTATTACTAAAATAAATAAATTCTAATTGTTAATAATTTCAAAACAAAATAACAATTAGAAGTATGTCTTTATCTAGGAACAGATTTAAGAACAAAAACTTACCTGACTACTACAATTTTATAAAACTATCAATTGTTATAATTGCAGAAACTAATTATATTATAAAACGAGAGTTTGGCAGACATAGCACAATATACACATGTGTCTTAGTTTTCTAATTTTAAAATAAACTAATTAATGATATATTCTATAGTCTATAAATATTATCTTCAAAAAATAATTTTATTTGAGCTGAAAATACCATGTTCCAAATGACATATTTTGATACTTATTTAATTCAAATACTGGGTGAAATATCTTTGGGAGTAAGCATTTCCCCACCGAGTTCAAAGTTCAAAGTGTCTTTCTGTTCAGGGATTCATCTACTTTAACTGGTTGAAATGAGAATTGTTGATTAAAATACTCAAGACCATTGTGTTAAGGCGAGGTTGACCATGACATTTCTCAGCATTTCAAATGCTCCTGTCAATCTTAGCATCCCAACACTACCTGTAACGTCAAGCATCTGTGAGTCTGTCTCATCATATTTAAAATTTTCTGTGCACAAATTATCTGCCTTGTGTTTCTCTGCAAGATCTGTCAATTAAGTGAAAGCCTCCAAGATCCTAACTTCTTTTCTAGCTGGTCTCAAGCTTGTGGAAGCCATTCTTTCTCATTAGACAGTGAGTGAGACTGTCTCTTACCTCTTGGTCTGCCTCCTGCAGAAGTCTCTGTCACAGTAAAGTGAAAGCAATCCCTGTTTTTCCAGAAATGCCAGTCCAGTTTCCGAACTCCATCTCTGAAAATAACCTAAAATAGAGACTTACTCAGTTGTAGTAGAAACAGCACAAAGTATTGAGTTATTTATGCAAATATGTTTATGGTGTCTTTGTAGTATTAAACACTGTCTTACAAAAAAAATGAGATTATAATGGAGTGAGATGTATCTATTCCCATATTAATCTTGCTTTTATTCTAAGAAAAAGATTAGTATTAAGAGTATAAACAATGATTAACATGACTTATGGTGCTGAAAAATGCAATGAATGTCTAATGTATGTCAATACAATAGAAGGAACACTTTGGGAAAGAAAAAGCTTCCTATGTGAAGCATGTGCACTTTCAGTGGGGTAATGAGAAAAATGCAATTAAGAAACTTTTATGAAATGCAAAGCATTTTTGTTTTGTTGAGAAAATAGCTGTTGGCATATGGGTCTTGAAGAAGGAATGGCAGCACCAGGTCATAGAATGAAGAGGTTGCCTTAAATAGGATTATGGCTCCTATTCCACAGTAAGAGGAGAAAAAAAGACAATGGATGCTAACACCAGTACTTAGAAAAATTGCATCACATTAACAGGAAGGCATCCCAGTCAGAGCATAAACTTTGGCCAACATCTGACAGTAAGGGGAGTCCAGGTACTGGATGTAGAAGAACAGGGGCAAAGACAGAGATGGTCATCATGGCAGGACAATATGATTTTTTAATCATGTTTCTTAATTGTAGTTTTAAGTTATACTCATGTACCATGGCTGTGCAACTCTTCACAAGCTGTTTTAAGTTGCATAGCTGAGAATATGGAGTAACTAAATATTTGGGAATGTAGAAAAGTGTAACTGTGAGGAAAAATTACCCACAGTAAATAAAAGATGTTTGTGAAGTCAACTATATGGTCGGAAACAAAACCTAGACTTGTTTTCCTAACATACAAGACCTAATCTTTTGTGTCCATTCAAGTGTTTTACCACATACCCATAATTCTTCTAATTTCTTCTACTTCATTAGAAGCCCAATTCTTGTTCGTGAATCATTACATAGTTACACATTCACACCTCAGCGGGTCTACACACAAGTAAGCTTCCATAATTGGATCCTTTCAATCACCTTCCTAAGTCTTTTGTTGGTGCTTTGTAGAAATCCTAACATTCTCAGACCCTTCCCTGGATATTCTTTTATTCCCTTTACTAATCTATGTCTTACTGTTCTTCAGTCCATTTCCTTCATGCCCTTTTCAAAAGGAAGCTGACCATGTTCTCATTACTATGCATATGTCAGGCCCCTGAAACAGACTTTCTTTTCTCCTTATTGGTACAGCTATAACATTTGTACTGCGATGTTCAACTAAACCTAAAGTCATCAAAGATTATCACTTTTGTTTTTAGCACTTGTCAACTTTCTGGTAAATTGCTATCAGTCTTATCAAATGTCAGTTTGAAGTCATCATTTTGTCCTTTTTAAGGCCTGAACTTTAATTGCCAGCACACTTATGACCTTTTAAAATATTTTTAATTGATATACATGCAAACACATAACAGTTAACATGTATGTTTAATGCAGTATGAGACACAAACAATTCTATGTGTGTGTGTAGAAAATAGTGTGACATATACACATATGTGTATTGTTCAAATCAAGTTAAACATATTTAGCACTTGGAACTTTTATCATTTCTTTATGGCAAAATCTTTCAGAATTCTTTCTTCTATTTTTTGAAACATTCAGTAAATAACTATTATTCATAATCATTCTATTGTGTGCAAGCATGTTGCTATCAAACCTTTTCCTATTCTTCTCATCTTCTCACTTTCCCCAGCCTCTTTTCTTAAAATTTCTCTTAAAATTTTTAATATGTTGTATACACATCTTCTTGTATACTTGAAATATTCTCTACATTGCAAGTAATTCCTAAAATCCTAGTATATATAATGTGCACATATATCTATATATGTATATACATATATATGCACATATACCTATACATATCTATACATACTCATTCACAATTTCATACCTATGCATATATAATATACTTTGCTTACATCCTCTCTCCTTACCATCTATTACCTCTGTCCAGCTTCCACTGAACCCCTTCTTCTTCCCAAATATTCTCTCTTCGACTTTTGTGTCTTTTTGTATATGTGTGGCCTACTCCATTTAATAAGAATTGCTTGCATAAATATAGGTTGAGGATATATTTGGAACAAGGGCAACTTACCACAGAAGAATACGACACTTTCTCTCCCAGAAACCATTAACTACCTATAGCTCGGGGTGAGGGTGGCTGGAGGTGTAGACCTTCTGAGCCCCTCACCTATCCATGATGGAATATTGATAGGCCCTAGTCTTCTGCAGACCTTATATAAGTACTTGTTGCTGTGTGCAAGCAGCCATGCCATATTAAGAAGATAACATTTCATAGTACTTCTTCCCATCCTCCAGCTAGTTTCTCATTCTGAACTTTGTTTGATGTCAGCTCTGGTATGTTTCCTTCCAACTAACACAAGCAAACACTGAAGAAGAAGTTGGCTGGGAGTAGTGATGCAACCTGCAACCCTGTACTAAAAAGGCTAAGGCAGGGGGAATGTGAGGTCAAGGCTGACGCTAGCCTGGGACACAGAAAGTTCGTGGGAAACTGAAGGGGCTGAACTTTGAGAAATCTCTGAGGATTCCAAGGACCTTTCAAGTTGGTGCAAAGACCAAGTTATAATGAACATGGACAAAACTAGAGTTTATTTAATGAAGCCTCTTTGAATACAGATAAAGAAAACCAAAAGATTGACAAGAGATACCATTATCACCCAAGCCAGATACTCACTTATAATACCTACAAATTTTGGCAGCTGACAGAATTTTAGCCACCAATATAGAACAGCATATGAGGCAAAGACTATCAGCCATTCCTTTCACGGCCTGTGGTACAAAGCTCCTGACAACAGGGTCCATGGGATCTTTTCCAGTGTCCTTAGAATTTCTCTTCTCTTTGGCATCTGCCGCTCCCTCTGGGCATCCTGCAATAAGATCACAGCAGGTTAATACAGCATGCGTTTCTCCATTCAGTGTCTCTGAAAATCCCACTCTTCTCACCCACCCCCAGCACTACCCCTTCAACCCTTGCCACTGAGATTTATACCAGGGCTATGCATTAGCATGTGAAAGAAAGCAGTTGGCAAAGAGAAGACTGGAACCCTCTCCCCACCAAGGATACCATGTAACACATGGACCGTAACAGACAAAGCTGGCACAATGCAAATGAGCCAGAAAGCCCATACTGTGACAATGACCTATAAAACCTCAATCTTTTGTACTTCATTAAGCTTCTAATCTCTCCTCTAGTGTGTGTTGGCTCTCAGAAATATAATTTTGCTTAAACTATGTCTGCTTTGTCTGATAAAACTTGTATCAACTCCTTGTTCTAGAACCTCTAATCACCTAGCAGGTGACCTCTGAGTCCAAAAACCTGCAGATATTGCCTAAAAGGTTTGATTTGACCACTATATACCGTGTACATGTCTTGAAATGTCACACTGAGCCAAATAATATGGCTAATCAATATATGCCAACAAAACAAAATAAAAATTATAGAAGCCTTGCCCTTTGCAGCCTCCTGTTTCCAAAGAAATTCTTTCTCATCTTTAAGATCTACACTGAATATTTAGGTACTGAGGAAATACGCATTATAGGGTTTACAGTGGGAGAATTTTAAATTTGTTACAAGGGATGTAAGCATTACCAGAAAGGCCATTGTCATGTAGCAGGAATCAGCAAGTACAGTAAAGATCAAGGCAGAGAGGACACAGGAAATGCTCAGCTAAAGAAGAGATGTGGCTAGAAGGTCAGCTTTTACACAAAGGTAGACATTGCAAACACATCAACAGCCACATCTCCCATGGATACTGATAGGATCCGAACCTGAGGCTTCCGTGGCACCCTGAATGTTAGTGACATCATAAGAAACTTAGTGATGTCATCAGGTGGCTTCTAAGGAAAATCCCTTTGCTTCCTTTTTCTGTGCCAGCTCAACCTTATAGGATGAAGACAGTTTATTAAAGTTATTAATAAAGTTTATTAAAAATCTGCTACATTTCTAAGCAGATTCAAATGTCTGCATTTAAACCTAAACCTCCAAATCTGTCGAAATTTACAGCAGAGCAAGAGAGTAGGTGTGTGACACCTAAAATCCTCTACTTCTCCACTGTGGGATGCTAGACAATTCCAGTTTTCCCTCTTTGCAGAAAAGAATCCCATTCAAGTGTTTTGCCTTGATGGGAGTCTTTGGTGCAGGCTGACAGACAACTGAGAATAAGTGGTCATATGTAAATCTAACAATAAAATCAAGTCATTACACACATAGTAACCAAGCCTCATCTCCATTGCTAAGACAATTGGTGTTCACAAGATTCCAACATCCCCAAAGGAAAAATAATGCAAACAATTTTCAGGGGGAAATATCATTTCATTTTTAGACTTTTTGATATTAGAACAGGCATATAAGAAAAGTCTTATGAATCTTTATTTGCTGAGATTAATTAATTAAAATGAACAAAAGTCAGGGATGATTTCTGAAAGACAAAATTTCCATTTCTTTTCTTCCCAGACAGGCTTACTAAAAACATTGATCATGGAGGCACCAGCCTTAGCTTGCTGAACTTCAGAATATAAAATAAACAGCCATCCGTCTCCTCTCTGACTCCCTTTTTCTCTTCCTACTGAGGAAAGCTAAATAGCACATTCTTTCCCACTAAACAGAAGCAGCAGAGCAGAAATTCTACGCAGTTTTAAAATAAATTACTGGATACAGAACTCACAATAACAGACCCTAAACTCAGCCAACCAATCAAAAAATGTCTTGCACGATGAAAATGCAGGCAGAGCCAAATCCCAGATTTAAAAGCAATAATATTTAGATGTGATTAGAATTTCCATCCCATGAAAAAGATCCCAGTCTGTGAGCTGTTATCTCCAGCAACTGCAGCTTTTCTTAACAGCCTTTCCTGCATATCTTTGCAGAGACAGGTTCTCATCACCTCTGGCCTGAGTTATTACCTTGGCATTCCTCTCTGGGATCTTGTCTCCAGTCCTTCTTCACTTCCATGCTTATCTGATTCATCAACACTAAACACAGGCTGCCTCCTGGGAAGTCCATCCAGTCTGGATGTCAAGATTCCTTATTCTCTACTCACACACCATTGAATATCTCCACTGCTCTCTGGAGCTTGTTTGCCTGTCCTGGCACCAGTCCCCTCCTGCAGTGAAGAGCAGCCCCACCTACACAGTCTCTCTTCCTAGACTTCCATTCTGCAGGCTTTACAGCACTATCTTCCATAAAAGATAACACTTCCAAGTGCTTCTTACAGTCCTGTGATTAAAATGTCTCCTTTTCTCTTACATTTTACTTACTACCAATACCTTGCCTCTCTTCTATTCACTTTATGCTTATAGGTTTTTCACTCCAATCAGTGTTTATAATTTTTTCCTAACTCTGAAGTGTGTATTGCATTATTGACTGGTTGGCTCTGGTTCAGTGGTGGTGTACAATAGCCTTAAAATCCAGTACTTGCAAGCTCTCTTGAGCAAGTGTATAGAACATTGCAGTCTAATTTTTCTCATCTTGCTTTTTCTAACATTCATGAAAGCAAACTCCTTTAAGACAATCACTTGAATACCAAATAGTGGATAGTCTGTCACATGGAGTGCCCTAAGATGTGGCTGTTGTTGAGACAGAACAACTGATCTTGGTCTTTGGGACAATTCCTTAGAGTAGAGATTCTCTCCGATAACTCTGCCTCATTTCACTGTCCCTGTCATGTTTACCCTTGTGCCTTGGCACTCTGCCTCCCGTTATAGTCCCCTGATACACAGACTTCTTGTCTTTCAGCTTGATCTGTGCTCAGAGTCTAACCATTTAGCCCTAGCTGTCCTCAAACTCCTAACCATCCTGCCACAGCCCCCCTCCCACCATCCCAAGGGCTAGGATTAAAGGCATGTGCCACTGCACCCAACTTTGATCTGTAGATCTCTTTTGAGCATCTTATGTTTTGATATCTACTGACTTCCCTCATTCACAGGGCAGACATCTGGCCTGTAAGGGGATTTTTTTCCCCACACAGTATTAAAAAACAAAACTAAAAAACTAAGGCATAGTACCAACAGATGGTAAGAAGAATGTCTCTCCACAAACTTTCTTGATAAAGGATGATGCAGTACATCTATATTTTTCAATCTATCTCTGAATATTGATACTAATATCAACATGACATGGGCGGGAAGGCAGTTCAGTGCTGCATATTGAAAGATTTAAGTACAGAATCAAATCTTCCTGCCCTTCTCCAGATCATGCTGTGTCCTCTACTCACAGCCTGCACTGTTACACCCTTATCCCAATATCTTCTTGAAGTCATTCTAGTCCCCCATCCTCTCTATTAGCCTGTTTATTCTTCTAGAGAACCAAAAGCAATACAGCCATATTGGCAGAAGTGATGTTTTTTAAAGATAGACACACACATCCCTTTGCCTATCAGACTACTGACATAAGAAACTGTAAGGAATTACAGATCCACAGGAGTTTCTTTCTGAGGTCGTCTTAACACCTGTGCCAGCCAGAGGAACAACCTTTCTCCTATGAAAGAGACTTCATAGAATGCTGACAGCTTGCATGAAGGACAGGGAGACAGGAGCCAAAAAGAGGTAGGCAGTACCACATCTTAACAAGAATTCTGTAAAAATACATACCTTATGCCTTCTAGTTAAACATAAACCTTATGTCAGGACTCTGAAGATAGACTAAAGGCTTCTTTATTGCAGATCTCTTTAATTAGCTTATAGAGGTTGAGTGGCCAAGTCCAGCTTATTAGAACTGTCAAGAATGAGACTTTACCCTAAAACCCGGGAAAGAAGTATCAATATCTTCTCTAGAAAACTCTCTCTTGTGGTCTTTCTGCATGTATCTCCAAGTCCCAACCATGGACTTCCACGCAAGCTTCTCTCTCTCAGGGTTTCTCTCCTTCAGAACTTGTTTTATTCAGTTCTTCACTCTGGTAAACACCTTCTGAACCTAAAACTTGCCAGGAAGTCTTAGATTACATAAAAGATAAATGTAATTTATCTTTTATGTAATCTAAGAGGACATGGATTCATCATTACAAAGCAGAGAAGCATTTGGTACCTCAGGGCGAGGCCCAGATCTGTGTGTGCTCCTGACAGCCAATAGATTCAAAAGCTGGTTCGTGCCAGAAAGTTCAGCTAATAGCTACTGTACTCTGTATCCCTTTGCCCAATCCTGGAATGCTAAAGCGTGCAGCACCCCATTTACATATGTTTTTCTTTAAAACTCCCTTCCCCTCAGGACTGGGAGGTAGGGTTGATAGATTTTTGCTGCGCCGGAATGAGGTTATCTACCTGGGTTTCTTTGAAATTGTATGTAACAATAAAACCCTCATGCATGTTACAGCAAGTCTATCTCCATGGTTATCTTTGGGAATTTCTAGATATGGGCATAACAGTCTCATGCAGACTCACCTTGTCACCGTATCGGCCAGGCTCTCAGCCCTTTGTATTCCATAATATAGTGTTTTGCTTAGATATGATTTAAGTGTAGGACTTATTTACTCTGCTTAGCAGTCTGTTCACAGTACCATAGGGATTGTGTCCATTTCAGCGTTGCTTCTGTCTTAAGTTATGGACATCTTCATCACAGGAGATCTTTTAACTCCTTAGAACCTGTTAAAAGCCAGACATTGTCCTAGCTACTTTTATATGTATTATCACCCAAGTTGCCACTAATTGGGACCATGTTTCCTTTTAATTATTTGCACTGCATTATGTCTAGTAAATTACTTCTCATATGGGAAGGTGATGGTGATATCTTTTATTAAAGTGATATATTATATGAATTTTATTTGGCAGTATAATGAAAACCTGAAGCTAGATATTGGGGAAACGTTGAAATGCCAGAGAGAAAGAAACCACACAGCCACTTCTTACGTGCCAGCTCCTCAGTCTGCCTTCACAAATTCTCTCACTTCCCACATTATCCCACAGTGATGGATATGGAGGGTGGAATTCCTTCTTAAAGCAAAACTACTCACATTGGGAACCGAAGCAAAGCTACAGAACATGTTCCCTAGTGTGGAAGAAATGATGTTTTAGAGAAAAAAATTAAATGTCCTTCTCAGTGGCTAGTACTGGGAAGATCCTTAGAACACACTGCTTTCGTGTGACACAAGGAGGGCAGAGCAAAGACCCTGGCTCTCACAATGTTTCAGACTTGTCGTCTTAAGCAACGATGGAGAGAAGAATGAACGGAGTTACAGGTCTGAATTCCACAGGGACCAGACACCTACAGGATCCTCTTCCTCCCTGTATTAAGTTAATGAGAAAGGGCCCCTCAATCCTTCCTGGATAGAATTATTTAGATTTTTGTATGCCTTTCAATGTGCTTGTGCCTTCCATCAGTTTATGTCCCTCTGTGGCCCTATCTTACTCCCCTCTCCGAAGCTGGCTGTAAAAGACTCCTCTTGGCTTTGGGCTGCAGTCCCATCAATTCCAAGCTCAGCAGGCCGGCTCCAGGCCTGTCTCCTTCTGAGAGGAAGCCTTAAGAGCAAGGCTGACTCTGCAGGAGAGCCACGAACACACAACTGCAAGCACAGGTTCTCAAACCCGGAGGGGGAAGGGTGTTGGCTCCACCTTGTCTGGAGGACAAGATTCCACAGACCTCTAAACAGCACCGTGCCCGTCCTGGGGAGATGAGGCATGCTGTGTGGGGATGGTTCTTTGTACATTTGAGCAAGATTTCAGCTATGCCTGTTCTGTCCGCAGACACTGAAGCCCATGATTGATGATGGGACCTGGGTACCAGAAAGTTATGCAAATTGCTGTGTGGTCTCTGGGGAAACTGGAGCCAATTCAGTTAAGGCTATCACATGAGAATGAGATTTTGTTCCACACCCAAGCTTGAGGCAAAAAAGGAGATACAGAGTAGGCAAAGAGCATCATTTCCAGTAAGGAAGATGATTAGAGACACAGTTAAATTTTGTGATATGCAACAGATATTCAAGAGAAGGATGTCTTAAGTACATGAATCTCATAAAAAAAAGGAGTAAATAAACTTTCTAGGTATCCTTCAAAATATTTTCACATGCTCTTCAAAATATGTAGCTTTTTTTTTTAAGAACACAGATGTGGAGAATAAATTCTACTTTCAAAGGGTGTGTGTGTGTAGGCAATTCTATGTATCCTTTTGTTGTAATAAGATCTATTTGTTTACTTTAATTAACTATATATGTAATTGTATATGTATGGTGTGTGTGTGTGTGTGTGTGTGTGTGTGTGTGTGTTTGCACACACCCACTGAGTTCTGAGCAGGCATTAGATCTCTTGGAGCTGAAAATGTAGTTGGTTGATCTAGAAGAGCAGCAATGGCTCTTAATCACCAAGGCATCTTCAGAGTCTCTATACATCATTTATAAAGGAGAGTATTCTAGATAATCCAGTATATAGTGTTAGTCTCCCATGAGTTCTGACATCAAACTCTGCTTAAGAAGAATTATGGCCGCTGAATCTCCTTCTTGCCTTCGTTCTCTCTCAGCAGTGATGTTGTAAATGGATCTGGCCCGGACTTTCCAGGGCTGGATCAGAGGTTCGGTCTCACTCTCAGCCCCACTTATCCTCAAATAATCACACACAGGCTTATACTATTTTTACACTGAATGACCTAGGGCCCAGGCATATAACTTGCTAGCTCCTTCATCTGAACTAACCCATCTTGTTCTGCCGTGCGGCTTGGTACCTTTTCTCAGAGCAGCACTTCCTCTGTATCTCCTAGCAACTCCAGTGACTCTCCCATCTGTGTCTGGCGTCTGTCTTCTCTGAGATGCTCCCGAGTTTTCTTAGCCTGGTAGCCCCGCCCACACTTCCTGTTGGCCTTTGGCCAATCAGCTTTTTTTTTTTTTTTTTTAAACTTTATTTATTTGCCTTGGTGTTTGCCTGGAACTGGAACTACAGATAGTTGTTAACTGCCATGTGGGTGCTGGGAATCGAACCTGGGTCCTCTGGAAGAGCAGACGGTGCTCTTAACCGCTGAGTCATCTCTCCAGCCCCAGCCAATCAGCTTTTATTAAACCCATAAGCAGGACAAATATTTACATTATCAGCTTAATCACAATTACAGAGTGCTCCTATCCCTCCTTCCTTCCCCCCTCTCTCTCTTCCTCTCTCTTTCTCTTCCTCTCTCTCTCTCTTTTCCTCCCCTTTTTCCTTCTCCTTCCTATGTTATCATAACTATATCCCTTTATCATAATAATTAAGTCCTTTTGCATAGAAATAGCTTATGTCTCCCACCAGGTCCTTTTTAGGCCTCTGCATTCATAGACACTGATAGCCAGATAACCGAGTAATTCATATTTGTGCCATGCCAGATCACACAAAGTCCTAGCATATAGAGAACAGGTAAGCTGGAGAGGCAATGTGAACCACTTGCAGTGATGTGGTAGAGTTAAGATCAGAGACTCAAGAAACAGGGCTGGTTTCTAAATTCTATCCAATCAACTCTGCTTCTCTGGAGCTCTTCAGTTCTTCTACCTATGAATGAGAAAATAATAGTGCCTTGTAGTTTAGGAAAAAAAAAAAAAAAAAAAAAAAAAAAACCTGAGCATCAGCAGTCCTAAAATGCTGAGGTCTGCTACTAAGAGATTCACTCCATGCAGTTTTCAGATAAAGGTGTTCAAGAACTACAAGTTAAGTCCATATTCAAAGCACTGATAAGAGTTTTAAGTTTAAGATGTTCACCAATCTTAAATTAAGTCCATCTTTGAAATATTGGTAAAAGTTTTAAGTTTAAAATAAAGAATTAGGGCAAAAGCGGGCAGTATGCATAATTAAACAATTCTGTTCAGGATGTGGTCTGGATGATCATTGCCTCAGTTCTGGCTCTGCAAGGTGGTCCCAAGAAGTCTTTATTATGCCATTGCTCACTTGAAGAAATCAGCCTCTCTTCCTTAAAGACAATGACACCTCACCTGCATGGAGGATTATCCTTATCAATGGGCTGGCGTGTCCTCCGAAGCTCTACCTTTCCAAGAATGCAGAGTAACTGTCTATTTAGGACAATGATTTATTTTGGTGCTTTCAGCTCCAAAATGGAGTGAGTATTATGCCACTGTATGATCTAGCAAAGTGGAGACAGACATGGAATGAAGGCAGAGGTGATGGTGCTATGCTTTCTCCTGCTTTTAGCTCCCTTGGGGGAAAAGCAGCTTCTAAATGCTCACCACAGTGCTGCAGTGTGAACTAAATAAGTGAAGTCTTCAGAGTTATACAGTCCTCACCTTGATACACTGGGTAATCTGGCCAAGAAGCAAGGGCAGGGAGGGAGGAGAAGGCATACACACACACACACACATATACACACACACACACATATATATATATACACACACATACTTGTGTGTGTCATGTGTGTGTGAAGTTCATAGGTCAATGCTGAGTTCTGAGTTTCTTCCATAAATGTTCTCCACCTTACTTCAGTTGATTGGTTTTGTTTTTTGAGACAGCGTTTCTTCCTGGCTATTCTGGATCTCACTCTGTAGACCAGGCTGGCCTTGAATTCACAGAGATTTGCCTTCCTCTGCCCCCTGAGGGCTTCGATTAAAGGTGTGTTCCAACACTGCCCAGATACTTCTTGAGACAGATCCTGTCACTGGATCTGGAACTTAAGAGATTCACCTGTCTCTATCTACCTAACACCAACACTGAAGGCACATGCCACTATGTATAACTTTTTTATTTGGATTCTGGGGACTGAACTCAGTTCCTGCCACTTAGACAGTAAGTAT
Organism: Sigmodon hispidus; assembly: GCA_004025045.1. NCBI lineage: Eukaryota > Metazoa > Chordata > Mammalia > Rodentia > Cricetidae > Sigmodon > Sigmodon hispidus. The sequence continues at coordinate 312,955 of PVIH01000496.1, forward strand.
TTTACTAATGAAGCCATCTCTCTACCAGATGAAGGTGCTTTAAGTTACAGTAAATAGAGAGAGGTGAGCAGATTCTGGCTCCTGGACCACCCATCCAGAGAGTCCCTATCTGGAACCAGGGTCAATCCCTAGGGACTGATCTCAGACTCTCACTATCAAACAGGAACTAGGCTATGGCTGTGAGGGGGTCCTCCAGCCACACCTAAAAGAGGGGACCTTGCATGGCCAGGCCCCGCTTCTAGGGTGAACTGTGTCATCAGAGAAGAACTGAGGCTTTGAAATTCAGACCCCTGTACAGAGCAGAGTCAGAGATCAAGCAGATCCCTTGCTCAGAGGAGACAGGAGACACACAAGTCCACTTACCACAACAGAGTAGGAGCTGACTAATCATGAACCACTGAAGCCATGGGCAGATGCCATTGCAAAAATACATATAACAATATAAAGAACAACAAGGCAATACCAGAAGAAACTGGTGGTTCTACAACTACAGGACCTGAACAGAGCAATGAAGAGGAAACAGAAGGAAACAACACCAAAAATACCTTTATGAAGATTATTGAAGCCTTCAAAGAAGATATAAAAAAAATTCCTTAAAGAAATAGAAAAAAAAATACAAACAAAAAATTGGAAGAGATGAACAAATCCTTGAAAGAAAGCAAAGAAAACCAAGAAAAGGAAAAACAGAAAGTGAAAGAAACATTCCAGGAACTAAAAAGTGAAATAGAAGCAATTAAAAAAGGCACAAAATGAGGCAAAGATAGAAACAGAAATCCTGAAGAAAAGAGCTGAAACTACAGACACAAGAGTAACCAACAGAATCCAAGAGATGGAAGAGAGAATCTCTGAAGTGGAAGACTCTATAGTGGAAATAGATACATCAGTCAAAGAAAACACTCAAACCAAAAAAGCCATAATACAAACTGTTCAGGAAATTTGGGACACTGTGAAAAGACCTAACCTGAGAATAATAGGAATAGAAGAAGGAGAAGAATACCAGCTCAAAGGCACAGGTAATGTATTCAGTAAAATCATAGAAGAAAACTTTCCTATCTTAAATAAGGAAATGCCTATAAAGATACAAGAAGCTTGTGGAACACCAAATAGATATGACCCCCAAAAAAGTCTGCTCACCACATAATCATCAAGCCAAAAAAACATATAGAACAAAGAAAAATTTTAAGAGCTGCAAAAAAAGGGGGACAACTTACCTATAAAGGCAGACCCATCTGAATAACTCCTGAGTATGCAATGGAAATGATGAAAGCAAGAAAGGCTTGGTCAGAAGTTATACAGACACTAAAAGAGCATGGCTGCTAATGTAGACTACTATACCCAGAAAAATTATCAATCACCATAGATAGAGTAAACAAAATATTTCATGACAAATTCAAATCGAAAGAATGCTTATCTACCAATTCAGCCCTCCAGAAAGCATTAGAGGGAAAACTCCAACCTAAGGATCACAGATACACCCATGAAACCACAAAGAGTCAATAATCCCACAGAAGAAGATCCTAGAGAAAGGAAATACATATAAGCTACCACCAAAAATAACAGGAAATATCAATCAATGGTCACTAATATTTCTTAATATCAGTGGACTCAATTCACCTATAAAAAGACACACAATAACAAGATGGATAAAAAACAGAAGCCATCCTTCTGCTACATACAAGAAAGACATCTCAACCACAAAGACAGACACAGGCTCAGAGTAGAGGGTTGAGAAAAGATTTTCCAATCAAATGGTCCTAAGAAACAAGCTGGGGTTGCCATCCTAATATCTAGCAAAGTAGATGTTAAACTAAAATCAATTAAAAGGGACCAAGATAGACATTACTGGATTGCCAGAACAATTATGCTCAACAAAAGTACCTCAGGAGGCATCACCATCTCTGACTTCATGTTATACTATAGAGCTACAGTAATAAAAACAGCCTGGTTGTTAGTTCTGCACGTGAAAGCAAGTACACACTAACAAGGCCACACACTAGAGTTTATTTAAGAAAAGAGTCCCAGGCATGTGAAGAAGTAGAGTAGTCAGGGGACAGAGAAGAAAAGGACAGGAGCACGCATTTGCAACCGCTTTTAAGGGAAGGGGCGTGCACGGGTATGCTTCATGGGTCCAGGGAAGTGCTTCTGGGTTCAGGCAGATGCTTCCTTATGCAGTGCCACAGAGTTTATATAGCCACGCCCAAGGGTGTGCCTCAGTGCAAAGTGCATCCATCCCTCCTGAGCCAAAGGACTCAGCTAGGAAATGCCAGGAATCCTTACATTGGTACTGGCATAAAAACAGACTTGTGGATCAATGGAATTGAATCAAAGACCCTGACATTAAGCCACACACCTGATCTTTGACAAAGAGGTCTAAAATATTCAATGGAAAAAAGATAGTAACTTTAACAAATGGTGTTGGCATAACTGGATGGCAGTGTGTAGAAAGTGCAAATAGATGCAAGCCTGTCACCATGCACAAAACTCAAATCCAAGTGGATCAAAGACCTCAACATAAACCCAGCCACTATGAACTTGATAGAAAAGAAAGTGGGGAATACCCTTCTACGAATTGGCACAGGCGACAACTTCCTAAATATAACACCAGTGGCACAGATACTAAGAACAACAATCAATAAGTGGAATCTCCTGAAACTGAGAAGTGTCTATAAAGCCAAGGATACTGTCAATAGGACAAAATGACAGGCTACAGAATGGGAAAAGATTTTCACCAACCCTACAAGTGATAAAGGATTGATCTCTAAAATATATAAAGAATTCAAGAATCTAGAGCCCAAAACCTTGAATAACTCAATCAAAAAATGAGGTTCAGAACTAAAAAGGAAATTCTCAGCAGAAGAATTAAAAATGGCTGAAAGGCACTTAAAAAAGTGTTCAACATCTTTAGCCATCAGAGAAATGCAAATAAAAACAACTTTGAGATACCACCTTACACCTGTCAGATTGGCTAAGATAAAAGACACAGATGAGAACTTATGCCAAAGAGGTTGCAAAGCAAGGGGAACAATATCACTTCTGGGTGTATACCCTAAAGATGCACATTTGAACTCCAAAGCCTTTAGCTCAACTATGTTCATAGCAGCATTATTCATAATAGCAAGAACCTGGAAACAACCTAGATGCCCCTCAACTAAAGAATGGATTAACAAACTGTGGTACATCTCCACAATGGAGTAATACTCAGCAGTAAGAAAAAATGATATCCTAAAATTTGCAGGCAAATGGATGGATTTGGAGAATATCCTCCTGAGCGAGGTATCACAAACTTAGAAAGATAAGCAGGGATGTACTCACTCATTAGTGGACTCTAAACAAAAAAAAACAAAAAGCAAAGCATGTCCAAGCTGCAAACCACAATCACTGAAGAGCTTAGGATCTGAAACACCTTGGACAGGCACCTTGGATTCTATTCCCTCTAGAGGAACACCTGACCCAGTCTTGATCTTGGGGTGAGAAAAGTAGATCTGACAGGAGTGGATGCTGAACTAAGCCATATTGGGACCTTGGGACATCCTGCCCTTGCTGGGGAGGAGATAAAGAGATGTGGAGACAAGTGAGTGGCTGGAAGGGGTGGGAGGGGAAAAGGAGCTTGAACAAGTATATATAAGGATAAAAAATATTACTTTATTCATAATAAAAGATTTCTCTATATATGGACAAAAAAGAAAGAAAAAAGGAAGGAAGGAAAGAAAGAAAGAAGGAAGGAAAGAAAGAAAGAAGGAAGGAAAGAAAGAAAGAAAAGAAAAATGGGAACTACAAATACAAGCCTGAACTACAGATAGAGCCACAAAATGAAGACTCCCTTAAATAAGAAAAAAGGTTGCTAAGTTTTTCTTCATATTCTTTGAAAATAAAACAACCAATGCCTGAATCATAAAAAAGAAAAATAAGTATAAATGTAACAATTACTATTTAAAAATTTTAGCATACCTTCATGTTTGTATGAAGCACAAGCTAAAACTGAAGTTGAGTTTGGAATTGTAACTGTCTTGGAAGGTGCAGGAATGCATCTAGGAGACATTCTCAGTGCTAATGCAGCAAGCTATCATATTAGTAGTTCAGAAATTATTTACAATAGATGGTGTCCCAACCTGGGGCACAAACACCTGCATAAAGCCCGAGGAAGCTTTAAAAGCATTCTGCAGCACAGAAACAGAACCAAAAGTAACTTTTCATATTGAATATCTGAATTGTGTCTTGGCACAAAGACACCACAGTGTTCGAGCTTGAATTTAAAAATGGTGGGTCTGTGGCAGGTAGCTTAAACCCATACGTCTCATGGAAGACTCGGTATAAGTGTGATTGACTTAAGGTTTCTGCTTATATTGAAAAGTTTAATTATGCATAAGTAAATGAGCAGCATGAATGGATGTTTTTGTAAATGGGAAGATCATAAGAGTGGGTATGAATCTGAGAGAACTCATAACTGAGGTTGATGGAGTGCATGATGTAAAACCATACACACACACACGCACGCACATGCACACATACACACACACACACATATATATAACAGAGTCAAGTTTTTTGGTAACAGCATTTTCTTGGGTCCGCTCTGTTTGCTGTCAGTGAGCAGAGATGTGACTGGCACCTCTGCCATGTTGAAAAGCCGCCAAAGGGGTAGAGTCTGACACTAGCATTTTAAAAGTTTCTCTGTTTGAAAAGTTATTTAAGGATACACAATGAAACAGATTCAGATGAAGAAAACCTCTAAATGAGGTACAATGTGTGCAAAATATCCATAGGCTTGGGAAAGAAAATAAAAATGGTACAGAAAGTCCTTAAAAAGAGAAATAGAGGATGTAGAGGATGTAAAGATATAAACAGCCATGTAAAAATGGCAAACAGACAGAGAGTCTGGATTATGGTTATTACCATGTTTTCTTTTAATTTTTAATTTTTAATGAACTAACTGTAGAAAGACAATTGATTGGTAAGGCTGCTAAGTTAAACATTATACATTTTAAAGATATCTTGACTTTGAAATTTGGGTCTGAGAATGTATTGCTTGGGAAAAGAATTTCTGCTTTTGTTTCCACAGAAGATCAAAACCTGTGGATTGTTTCTAGGCAAATGTGGTTTTATTTGCCAAGGTCACCTGAAAATTCTCTGGAAAAATCAGTTTTCAAGATGCCAGTTAAGATGATCTAGCCTCAGGACCCCATGAGATTGCCAATACCCCTTAATCAGCAGGAAGTAGGAATGTGAATTGCTATGCCCAAATTCCCAAAATATTGCTTATTAATGTTTGTTTTTATTATAAGTGGTTAATGGTCATAGCTGGAGAGATGGCTCAGAGGTTAAGAGCACCAGAGGTCCTGAGTTCAATTCCCAGGAACCATATTTTCTAGTCGTTATTTTTTCAAAAATTTCTTCCTGTCCCAACTTATGTAGGGCATAAATAGAGTCACAGGAGAAGTAAGTGTAAGGTGTCTGACATTATGTGTTAAAGCATATAAGTATATAAAGAGTAATTTGAGACCAGGGTAGAAATGATTCACTTATAATTTTAGTGCAAAAGAGGAAAAGACATATCCAGTAAATTGATCTTTATATTTAAATACCTCCTATTTTAAATAATGGAGCTGTGCTCTGAACAATGTCTAAGCAATGTGTATGATTTTACCATACATTTTTTATTTGCTTTATAACTATTTCTTGGTTCAAACATGTACCACAGTATTTCAGTAATTTTATTTTAAAAGAGATTTGGCTAACACAAATTGATGCTGCTATCTTGAATGTACCTCAAAGTCCTTGCCAAATTTTTTTTCTGTAATTAGATTCAGCGTTATGTTTATACTCTTACCATAATGAACATTTTGTGTAGCATTAAATCTGTCTAAAGTGATTTGTAGAAGGCTTATTTATAGATAGAAACACTGATACTGTATCAAGAAGGAGGGAAATGAAGAGAAGAAGGAGGCAACTGTACCAGCTTGAGGAAGAGGTGACATTAACTGCTTTGCATTCACTATTATACCACATGGGCTGAAACAAAGACCCAAAGCTTATTTCATTTAGTCTTAACTTTATAAACTAAGATTGTAGACCTTTTAAAGAATCACCAAAAGAGAAAAATATTATCCTGCGTTGTTCAGAACAGACTATGGGCCTTTAATCTCAACACAGGGAAAACAGAGGCAAGCTGACCTCTATGAGTTCTAGACTAGTCTAGTTTACACAAAGAGTTCCAAGAGACCCAGGGTCATACAGAGAAATCCTCTCTCTAAAAATAAAAGAACAACATATTAAATAAATAGATAAGCAAACAAGTAGAATGTGAGGTTTGGCCAAATTCTTACAAACATAGATAATATAGATAATAAAATGGATTAAGAGTCAGCCATGTGCTCAGTACTTAACATTAACTAAATTTGATAGCCATCTCTACCTGCCCAGGAACCATCTTTAACCACATCTCTGTAATACCATTTTCCCTCAAAACTAAAAGAAGTTTCATAATGTAAATATGTAATGGTGTTCAGAATTATAATACATATAATTTTATTCAGTAGGTTCCATTTTAGTTCATAGTACTGAGTTAAATCTTACTTTTGTATAACACACATAAATGTTAACATGAGAAAATGTCTACAAAAGTTAAATAAGAACATGTGGATATTGCCAGAATCTGGGGAGCTTAGAGTAGCAGCTCATGAGTTCATATAAGGGCCAACCTTGGCTACAAAGTAAGATCTTTCCTCAACAACTAGGCTGATTCAGTAATTCAATAAGAAAAATACTGTGGTAAAGTATTTCTTACAAATAAACATGTATTTCTTACATATTAAAGAGAGAAATACACTTTTAACTCTGCTGTTGGTGACCATCATATGTATCTTCCTTTCTACTTGATATCTTTGTAAATGATATTACTCATTTACATTACTCATGATGAGTGTCTGTTTCAAAACTGAGACAATCAATGACATTGGAATGGAATTCAGTAGGTATGCCATTTTAAACATTTACATGTATTCTGTATGTGCATTGTGTTTTTACTCAAACATTTACATATGTGTTTATATTTTCTAAAACTTTAATTTTTGTATTTTCTACTGTGGTAAGTATTGATACTTACAAAGTAACACATAAAAATCAAATTTGTCATGCAGGTATGTTTGTAGAAACATAAAATACTTTCAAAGAAAATTATATCTGTTGTAGAATGGAAACACCATAACACAGAAATATCTTTAATTTATTAGCATATTACCTCTGTTTATATTCTCAATGTCATTTTTAAATTTAATCTTTTTCTCATCAACACAAAAAATCCTCTAATATTGTGACACAAAGGATTATAATTGCTTAAGCAAATACATAAATTACACATATCAACAGAGATGTTATGTGGGACAAAATGTTTTCATTATGTGTTTGTTCTGAATAAATGTGCTTATCTAAACTGAATCTACTTTGCTGATATAAAAAGGAATTTTATGTATGGGTGATAAACTGAACTTATATTTTTGATATTTCTATGTGTAGCCATCAGGTTACAGGTTATTTCCACTGCTAATGGTAGCAACTATTAGTCTTTGTCTATGACAACATGTAAATTCCCTCAGAGATTTTAAAACCTGCAAACTTCACAAAGGCACTTGTCCACCTGTAGTATGCATGAGTAGTCATATCAGAATTGGAAAATCATACCTGTGTGGAAAGCCTGACCCATGAGCATGGAAAGAGTCGTTGTGTGCAGGCAGCTTCCTTGGCCGTTGTTTGATAGACTCCACTGCTTTCAAGTGCATTTAGGCTTCCCTTTCCCCATTACTTCAAGAAAATTACAGTAAATACAGAGAGGACCTGACCCTCTTCAGAGCTGCCTGCTTCCCTGCTGCTGGGATTGCTGAGAGACTGTACCATCTCTCAGATCATCAGTTCCCCATTCTGTAAGAGAGAATTAAACTACTTTGAAGGGACCTTTTCATTTTCAGCATTCTCGGATCCGTCCCCATTAGCCAGGTATAAGTGAAGGTAGTGTGAAAATCATCGGAAATTCTAAGACTTTCTGAATTTTTGATGCTAATTTACACTTAGTTTTATTTTCCTGAGGAGAAGAAAACAAAAACCAAAACAGCCCTTTTCCAGTCTCTGCTTCCTGGAATTCTGTGTGACCAGGCAAGGATTATTGCTCTTTTATTTTTATTTTTTTGTCTCTGTGTGTTATTAAATATATGCCAAATTCAACTTGGAATTTCTAAAAACAAAAGAAAAAGAAAAGAAAGACAGGAAGGGAAAAGGAAAGATGTTTCAGAAATACAGACTTGGGGATATAAGACTTTTATGCAAACACAAGACATTAATATACTGAAAAACTCAAAACACTTTAGTGCCCCAGGGAGAAAATAGCTTATTTTTAGAGGATCAATCTAGGGCATATTTTGTAAGAATGTGAAAGCTGCTAGGTAAATTCTTTAACTGTCTGCCCCTTTCTGTGTAACAGCAGGAAGCGAGGTGCCAGCTCTGAAACTGTCATTTTGAGCAGGCACAGAACGAGCTATTATTCTCACACTTGTGAAGACCTAACTCCCATCTCAGGGCCCCAAGGTTAAACTAATTATAGCATATGAGACCACTGTGAACTATTGTCCTACCTATTACTGCGACAACCATAAAGACAACCTCTTTCCTGCCAACTTTTGTATTTATGCTGCCAAATTATACCCTGGAAACACTGTGGCAATTTGATCTTCAGAAAAGTAGAGGAATGCAGATTTAACAAGCTGGAATAAAGGCCATTTTTTTTTCCAAATAGAAAAAAATGGAGGAAAACTATAGAAACTGAAAAACTTGAGGCATCCTCCAAGGTAGACTTTTGGAAGAAAAGTTTTGGTGCTCATCTATGGTTCATTCAGCATGAAGGTGTGGTTTTGTACATGTTTTTCTGTGTGTTGTGTGTGTGTGTGTGTGTGTTTAGAGAGGATGGAAAGAAGTTGACATAAGGTTTGTATAATATGCTATGGTTTAAATTGAGTCCAAAATAAAGGCATACCTCAGAGGAACTCTTAATCATAAAATAGTATACTAATGTAAATCAGATTATTTTTTATATTGATGTATATTGATATAGATATAGATTCTTTGAAACTATATACTAATTATAGAAAGTTTGTGCAAAACAAATTTGAAAAAAGAAAAAGACATTGGATATTTGCAGCCCCTCATAATAACATCTTATTGGCATATGTTTGCTATGGAATATGAATATATTTTGTATTATAGTCAGTATTCTAGAGTAAGATGGTTAGCTTTTTTTTTCATATGAAACCCACCACAGTAAATATTTCTGTCTACTTGGGCCAAAAAGTCTGTCACAATTCAACTCTACTGTTGTATGAGAGAATTTATCCACAAATGAGAAGTGAATTTGTTAGCTGTTTTATTACGATAACATTTTCTTTCTGAAAGGAAGTAGAGAACTGGCTTTGATTCCTTTCCTAGAGCCTCATTTCAAATGACAGGATAATATCTTGTTTCATGGATGTAGTCAAATGAAAAGCTCCTACCATTCTCTGCTGCCCAGTGCTGTGTGCAGTTCTGAAGGTAAATCCTTTCCTTCTTCATAAACCTCTAAAGAAGAAAGAGTTTTTGATCCATGTCCTATAAAATGATTACTAACCTCACTTCAAGGTTCAAAACTCACCTTCCAGAAAGGCTAGGGCACTTCCTTTTGGGAGAAAGATCAGCCTTGCATCCCTAGCAGCGAAGGATGAGAGTGAAGTGTGATGAGAAGAGAGGACTGCTAGGACCAGATTTTGGAATGCAAGAACCCCAAGGCATGACATTCATGGGCTGCAACTTTTACTGCAAATATTTATATGTGTTTCTTTTTTCTGTTATAGGCAGCTTGGAATTTCTATTCAACCAAATCCATCCACTCTAGAACATTTTCTCTGTCCAGGACCTTCAAGCATGTGTGCAGTGTTCAGCTCACACTGGTTTCCTCCTGCGTTCTGCTCTTGTCTTCTTTTTCTGTTTTTTCCCTCCTTCCCTCCCCCCTTCTGTCTGTCCCCTTATTTCTCAATAGCAATTACAAAACCAATTACCAAATAATTCTCGACATCTAGTACCTGAACACACCATCTTCTCTGGACTGAGTGGTTGTTTCCCTGTAAAACTTTCACGAGGAAGCCTGGCCCCCATGCAGTAGTATAAGAGGTGGGGACTTTGCTAGGAGAAGTGACTACATGTCATTGTTTTGCCTTGGATGAACTAGTGCCCTCATTCAACAGGCGGAGGAAGCTCTGTGCCCTTTCACTTGGTAAGGAGGAGCAACAAGGTCTGTTCAGGAGGAAATGAGCCCAAATCTTCTGATGTTCTGATGTCAGATTTCTGAACACAGAATATCCATGATTTATAATTTTCCCAATGTAAAATATTTTTGTCTAACAGCCTGAGGTGAACAGTAGCTATTATCTGATACAATATTACCTACATATGAATCTGTTTCTGTACTTCCCATTCTATCTCTAATTTCTGTCTGTCTCTGCATTGGTGTATAGAATAGTCTTTTGATAATTATGGCCTACCTGTGTCTTTTAACATACACCCGTCTTCTGCTTTTTAACTTGTATTCATCATCTTCAGTCATTTAGTATTTAGAAGGTTAAGGGGGAAGTAGTGATGGAGTTTAAAAAACATTCTAATTTTGGGGGTCATTGTATTAATTTGTAGATTGCTTGGATTATTAATTATAGTAATTTAATAATTATTAAATTATTGTGAAGAAATAATTTAAAATTATAGATGAGCATTGAATTTATGAAAAGAATTATTTTCATTTTCAAAATAAAGCATGTAATTACACACCATATTCCCAAGACTAATCTATCTTATTTAGTACATATATGTCTCCTCATTAATTAATGCCATCATTTAGGAAATGCATCTAACAAAGATATTTTAATAAATATATTTTATTTATAAATGTGGCATTTTAAAAAAATGTATTCTCCAGAATCTTCTTTCTTTGTACTGAACCTACTCATACCACCACTTACACATAAAAACTCAATACCAGCAATGAGGAAGACTCATTAAGATTTTGGCATAGTTATTATATTTAACCAGCTTGCCAAGTTACTTATTTCTTAGAATAATTTCTTGGTTGATTTTTTAAGGATTCCTAAAATATTTTATTTTTTTTGTCTTTTTCATTTTCCTCATTGTATTGTAAAATGACATTCAGATAAAAATTGAGCCAGAATTCTGGCACTTTATGTAATGACTAGCTAGTTTTTTATGCACCTAGTTTTTAGCATGGTAATAAAATTGCCTTAAAATTATAGATGCACATTTTGAATTTATCAAAAGAATTATTTTGTCTGCTTTGATTCACTGATGTGATGAAAAATAGTAATGTATTAAATAATATTGAACCATCATTGGAGTTCAAATGTTTGCATATATACTAATAAATAATGCATAATTCTTGAATTCTGGGGAAAAGTTAAAATCCCTTTTGTTCCCACTATATTAATTGAATGGAAAGAAACTTATTAAGTTCTATGTTCATATATTGAATAATCCTGTTTTCTCTTTCACAAACATATACTGATCTAAATGTAAGGAAAGGATAGATGGCTGCAAATCAGCCCCTATGTCACCTCCCCAGGAGGTGAGAGAATTAGAATGGAAGGAAGCTGTGTTCAGGAGCTTTACATACTTCTACATAGTATTTATTGAAGTGGCATGTTTCTGGTAGTACTAAACACTATTTTATTTCCAAAAAATAAAGTTAAGTAATACACTTATAATTTTATTTTTCCCTAGTAGAGTCTCTCAAGTAAGTTATATTCTGTTCTCTTTCTCCCCCTTGTCCAAGAAAGATTTTACATAAAACATCTATAATACAAACCTCTGAAATATGAGATATTCCCATATTTCCAACACACAGGAGAAGAGTGAGGGACAGGAATTAAGAGTAGAGGGGGAGGTTGCTTCCTGTGTCTCCAGCAAAGGAGATTGCCAGCGTTAAAATTCAAGATATTCACACTTCAAATCTACTTTCTGCCATCCCATGCCATGCTGATTGTCCTGTTGGGTGATTCCAACATATAAGCTATATTTTGTATGTGATAAATTTTATATCTTGGATCTTCATGTTATACATAAAAGACTGTTCAATGGTCTTTTAATCCAATAGTACCGTTCAGCTAAGTTTGATGGATGGAAGTTGATATCTCAGAATCTTTTGCCTTTAAAACACACACGAAAGAAAAAATATTTACTCACATGACAATAATTCAGTTATAACCATTTTCCATAGTCTTTACACTTACTTCTTCTGTTTTCTGAAAAAGAAAAGGTAATTCCAAAACATGAAAAATTTCTTTTTTTTCAGTCTTTACTCACCATTCACTTTTTCCCTACCCCATAATTCCCAAACCTTCCAGAGAGATGCTCATTAATTGCTCTGACCTCATAATATCCCTCATTTGTCCCCCAGAGTATTGCCTTAGATCAGTAGATCACTTTGATTGCTTCCACATCTGGAATTTGTCACACACTTACGTTAACTATGACCATGTGCAGAGTTACACAGCAGGATTTAGGAGACAGTCAAGAAAACCATCCCTACTAAGAACAGCATCTGGAGAAAATTAAGAGAGGATACTTTCCATTGAGAATTCTTGGGAATGTATCTATGATGTAGACAGATAGACATTAGCACACAGCAAAAGTAGATGTCCTTTTCTTTGGGATACTAAAGAAGAGAGATAATTCTTCAGAATTTTTCTAATTAATTATGCACCATAAATGCTTAACAAAATCATGAATAACCAAGGGCTTTTCAGAGAAAGGTATTGTTTAGTAGCTGGCGTCATTTCCAATGAAAATGTCTCTGTGGACTTTTCTGAGACCGTGTGTATGAACAAATACAGATTCCATATAAGGGAGAGAGGAAGTGGGCTGTGTTTTCCTCAGTTGAATTATTGAACATCTCCAGTAATTTTTCCAAAGCTTGGGTTTGGCAAAAGTCAAAGTTGGCTTTACCAAGCATTTTTTTCTTAATTTTTAAATCCAACTGTATTAAGGAAAATTTAATCCATATGTTTATGATTCATTTACACTTAACTCATCAAAAATATTGTTTTGTTAGAGTCATTTGGCTCTCAACAAAACTTGGGAGCTAGTGACACACAGATAAACACACAGACAGATCACTTGAGAACACATATGCTTTGGTTCTTTACATTGGAATTATATACACACATAATCTAAATACACATCTAAATGGCTGCTTTAGTAAGTCATGGCTACATAATTACACCTATACATGCAATTACATGCTAACAGCTTTTAAAGTCACTGTGCAATTATGAAGCAAGTGCCGCTTCTGAGTCTATTTGGAATTACCCATTTCTGAGTTTCACATGTTACCCACTACCCTAGCTATAGATAAAGGTTCCCTTTAAGAATCTGGTGCTAGGATACATGGTTTTCTGTTCCTTCAATTCATTATACAATACACAAGTGAATCATCATCATTGTCACCATAATCATTATTATTATCATTTTTGTGTTAATAGGGATAAAGCCCAAAGCCTTGCTCATGTTAGGCAAGTACTCTATCAATGTGTGACATCCCCAACTTGCATTTAATTTTTTTAATCATGAAATATATTAGTTCAGATGAAGCCAGTGATGTAGCTGTAGCTTTAGGACAATGTTGACATAAGCAATTTCATAAAGACCAAGATCAAGGAAATCCAAGGGATTGACATGATCATGCAAAGTTCAGGAAGGCTATGCTAATGTTTTGCTTTTCTCTTCCTAACACATGAGCATGAAAAGGGGCTTAACTCTAGACCCAGATCATGGAAGGCACCTCAGAGGAGATTTTGAAATTAATAATTAGTTATCACCATGGTATATTTTAAAGAAGGGCAACCAAATATATTGATGAACTAATAATATGTCCCAAAGTAGTAGTAATATAATAATTTCATGAATATCTGTGGACCTAGGGAATTTTGATTTGGGTGTGTGAGTGTGTGTGTGTGTGTGTGTGTGTGTGTGTATGTGTACATCCTCATTCACTAGAGTCATACATTAGCTTCAGTTGTCATTCCTAGGATGAGATGCCATCCAAGATTCTTTTGGAGCAGGGTTTCTCGTGTGCATTAAGCAGGCCAGGCTGGTTACTAGGGAGCCTCATGGATCCAGCTGTCTACTTCACCAGCGGAAGCACTTTATAGACTGAGCTTTCTTTCCCTCTAGCTTCTTTCTCTTGACTGGCAGACAGAAATTTAGGATTGTAGCTAAGGAGGCAGAAAAGCATTCTGTTGGCTTACTGTGTGGGATAATGACCTCAGTATTTTTAAACCTAATGCAAGTCACTGGAGAGTCAGTGACAGCCATTGCCATGGTTTACAAATCTACACTGGAAAACACAGGTGCTTGCAAAGACACGTGACCTGGCTGGAAGGATCATCTGTTACAAAGGGAAGCATGTGTTTGTCCTGATGTTAATTAACATCGCCTTTTTAGCCCTTGTTTCTTCATAGCTGACATTTCCCCTTAGGAAATTGTTAAGTATGGACTCTATTTTCTGCCTTAGCTGCAACTTCTGTCTCTCCCTTGATCTGCCATTTTATGGAGTTTAGTGAAGTTTTAACTCTTTGAATGCATGTCAGTTTTCCCAAGTTTAATTTTATCTAGGGTCAAATACTGCTTATGGGGCTTTGGAGGTGGCACAGTGATTTAACAGCACATACCAGTCTTGCAGAGGATTTGAATTTGGTTCCTAGGGCCATGATGAGTGGCTCACAACCTGCTGGTATTTCAGCACAGGGGATTCAATGCTTGCAGTCTGTCCTTAATCCCCTGAAATCCCCGCCTGCCTCTCTCTCTTACACACACACACACACACACACACACACACACACACACACACACACACTTGAAGTTGAGTAGCACAACATTAGCTTTATAAAAGGAACACAATTAACTCCAATTAGATTAACTGTCAAAACCATTTCTGAGGGAAAAGAACAAACATAGTAATATTTGGATTTTTACCAAACTGCTTTTCAGACTTTTGAAAAGAAAATCCAATTTTCTGTAAGATTTTCTCTTGCTTCATTGAAACCACTATTTACAAGGGGAATGTAATTACAGAAAGATGATGCTTCCTCAAGCTAAATAACATGTATTCTACATTGATATCATATTAACTCCTATTTTTAGCATGAGTGATCAAAAAGAATGCCAACCCAAACAGTCAGCTTCTCTTAAGAACAAAGAAAATAAAAGACTGTAGTCACTTTAGCTTCATTTCTAATGTCCTTCACTGCCACTGTTCTCCAGTGTCCCTGTGTAGACAGATGGATTTTCTCTGTCCTGCCTAGTCCAGCAGCAACTTATAAAATAATCACTCAGAGGCGTAATATTAATTACAACCTGTTTGGTCTATGGCTCAGGTTGTTTGTTACTAGCTAGCTCTTACATCTTAGTTAACTCATTTCTATTAATCTATGTACTGCCATATGGCCAATGGCTTATCAGTACGATCACATCTTGTTCCTTGGGCGGCAGGATAACATCTTCTTGACTCCACTCTCCTCCTTTATCTCTACCTAGATTTCCTGCCTTGCCATAGGTCAAAACAGCTTTGTTAATTAACAGTGGTAGAACACATATTGACAAAGTACAGAAAGATCATGCCACAGTACTTTCCCTTTTCTGTCTAATCAAAGAGGACATAACTTTTAACTTTTAACATAGTAAAAAGTACATGTAACAAAATAGTTATCAAGCTAGAATTACAGTTACAATATCTAGTCTATTTGTATTTGGCAAAATTAAAGAAATATTCCATTATCTATCTCATATTTGTGAGTCTAAAATTTCATATCTATTTTACCTTTTATCATAACCAAGGATAGACTTCAACCAAGTTGAAGACTCTCTCTCTCTATATATATAATATATATATATAGAGAGAGTCTTCAACTTCATCAAAGACCCCAGACAATATATTATCTGAGTAAACAGGAAGTGCCTTATAAGCAACTTTCAAAATTCTAGAAATGACAGAGACATCTATCTGCCTGGACAGTCACTTAAAGTTTCTCTGTAATGTTGGGGCATCTATCTTTATTCTACAGGCCTATAGTCTCTGGCAGACATTTTAGTGAAGCGGGAACTTTAAGGAACTGTTTTGCCTATTGGCAAAGTTCATCAATCAGTTTCCACTGTGTCCTGCAGAATGTCTGACTATTTCTCCTGTAAGTGGGAACCTGAAGGACCAGTATATATAGCAGTATGGACGGGCTGAGGCACCTACCATGTTTCTTGTTACTTCTCCCCAGAAAGTCTGCTCAGCTCACAAAGACCAGTAAGTACAACAGAGTACATTGGGATTCTTTTCTTCTCTGTAAGAACTTTTCTACTGTTATTCCTATAATCAATTATAACATCTTTACCCTGTGCCTAAATGCAGGCTCTTTATGGGGTCATAATATGTTAAAGCTCCACCTTCTCAAGGGCTAGTGAAACAAATTTGTTATATGAGGTTGAGATGAAGATACTTGTGTTTGAATCTGTTTTCTCTAAATAGAGAGAGAATTCAATAAAATCAAGGTTGATGATTTATTCAGAGTGTTATATTTACTGATGGTCCACCTGCTGGCTCAGCAATCATCCCTCAGTGTTTGAGGGCACTAGAAAGGAAGCCCTTCTCTGTAGGTAGTACAATTAGGCAGTGTTGCAGGCCTGCCACCCTTACATTTTTCATTTGCACAGCTCTTAAACTATGCAAATGGCACAGGCTTTATTCCTAAGTCACTGCCCTGAGAGTCAGATGGTCCCTCTGTGAGCAGTATCCACATCTTGGCTGGAGCAACATGAGGCACTAGACAAGACATAAAACCTATGAGCTCTTTCTCCTTGCTATTTTACTCAAGGGTAGTAGCTGTCTTTAAACGGTTGGTATTTGCTTTCACAGGAGGAACACCACAGCTTCCTTAATCAGTGTCTGGCACCCGCTGTCCCTTCCTGCTTCTTGCAATCACTGCCCTCTCTTGTCACACATATGAGTGCTCTCCAGGGCACCAGATAGATGTATGTTTAGGTCACATTTCCCCTAGAAGCCATCCTCTAACTCATTTACAGTAGAGGTTTTTACTCAGACAAGAAATCTGGGAGGATGCTCTGCAGATTTCAAGTATAGACAAACAAGCAACAACAAATCCACACTTACCTCCAAGAGAAGAAAGTATAGTTTATTTTGAAGCCAAATAAGAATTGCCAAATTCTCATAAATAAATGTTAAAAAAAATAACCAAATGACTATCTTGCAAGATTTTGGTTTTCAATTAGGCCAAAATAGTTCAATGTACCATAATATCTTTTTTAGTATTGATGATTTAGGAACACACACACACAAACAATTACTGAAAAAAAAAAGAGGCTGTGAATTTGAAAGGAAGCAAGTTAGGGATATATGGGAGGGTCTGGATGGGGGAAAAGAAGGGGAAAATGATATAATCTTGAAAAAATAAAAGAAATTCATTTTCAGATGCATGGCCGCTGCTTGCTCCTTTCCCACCTTGTGCTTGTAAACATTTGACAGCTCAGCAAGACTCCCACCTTCTGTTTCATCTGGGAAATCAATGTCTATGAGCCAAGGCTCCTGGGAAGCCAGTGCTGGACGTACAAAATAGAAGAGTGATCCGATGGAATCATGTGACCCAGCTAGCATGCTGCTCCATGCTCTTTCTTTTTGCTCCTTTATATCTGACCCCCCCCCTTCTTATAAATGCAATGGGACTTGTGTTCTTGGGCTTAGGCAAGTCACTTGATGTTAGATGGATACCACACCCACCAAATCAACTCTGACACTTTGCATTCTGCACTGTTTACAGTAATGTTAACCTTGACAGTTATAGATCTATCAGGTTTCCACACAGCACTTAAATCCAGGTGGTGGGTTTAATCTCCTTCAGCTACTTTGGAAATAGCAGTTCACCACTAGATGTCAGGCTTGTCAAATGCTTAGAAAGTTTTACACTTTCACCCTAGGATTGGGAAAGTATGTTTTTCTTCTCCTTTTTCAGTGAAGTTTGACAACATTTCACTGACTTGGGTTTAGACTGTGCCCACAAGGAAACCATTTTTTTTTCTAAGACTTCTGAGTTTGTTACACACACTTCTATACTTTGTCTTTTTCAAAGATAAAACATCAAAGACAAATTTTGCTCTTTTAGTACTCAGGAAACAGGATTGTTGATAGACTTTTTATGGATCCATGTTACATTGATGAATTAGGGATTACAATCTCTGAGAGAGTCAGGCAGCGATAAGAAAGGAGTGGACTGAACAGTGGCAAAAAGAGACTTCAAATAAAATCAAACATCTCTTGCATTTAAGAAATCAGTACATTTATGTCTTAGCCATCAAGCATTTGGAATACAAAGTCTGTAGCTAGTCTGTAGATTCAGGGCTTTGGAACCATGAAGGGACTACTAGAAGATCCAAGTCTCAGGGCATGCTTCTGAAATCGCCCTGGTTTAAAGCTTTAGTTCCTGACGCTCCTGTCATGAAAATGTCATCTGCAAATGTATAGATTTCAGCCACAACAGGAACTAGGAAAGACTGAAAGAAAAGGAATGAGGAAAACGGAGTTAAAAGAATAGAGAGATATGGGGGATGCACAGTAGATTTACTAAGACACACATGAGGAAGAAAATATTTATAGATAAATTATGCAAATTCCTGAGGTCTAAAAGCGTGCATGCTAATAAATAAATCTGATGGATGGGAAAATTATACATGTTAGTCATCTTACTTCCCTGCATATGCATATTTTAATATGTATATATTATATCTGCATATGCATGTTCTTAAGACACTAGAAAGCAATCCTAGGAAACTCTGGGGAATTCCTGTACTCTATTTGAAGAAGGCAAACAGAATTTATTAGTTTCCATGTCTTAAGGAGAACAAAATGCATGCCTGAATTATTTAAATGATCGATGCTACATCTAGGCAACACAGAGCAATTTTTAGAACTTGTAACTTCTAATGGAGATTACATTTTGAGCAAAAGCATGATCACAGAAATCCCTACAACTTCTACATTCCCATTTTTTAGTGAGAGAGTAAGTTTCATGAGTCTGAAATCAGTTGTCACATGAAAAAAATGCAAATTGACTCATTATTCTTATTTGCTCTTTAGATATGTATCCTATATAACTAGGTACAAAAGGCCAACATTCCTCCCTATTCTTACAATATACATAAGAAAAGGCAGGCTCTCCTGAGGAGACAGCATGAGACTTCAAAAATGGCAATACCTGTGGGAACTCTCACTTGCACCAGTAATCCTGAGAACTTGGAACTATCTTGTGGACTCATTTTCCCAAGGCCACACTGGAGCTCAAAGAATGACTGCTTTGTGGGTGATGGAGGTATCTTAGCTTTTGTTGTTTCTTTAAGGGAACTTAATGTCTCACCCAGTCTAGCACTCTTCCAATGGACTACAATTGCAATTATTATACAAAGTGGCTCAAATACAACTTCCTAGGCTAGTGGAAAACATACAGGTTTCCACATCAATGACCACCTTAAAACCCTCTACACCTTGTTAATTAGCCTTGACTTAATTTGATGAGTGTCAGGAGGACCTGGATTAAAGTCTGCTGCAAAAGTCAGAACTGAGTGACATCTGCTATGAAGAAGGGAAGGAATATGAACACATCTCATACAACTCAAGCACTGTAACCTGTAGCAACAAAGATACTCTAGAAAATCAATTAGGTTTTCCAGAACAGAATCTTATGTGTCAAAACTTACTGTTAGAGTAGGCATCCAGAACAGAGAGCTTCACTCTGATATTGGGTTACAATGAAGCTTTATTAAACACAAGCTCGCGGGTCACACAGTACAAGAAGAGACTGGCGACCCCAAATCCCAGGCTCGCAGGCCTTTTATGGGGCAGTTCTGCCAGGGCGGGGGAACAGGGTCTTCCAGGGTGCAGCCATCTGGCGGGCCAGATCTGGGTGGGTAAACGAATTTCGAGTTACATTAGACATCAGGTATTTTAAGCACGGCGAGCTAACTTCCTGACTATAGGGTGTGGGAGCAGGGTGTAACATTTTCCAGTAAGTCTACAATTAACAAAGCTGATGGAGGGGGATTTTTCTTGCAATGGCCTTTCATTCCCCCCTTTTTCTTGTGCCGACCTTTAATCCTAAAGGTCATCATTAGATATTGGCTGGTACCTTTGTCTTAGGACCATCATTTTGACCTCATTCACCTGGGATCATACAAAAGCTGAGATTCGGTTAAGGACACACGGCCCGATCATGAGGACAAGAATTAACACAATAAGTGGTCCTGTGAGGGCTGACAGTAATGTAGTTAGCCATGGGGATTGATTGTACCAACCCTCAAACCAGCTTTGATAGCCTCGTAAGCTCTTCTCCCTGGCATCTAACCTTTCCCTGAGTTTTGTCATTGATTCTCTCACTACACCCGTATGGTCTGTGTAGAAGCAACAGCTCTCCTTTAGGGCAGCGCACAAACCACCTTCTTTCAAAAGCAGCAAGTCCAATCTCTGTCTATTCTGCAGGACTACCTCCGATAGTAAGGTTAAAGATTTTTCTAGGGCAGTAACAGAGGTTTCGATTGCCCGCAGATCTTGTTGGACTGCTGCTTCTAGAATCCCGAATTGCCTAGGGCCTTCTATTAGTGCCACTGCTCCAGTTCCCACTCCGGCTAACACCCCTGCTCCTAGCAACACGGCTAGGGTGACATTGACTGGTTCTCTGGGGAATCGGGTCCTGCCTGTGAAATGTTCCTTGAATTCTTCTGCTGGGTAATAGACTAGTCTCGGATAGATTCGGACAAGGACACAAAAATCCCTAGACTGGTTGAAACTAGTGACCGAGACACACGGGGTGAGCCCTGTACTGCATGCCTAATATAGTCGGGACTAGGACAAGGAACCCATTTGTGGTTGTTATGTTCTCTGTGCAGCGCAGAGAGGTCTCCTATGCCAGGTTTCCTTTTAACTTAGCATTTCAACCTTTTAGGGGTTTGGGGGTGTACCAGGGCATAGTAGATTCTCTTTACTGCTTCAAGCTGACATTGGGTCGCTGTTCTTAGGGCCCCAAAAGGTTGAAAAGCTAGTAAAGGAACTAAGCTCCAGGGCTTCTGTCAGGCACACGTAGCTGTCTGGTCCAGTAGCCGAGGGACAGGAAATAGCCCACATTGGTAGAACAGGTTCACAGGCTTTCAGCAAGTCCAGGGCTCCTAGTCAAGTGGAAATCTGTTGAGATATGTTAAAACTAAGAGCAAAAGATAGAATTTAAATCTTGGGCCCAATCTTAGTAATTTGGGAAGGGCTGGAGTTCCCAAACCAGAATAGAAAAGTTTCATTCTTAGGGACAGACAGGTAAGAAAAACTTAGGCTGTACTTATCTGGAATCTTTTAGGCTTCTGTGAGGTGGATCCAAATTCTATGAGTCTCTTAAGCTCATAGAAATTGCAAAAAGACATAAGAATTTTGGTTATGTTAGTATTCCCAATTAGGCTTTATAAAATGAGCTTGAAAACTAGCTATCACCTTGGAGAAGGATCTGATTGTCTAATTCTACCAAGCTGACAAAATTATAACTAGCCCAGCCATCAATACTTGCGGAGATCTGAGAAGGATAAATTATACCTAAGTGCAGAATGAGTAACTTCTGAATCTACTAAAAACAACAGAGACCAGTCCATACCCAGTTAGCCATACCTAGGTCTCCACCTAGCTGGAGGTGGAAGTATCCAAATAGCATCAATCTTCAGCTGCCATGACTTAAAGGTGGGAGATATTTCCCCACAGTAGAGGGACATATGGGAGAAGACTGACCTTACTTTGTCTAGGCAAAAGGGTTCAATCAATTCTCCAATGTCCTCAGATCTAGGCTGGGTTCATGGCAGCAGGCAGGCATTGTGCTATGGCATCTTGCCCAGGTCAGCACTGCTACAATCCAGACGAAGATCCTGGTGTCTCATAATCTTCTTTGGAGACCTTGGGTCACTGTGAGGATCTGGGAGTCTCTGTCTGAGAAATAAACATTTTAAATGCCATATTCTGCAGATCTCTGAAATATGAGGGCTGCCCAGGTAATATCTGAATAGAAAAACTTTGTTTCTAGTTACTTGTTGTAAGCTTAACCCCGAAACTTATACAAAAGACTAAATCTCAACTCTATAATTAATAACAGTACTTACAAAAATGACTGCTTGTGTTTCTTAACAGCCTTGAATTAGCTTTCATTGTTTTCATTAGTACACTTCACAAATATTTCATGGATGTCTTTATTATCACTCTAAATCCTAAAAAGTTTGTTCTCAAAACCATGTGCTGAACTTAGATTTAAGATCTATGTCTGGCAAGATAAGCTGTCTTTGCAACCTTGATTACATACTTATAAACTTGTTTTCAGATAAATTAAAACAATTTCTAGCACATAGAATCTATTCGTACACTCAGCATGGAGTCTGTATGCTCAAATTAGGTCATCTGCCAAAGTTCTTGTCACATAAATATCAATAGTGCATGATTATTAATAAAAGTAAACTAATTTCAGCATTTTAGCAATTATAGTTATATTCACACATACACAATTGGATCTAAGTTACATACATACATATATACATACAAATTTAAAGCTAGCTCTCATTCACACATAGTTAACTCTAAGTCATATACATGTCCATATAACCATACATATGTTATAAACATTTTGCAGTGAAGAATCAAAAGCTGATTCCAAAATAAAGAAAAATCAAATCAAATTAACCCAATATCTTACAGTTTCTTTTTTTAAAATTCAGTATTAGCAGGTATGAGAAACCACAGCAAACAAAATCCACATCACTTCTGACCTTCTATAACATTCTATGTACGTTTTACAACATTGTATATATACCTTCAGTCAGTCTCCCTAACTCCTTAGGCATCTTTGCTTCAGACACTATTTTCTTCTTGTCTCTTTATTATCCCAATTCTCTGCCTTCTCTATCATTCTCTGGACAACATAAAAACTCTCACAGTTCTTTTTTTTGTGGTTCTCTTCAGCATGCATACACTGTAGCAACATACAACCAACATGAAACATCTGAAACTAACAATAGAGTTTTTGTTTTTCTTACCTAATAATTTGTAACCAACCTCTGTAAAAGATGACAAATCCACTGGATCTGAATGATCAAAGCAGCAGTCGCTTTGTCTCAGCAACTACAGTCAGTGACTGACCAAAAATGCAATCCAAAATGGAGTCATGTCATATGCTTTTAAATTTTTTCATGCATAGATTTTAATTATAACAGATTTCAACCTTATTTAATAATTTCTATCACTGTCATATCAAAAACATTTGAACTCCTGCTAAGTTCTGATTCTTGACCAAAAGTGCAGTCACGGCAGCTGTGGGTGGTGACCGACTGCTATTGGGAATAGAGATAGCAAAAATATTTAAACCATTCTGTCTCAGCTTTATGCTTTTAACAAAATTAGAAACACATCAAAACTGCATAGATAACTTTCCTGAGAAACAGACAAAACTTCTCAACAAGGCAAATAGAACACACCCATATGGAAGTCAGAGGATTACTTATGAGAGCTTGTTCTTGCCTTCCACCATGAGGGATGAGGGTTCCTGGGAATGAAAATCAGGTCATCATGCTTGGCAGCAAATGTCATCTTTCTAGCTCCATCATTCTTGTTATTGGTGTAATTTGTCTGGAGAGAGAACCTGGTGGGTGAAAGCCAGGGGGCCTATGGCAGGTGAAGGAGACACACCCTCCAGAGATGCCATGTAGACACAACGGGGCAGCTGTCAGTGTGAGTGGGAGCCTTGGAAAGAGACACATCTTACAGGCTGTGCCCACGTGGAAACTTTTATTTTATTATTAAGAGGGGGAGCAAGAAGGAAGGGAAGACAGAGAGGAGAGAGGGAGAGAGAGAGAGAGAGAGAGAGAGAGAGAGAGAGAGAGACAGAGAGACAGAGAGACAGAGAGAGAGACAGAGAGACAGAGAGGAAAGAGAGAAAGAAAAGAGCAGAGAGAATGAATGGAGAAAAGAGAAGAGAGAAAGCAAAGGAGGAGGAGTCCTTTCTTTAAAGGAACTTCAATGTCAGGAGACTGGTCTAGCTATGGTATTGCTTATTGGCTAGGACTCCAGGAACTGGGTCAGAATGCTAACACCAAGGGCTGGGAAATTATAGCAAAAAAAAAAAAAAAAAAAAAAAAAAAAGGAGGGGGGAGGGACTGGTGTGAGATACACATGCCAAGTTGGTGTTGGGTAGAGCTGTTTGCTATAGTATAATGGGGGCCTGTGCACAGCAACTATGACCACCTTACCTTAAAAAGCTTAAAAGAAAGGGATTCTTGTCATAAGGAAGTGGGAACAGTGTATAATCTGATTACATAATGTTACCAGATGTTCACGTGGTACATTCGGTCATAGTCATAGGTACAGGATTTTGATTTTCATGTTGATTAAAGATAAATCCAATTAAAATATAAAGTTAACTGCAACAGTCAGAAAGTGTTTATAAATAAATCCCTTTGAACAGAACTCCCTCATTAATTTGTTTATTTCAGAGAAAATTCATTGTTATATTTGCAATAGAAAAGGAATAGAATGAATACAAAAGATAGGAAAGGCTTTGTGGGCCACCTTCCAGTGGCAGTGGCTCCCTGTGGAGAAGGTCCTTGGCTGCTCTGTTCTGGACATTGTGACTATTCTTGTGGTCCTGTGGGGAGCACCCCTTGGGAAAGCTGGCAGAGTCAGCATTCCCACATGTCAAAGATAAAAATCCTGCATGCTTCCTTTTTCCTTGTTGCCTTCTTTCAATTCCTTTCCAACTTTTTTCTTTTCTTCAAGATTTGATTTGCTAATAACTGATGAGAATCAAAGATCACTTAGGTATATGAGTCAAAAGTTCTCACAACACAGAGGAACCCTGCCAACCATCCTGGCAATAGTGAAGCCCTGTGTTTGTAGCAACAGGGATGGAACTGGGGCTCTGGTGTCAGGTGAGAAAGTTAGACAAGAAACACATATTCTCACTCCATGTCTAGAATATGACAATACTGTAGAAGATTGGGACCCTGAGGTGAGAAGGCAGTCATCATGGACCACCTAAATGAAGTGAAGAAATGATGCCTGGCTCTTTAGCACTGCAGGAAAACTGTTAGTTGAAACAATTTATGATGTATTTTTAAATGATTAAAGGTATAAGGAATTCCCATCACACACACAAAAGAGATTAATGGCTGAATAGGTGGAAATGCTCACTGCCCTGATTTAATTAAAGAGTGTATAAAACAAACATTAGCTACCATAATACACCCCATAAAGATGCTCAGATAAGTCTATATTAACAATAAGAAAACAAAACATAATATTTAAAGTTTTCCATAGCTCTGTGTGTCTGCTGTTCTTATTTAACCAATAGATCAATGGAAGCCACTGAAACTTACCTGAGTAGTACTTTACAGTTGGAGTTTTTGGTCACAGGACTGAGAATTTTATGGCAGCTTCTACTCTTGATTAATGCCCTACAGGCTTTGTTCTCCTCTCCAGGTGGGATAGAATGGATAGGAGTGTGACCTTGGAGTGCAACAGAAAAACACTGCCATTTGCTCTTTGCAAGAGATAGAGTGTATAGATGATGGTACATTTGGGTCCCAGTCTTGGTTCCTGCCGATGTCCATCTCTGAGAATGGTTTTATGGAATACCTACAAAGCAAGCATTTCTTCTGAGGCAGAAACTGATTTTTTTAAATGAATTCTCTTAACAAAGTTTTTGAAAAAGACATGTTTTAAATTTGAAGGAGAGATGTTTTAAATCTTAAAGTTGCTTTAAATTAATCCATGCCCTGTAAATCATCTACAAAATTATACATAATAAATTTATAAAAACTAACTTATTAATCTGTCCTTTTATGATTCATACTTCAGGTTGCAAACATTTTCTTCTGTGTTTGGCTCTCAAAGGTTTATAGTAATAGCTTGATATTTAGGTTTTAATCCGTGCAGAGTTATTTTTGTATATAGATCAAATTTCAGCCTTTTTTTTTTTTCAATGTTTAGTGTTTTATTTTTTAATCTTATTTTCTAAAAGTCCACTAAGAATGCATTCTTACATTAAATGACACAAGACAGTGTTTGTCTATTTGTGCATCCACTAGTCAATTTGCCTAGGGAATATAAGTTTTAAATAGGTTTTCTCTGTTAGAAAAATTTCCCAAACATGGTTCCTTCACCCCTTCACCACTGGGTAGATGTTCAAGTGGTAGGACTTGAATTTTTTTTTCCTTCTTTATTTTGTATTTAACAAAAAACCAGTAACATAAATTTAAAATGAGGAAAAGTTGACAATAACTATGACAAGGATAAGAATCATAAGCATGGCTTATCAAGGGTGGTAATGCAAATAAGATTGCTACATATATATTTACTATGTGTTCAGCTTTCCCTCTGAAATTTTTTTTTCCCATCCCTGTATATCCTTATTCAAGGTCCCTTCCCCCTCCAACCACATCTTGACATTTCTCTTCTCTGCAACTCCCCATCCCTTCCCTGGGCAGGGAGCAGACAGTCCTATGGTCCCACTGACCCAATAATGCTTGGATCAGTCTCCACTCCTGGCCAAATCCAGTTTTGTCCACCCTCCCTCAAGAATGAGTCTGGTATTCCTACAGTTGGAGTGGGGTTCGAAGGGTCAGTCCAGGGTGTTTCTGATCCCAAGTTGTTCAGTGGTTGTGGTTTGCTGCTTGGGCATGTTTGACATTTTTTTTTCTTGTTTGTTTGTTTAGAGACCACTAGTGAGTGAGTACATCCCCTGCTTATCTCTCTGAGATTGTGATACTTCGCTCAGGAGGATATTCTCCAAATCCATCCATTTGCCTGTGAATTTTAGGATATCATTTTTTCTTACTGCTGAGTAGTATTTCATTGTGTAGATGTACCACAGTTTGTTAATCCATTCTTCAGTTGAGGGACATCTAGGTTGTTTCCAGGTTCTTGCTATTACAAATAATGCTGCTATGAACATAGTT
>PVIH01000497.1:0-16043 GCA_004025045.1 Sigmodon hispidus
CACAAAGAAAATATAGGTGTAGCAATCTTATTTGTATGTCTACCCTTGATAAGCCATGCTTATCATTCTTATCCTCTATATAGTTATTGTTAACTCTTCCACATTTTAAATTCTTTTTACTGTGTTTTTTTTTTAATAAATACAAAATAAAGGAAAAAAAAAAAGAAAAAAAAAAGATTTGCTGCTTCATGCTTTAGGGGGTGTGGAATTGTGATTTCTTAATCAGGGCAGTTGAAAAGGCTAAATCAACATTTATAGAATGTTGTAGATATATACAATCACAAATTTAACCATGGAAGGAATAAAAAAGTAATTATGTTCAGATAAGGATTAAGAGAAAGTTGTTATCTGTCATTTAATTAGCTGCAAAGAAACCCATAGGGACTGAGTTTCAAGTTCTAAAAATCTAGTGTTAAATTAAATGCCTAATGACCTGTCATAGTCTGTCAGATGTCTGACAAGTCCTGAGCAGGCATTGGCTTCCTCCATTACTCAGTGGCAGGCACAGAAATGTGCAAGTATGTGATGCTCAGAAAGAAGCTGAGGAGACACATCTGGGAGTATTAAATCCATAGCAACAGCAGGTATGTGCAAGTATGCAGAGCAAGGAAGCAGGGCCCTGGCATTTGGTCCAGGGGTATCTTCTACAGAACAGAAGTAGAGAAGATACAGATGAAAGAAGGCTGATCCTTCTACACAATTTATAGAACACAGTGTGTTTTCATGAACTGACATCCTAAAGCCTGCCTAGTTTCTTTCTTCACTCACACTCAAGGGGACCATTATTTACCAAGCCACCAACCATTCTTAGCAAACTGCCAAGAGATAATCACGTTTGTCTAGAATTGTATTTGGGGGTGACATTAGATAGTGACATATACTTAAGGTAAAATATATATAGCTGGTAGATAGATATGTAGGTAGGTATGTAGACAGACAGGATGCCAGGCAGACAGACAGACAGACAGATAAGTAGATAGCTAGGTACATAGATAGATGATAGATTAAATATAAAGACAGAAACACAGAGAGACAGAGAGAGGTGGTAAGGTCCTCCACTACCTATCAAAAGGACATGGTGGCCTTTTTAGGGGTCTCAGCAAGGTAGCTCTTTGTTACAGAATCTTAGTGTCATTTGAGGGCTTATTTTTAATGAGTTCATTCTTTCATACTATATGAAGTTTGGATTAAACTATTATGAGCAGTAAGGAGTTCTTAAAATGATAAACGAAAGCCTTGCATCCAACTCTGGGTGGTTTCTGCTGTGTTGTAAGCATATAAGGGTACATTGCCCACTTGTCTGATAACATTCGCCTTGGGTGGTCTTAGGGCTAAAGATGTTGATCCTCAGTTTCCCATGCCTCTTTAATACCAATATTGGTTCTTAATCATCAAAGCTTGAATAAGTCCATAAATATAAAACCATAACTCTTAGATCTAATGAAGTTCTAGAGTGCTGGGATCAGCTTAGTACCCACACAATGGACTTGTCTAACTGATACGAATCTTCACATTTTCTCATTCATTTTAATAAAGGCTAGATCAAGGGGAAAATGAGGGATTAGTGAAGGGGCTGATCAAAAGTTGATTTCTGAAGCATTTATCTGAATTGTTCTATTATTAATAAAAATTCGGGAATCAGATATTAGGGTAAAAACATAATAGAACAAGAAAGCAGCAGAAGAATGATAAGCTGACCTTGTCTCCATGCTTTCCAAATCAAAAGGGCTAATGAATCTTTCCAGGCCCTTACTTCTCTATTGTATCCTAGGTCCTCTAAAATCTCTATGGCTAATTCTAGTCAGCTAGTCATTGACTTCGCTCTCCTAATTCAAGGTTAACTTTATTTAATAGTCTCGAGTGTCACAATGTGAACAAGTATCCTGCAACAGGCTTCTCCCCTTTTCCCTTTATCAACCCTAGTAACTCACAAGACCAAAACCCAAAGGTTCAATTCAACACCATATTGATGCTGACATACACCTATTAAGGAAGAGGTAAATTAAATATAATTGCCCATGCCATTTACTCTGCAGAAATTATTTTTCAGCTGAGTTTGCAAGGTCATAAAGAGGTTAATCTGTGATGTTTTCACCAAGTATGATGTATTTCTCTGCTTTCTGTTATCCAATATCTAGGGCACTCCACTGCTACATTAGATGTTCACAATGTTGTCAATGACGTATGTCCAAACTTAGGTAAGATTTGGGCTATAAAAATACTGAGGGAACCTGTCAAGCTCTCCACACATGTTCAGTGATGTTACAACATTGAGAAGTGACAGCACAAAAATCATTTTAACCTTCACAAATGCTACACCCTCCTCGAAGATCATGCCAGAGACCAAGTGACAAATTTCCTAAGACATGCCCTCAGCCATGTCTCTCTCTTTTTTTAATTTTATTTTTAAACATATTTTTATTTAAAAATATTTTTAAGATACTACAATTCCCCTTTCCTTCTCTTCTTCCATTCATCCCCCAGCTTTCCCCTCAACCCCATCCACTCCTCAAAGAACACAAGGTCTCCCATGGAGTGTCAGCAAAGTCTAGGATACGAAGTTAAGGCAGGACCAAGTTTTTCTCTCCTGTATCAAGATTGAGCAAGGTAGCTCTCTATAGGGAATAGGCTCCAAAAAGTCAATTCATGCACTAGGGATAAATCCTGGTCCCATTGCCAGAGGCCTCACAAACTTCCCAAACCACACAACTATCATCTGTATTCAGAGGGTCTAGTTCACTCCCAGACAGGTCCCTAAGATGTCAGTCTAGAGTCAGTGAGCTCCCAGTAGCTAGGGTTAGCTGTCTCTGTGGGTTTCCCCATCATAATCTTGACCCTTTTGCTCATATAATCTCTCTTCCCTCTCTTCGACTGAATTGGGAGCTCAGCCCAGTGCTTAGCTGTAGATCTCTGCATCTGCTTCCATCAGTTGACATATGATGACAATCTGGGTGGTTATCAATTTGATTACAGGGAAGGCCAGTTCAGACACCCTCTCCACTATTGCTTTGAGTCACAGATAGGGTCATCCTTGCAGATTTCTGGGAGTTTCTCTAGCATCAGGTTTCTCCCTAAGCCTCAAGTGGATTCCTATCAAGATACCTATTGCATGGTTCTCTCTCTTTGTACCTCCCTAGCTCTACCATCCTGTTCCCTCGTGTTCTCTTTCTGCCTTCCCTTAACACCCCTCCCAGGCTCCCAATTTACTCAGGAGATCTTATTTATTTCCCCTTCCCAGGGAAATCCATGGATATCTCTCCTAGGGTCCTCCTTCTTACCTAGCTTCTCTGGGGTTGTGGAATGTAGCCTAGCTTTTGCTTTACATCTAGACTTGGCTTTACATCTAAAATCCCCTTATGAGTGAGTTTGTTTTTCTGGGTTACCTCACTTAGGATAATTTTTTCTAGTTTTATCCATTTCAAGATGTCATTTTTAAAACTCCATTGTGTAAATGTACCTAATTTTTTAATCCATTCTTCAGTTGAGGGGCATCTGTGCTATTTACAGGTTCTGGCTATTAAAGATAATGCTACTATAAACATAGTTGAGCAAATGTCTTTGTGTTATGAATGTGCATGCTTTGGGTATATGCCCCAAAGTGGTATTGCTGGATCATAAAGTAGATTGATTCCCAGTTTTCTAAGGAAGCACCATACCTAATTCCAAAGTGGCTGTACAGGTTTACACTCCCACCAGCAGTGGAGGAGTGTTCCCCTTACTTCATATCCCCTCCAACATAGGTGGTCATCATTGTTTTTTACCTTAGCCATTCTGACAGGTATAAGATGGTATCTCAGATTTGTTTTGATTTGCATTTCTCTGATGGCTAAGGATATTGAGCAATTCTTTTAAGTATCTTTTGACCATTTAGATTCTTCTTTAGGAATTCTATTTAGATTGGTACTCAAATTTGTAATTAGATTATTTGGTATTTCACCATCCTTGACTTCAAGCTCCACTATAGAGCTATAGTAATAGAAACAGCTTGGTACTGGCATAAAAACAGACACATGGATCAATGGAATCAAACTGAAGACCCTGACATAATCCACACACATGTGAACACCTGATTTTTTGACAAAGAAGCCAAAAATATACAACAAAAAATGAAAGCATCTATAACAAATGGTGCTGGCAGAAGAATGCATATAGACCCATATCTATCACCCTGCATAAATCTCAAGTCCAAGTAGATCATAGGCCTCAATATAAATGCAGTTACACTGAACGCAATAGAAGAGAATGTGAGAAATAGCCTTGAGTGCAGTGGCACAATAGACCACTTCCTAAATATAACTCCAGTAGCACAGACAATGAAAACAACAATTAATAAATGGGGTCTTGTCTCCTGAAACTGAGAAGCTTCTGTAAGGTCAAGGACACAGTCAATATGACAAAATGAAGCCTACAGAATAGGAAAAGATCTTCACCAACCCTACAAGTGACAGAGGACTGATCTCTAAAATATATAGAGAACTCAAGAGACTAAACATCAAAATGCCCCCCCTAGCTAATACACAGGAGGAGTTCAGTCAGGCTAGGAGTATATGGCTCTGACTTTTTTCTATCACTGTGAGACTGTTCATTCTGAGTGGCTCTGAGATATGGGTGCTGGGTTCCAGCCCTGCTCAGAGGGCACTCGTTGTCACAACTGAGGAAAACCAAAAAGATTATTGTTTGAAACATACAATAGGAAAACAGGAGAAATATGTTTGGCCATTAGGATCTGAATTTGCATCCAGAGTCTAACATTTTATAAGCTAACACGTGACACCATTTCATTCTCTGTGGCTAGAAATTCATACAGTAAGATAAAAAGAAAACCCAAACAGTTCACGTTATTTGTTTGTTTCAAGATTTGTTTATGGCAATTACTGAAGTAAAGTTACCTAGGACTTTGCTTTACAAAGACATGACTCTTACAGCTCTGACATCTTTAGTTTATTTCACAGAAAATGGACAGATTTCTGGCATGCAAGATATTAGAATTCATTTTGATATCTAGAAAAGCATTTGAACACATCTTCAATCCACTTCTAGCATAAATGATATTAATGTGTTTCTTGGGGTTTGTCCATCTGACACAGGCTGGAGCAGTCAGGGAAGAGAGACTCAATTAAAAAAATGTCTGGATAGACTGGTTTGTGGGCAAGTCTGATGGACATTTTCTTGACTAATTATTGATATGAGAGATCTCAATCCACTGTGGGAGGTAGCACCACTGGGCAGGTGGCCTTGGTGATTATATATATATATGCAAGCTGGGGGTTTCAAGCCAGTAAGCAACACTGCCCCATGGTCTCTACTTCAGTTTCAGCCTCCTGTTCCTGTCTTGAGCTCCTGTACTGACTTTCCTCAGTGATGGACTACGAAGTGTGAGGTGAAATAAGCCCTTTCCTCCCCAGGCTGCATTTGGTTGTGGTTTTATCAGACCAATAGTAAGTAAATGAAGACTATGCATAAATTCCTAGGATAAGTATTACTGAGATCACTGCAAGCATTGTTATTTAATCAAGAAAAGCAAACATCCGAAAATGTGCACAGAACTGTTTAGAATGGAGAGGTTTTTCCCTTCACTCAGATGTAACCATTACTGAGCAGCTACAGAGGCAATTAAGACTGGTGAGCAAGACAGGAACACTTCTACCACATCCCACAGGAGAATAGGCTGCAGAAACACATGCAATGGAGGATGTACATGATAAGGATGTTTTCAGGAGAGCAAGATATGTCTTTACAGTAATATATTCCCTGTGCAATCACCAACACATTAACTCCCTGAAAGGTTTTTTAAATTGATATTTTAAGTTAACACGTAATGACTATCCTAAGATAATGACTATCCCATTTCTTTGTGTACAGTCAGGATGTTTAGCCCAGAGAGAGAATGCATTCCAGGGGGCAGTGGGCTATGAGGTGAGAATGCAGGAATAAATAAGGACTTCGCCAGCCTGAAGATTAATGGGAAGTAATGAGACATGGTCCTGAGGCAAGCCTCAAATTTGTTTAGGCTAAACCAAGAAAAACCTATAATAAAAACATAGAAGTCAAGGTGCTCCGCAAAAGCAGAGTGTTATTTAAGACATATGGTTTTGCTCAAGATTTTAAAATCAAATATGTTGAAGTCAATACCTTCTGGATAATCTAGAAATATGTTTTACAAAATCCAATATCTGATTTTAAAGGGTATACCCAAGAGTAAAATTTTATTATGGATATTTTTATACTGCTATCAGTCAAACGATGTCACTTTGCCTCTCAAAAACAGTCAGCCCCAGAAGAATCTGCTGCTTGATACCAAACGGAGGAACATGAACAACCATATCTGAGTGTTGCTTTCCTTCTCCACTGAGATCCCTAAAGATGAGAGGAGAAACAGGACACGTGATGGTTCCTCTAAAAGGCTAGGACTAATTTCTACTTTCTTTTTCCAGGCTCTATTTCGTTCTTCTTTCATCTTGGTGTGCTTGTGGGTCCCATTACCTCCAAGATCACAGATGCATATTAGTAGCGTAACACAGGCATGTAAGAAGAGTATTGGGAATGATCACTTGATGCTGACATGCCTACCAAGGAACCTATTTGTGACTTGTTCCCAGACTTTGAAGGTGAGCTCACTTTGTGACATCATGAAGTATACAAAGAACCAAGGTAGAGAAATAGACAATAAGGAGGAAAAATGTTTTTAATGGTTCCATTTGTCCACTGTCTCTTGTAATTGAGTATAAGGTGTGTGGAAGAGCTGAGCTGTGTCACCACTGTAAGAATTTCCAATAGTCCTTGCAGACTCCCAGGCCTTGTAGACCTCCCACAGGGCAGCAAGACTTCACAGGTGCCAGCATTCACCAGGGTAGAGCAGGGCTGCTGCCACACCCCTAGGCGTGGCTGTGCAAACATGGGTCCACCTGCCCTCTTAAAGAAAGTGTTCAAGTAAAACTCTCTCACTTTCTCTTCTGCTACTCTAGCATCCCTGCTTCCCTGTTAATAAACTTTAGTGTGGTACCCAGTGATAAGACCCTTTAATTACACACAGAAAACCAACAACCACCAGGACCAATGAATGTCCTGAGATCTGCCTGCAATTTGTTTTGTGAAATGTGTTTAAAAGGTTTAATGAATGAAGAAATGAATGAACGATTAAGGTACATAAAACTGAGATGTATGCCAACATGCATAAGAGGACTCATACGTAAGAATGTCACATTCAAATACTTGTCTTGGACATTTTTTAAAGAACAATTCAGTAGCTGAAGGGATTATGTCTTCCTAAAGCCATTCTGTCATACTGTAAAGCAGTTTATCAAAAGTTTGTTCCTAGGCTTTCAAAAATCCCTGTGGCTGAAAGCAAAGTTAGAAGAGAAGAACCAAGATCAGTATAGGACAATGATGATGATGATGATGATGATGATGATGATGATGAAGATGATGATGATAAATATATCTGAGCTGATTCAAGGCTGCTAAGATAAACATGTGTGCCAAGAAGACTGTCTCTTTGCCTCTTTGGTTTTTGATGTGTTGTTTGAACATCTGGATGATTTTACTGCACAGATGATCTTGCTAATCATAAGTCAGTCCTATGACCCTCCCCCCAGCCCTAAAGAAACCAAGAAAGGCAATCATAATGTTTCAAACTTGCCCCAAATTATGATTGTCATCATCACCTAACCCTGTGCCATAAGCTACAATTTGATCAATGGATTTTCAGATTTCACAATGGTATTTAGAACTTTAAATCCATGCATTTTTTTCATCACATCATCTGACTATAGCATACTAAAATTGTTTTTAGTTTATTTCAAACATTAGGCCCTTGATTCTTAAACATAAGAACCCCAAGACTAAAGTCAGCACAAAGTCAGTGGCTTTTAAGTCAGAGGAAATGGGCAGAACTGATGCTGCCATCTCCCTCTGTGGGGACTGCAAGTTAGGGTTAGGATTAAGGTTAGGGTTAGACTCAGATGCCATGAGAAATGGGCAACAGTCAAAACTCAAGGAAGCAAGTTCAAGTATCCTGCATTTGAAAATTCAGCAAATAGCAATAGAAAATCATCAGGACTGATATAGAATCGACAATGTCTAGTATAAAAGCAACTGGACATTTCAAAATAGTGTCATCTCAGGATAGAAAGACTTCTCGGCAGTTAAGAGCTCTGGCTCCTTTTGGTGAATTCTCTGTTCTCAGCACCCATAAGGCACATGGTGGTTCACAACTATCTGTAACTCCAGTTCTGCGGGATCTGACTCCCCCTTCTGGCTCTGTAGGCATGCATATGGTACAATACACTCAGGCAAACACTCATACACATAAAATGAAAATAAAATAAAACTTAATGTCTCTTTTTCTCCAACCATCATTTCCATATTATGTAGTTTTTCTAAATTTTATTTAGAAATAGTTAACTATTTTCTTTTAAGAGTGCAAGTGAACCAATATTTTATGGAGATTAAAAAGATTTGAGAACTGTATACAAACAGTAAGTATGACTGACTGACTGACTGACACAGATATAAGTGGTGTAGTTATAGATATGAGTGGTCTAGGTATATATATATATATGTGTGTGTGTGTGTGTGTGTGTGTGTAAGTGTGTGACTGGTCTAGGTACAGATGTGAGTGGTCTACTTGTAGATGTGAGTAGTCTAGGCATAGATGTGAGTGGTCTAGGTATATACGTGAGTGATCTATGTATAAATGTGAGTGGTCTAGGTACAGATGTGAGTGGTCTAGGGACAGATATGAGAGTTCTAGGGACAGATGTGAGTGGTCTAGGTATAGATGTGAGTGGTCTAGGCATATATGTGAGTGGTCTAGGCAGAGATCTGAGTGGTCTAGGTATAGATGTGAGTGGCCTAGGTATAGATTGAGTGGTATAGGTACATATTGAGTGGTTTATGTGTGGTTGTGAGTGGTCTAGGTACCAATGTGAACGGTCTAGTTATAGATGTCAGTGGTCTAAGTACAAATGTGTGTGGTTTAGGTTTTCTACCAAAATTTCATTGGAAAGTTCTTCCCTACAACTACCTGTTTAAGCTCCCATTCCTGGCAGATGACAAAGGCAGGCAA
The DNA here is from genome assembly GCA_004025045.1 of Sigmodon hispidus. Taxonomy (NCBI): domain Eukaryota; kingdom Metazoa; phylum Chordata; class Mammalia; order Rodentia; family Cricetidae; genus Sigmodon; species Sigmodon hispidus. The sequence goes on from PVIH01000497.1 coordinate 9,068, forward strand.
ACATGAGGATACCCCAATATATTCATTTACAATTGCACAATCTGCTTGTGGTAATTACTAATAATACATCTATGTTCATAATTAATTGTCTTCATACTCACATACCCACATGTGTTATTCCTCCAAAAAATTGTAAGAAAAATATTTCAAATATATAGATATGAACAGTATAAAATCCATTTTATTATGAGGAATAAATGAAGAAACTCAACAAACTCTGTGAGTGACCGTCAAGAGTCAAGAGTCTAGACTAACAAGAGTTATAAATGATAGAGTTAAAATTCTTCCCATGCTCTGGGGGAATCCAAAATTTGTTAGCTTTCCATCTTATTACAAGTAAGCGTACATGCTTTCACACAAATGCCAGAAGCAACTTCCAATTATTGAACCACTTACCACTATCTTCTGGTGTGAAAATAATTATGAATCTGGCCAACATGAAATGCCACCTACTTACAAGAGAATAAAGATGCCATTAAATTATACTACTTTGGAGAAGCACTGGCTTGTCAGAAATGAGATTCTATCTCATTGATGGATTGCGTCTGGCAATACTCACCTCTTTTTGACGGTACTTAATGGCCAATTTTAGCCTTGCAAGATCATTTCCACTCTGTTCTTCTATCAGACTATTGTCATCGCGGTAATTAAGAATGATTTCCAGCTCTCTGGAACTCCGTGTCTGATCTAGGAGGTCCTTAGCAAATTGCTTACATTGTCTAGATAGCTCCTCATATTCTGACTTGAATTCATTCTCCACCTTGCTCAGTTCCTGCAGCTCCCAGCTTAGCTGAAAGGCGGTGAGAAAAGGGTCTTCACTTGACAGGGCGATGAGCGAGGGACTGGCCAGTGCCTTGTAGATGTTGAGCCTGGAGCGTGAGTGCCTGAGGCTGTCCACGTCTGAGCTGGAGACACACTCGACACAGTTACAGCGGACTTCATGAGGTCTGGGCACTGAGACACCTTTCTGGACCAAAAGTTTGATTATCTCATAATTATTTGTATGTGCAGCCAAGATGATAGGTGTGATGTCTGGAGTGAATTCAGAGAATTGCTTATCAAGAAGAATGGGAGGCACCTGGGAAGAGAACAGAGCAGAGGGGTGGGTTCATGTTCATTTCGTAAAGCTTCTGAATTTCAAAAAGCAAAGGGCAGCTGTGCTGAGCAAGGATCATAAATCATGTCTCCTTGCAGAACAAACTTTTTCTCCCAAAAAGACAAAAAAAAAACAAGAAAAAAAAAAAACAAGAAAAAATTTAACTTCGATATAATGAAATAGCCTCTCTACAAAATAGTGACTTTTTTCTAAAATACTAATTAGGTGACAATGAAAAGTGTTTAACAGATAAAAAGCCTTCCTTACTCCTAATTTATTTCTCAACAAACAATCCTTTCTTTTCCACAAGCACTGGTTTGATAATTAAGAAATAAACTTAAGAAAACAGTTACAAAAATATAGTTATTAAAGTCAAGATCCAGAGGCTGGAGAGATGGTGAAGTGGTTAAGAGCAGTAGCTGATCTTTCAGAGGACCCAGGTTCAATTCCCAGCACCCACACAGTAGCTTACAGCCATCTGTAACTTCCATTTCAGGGAATCCAATGCCTTTTTCTAGTCTCTCTGAACATAAAACACACAAGGTGCACATACCTACCTGTAGATTAACACTCATGTACAGTTCAAATGTTTCCCTTCATCTCCCTGTAAAGATGTTTCTAACCAAATCATTTTGACACCACACAGCCCTAGAGCTATCTGCACACACAGACACTCTGTTCCGTCAGAAGCCAATTGCTATTCCCAGAAGTCATCCATGTTTTTCATGGTGAAGCCATTTGGCTCCAACCTGAACATGAGGCACAAAGAACTTTCAAAATCTATACTGTGACACTCTACCCAAATTTAGAAATATCTGTCATTAGAACATGTATTTTTGTATACTAATAATGCAATAGACAATTTTAAGAGTGAAATTAATCAAAATGTGACATCTATCCAATTTAAGTTTTGTCCCTTTATATGCAGAATTCGTTAGAATATGTCATACTTACAGAAAAAATTGTGAACATAGTATTATTTTGTGTACTATAGATGTTAAAAATAATATTCATATTCTTTGTTTATTTGTTTTCAAGACAGGATCAGACTATGTAGCTCTGGCTATCCTGTAATTCACTATGTAAAGCAGGCTGGCCTTGAACTTACAAAGAGCCACCCTATCTCTGCCTCTGGGATTAAAGGCATGTGTCACCAAACTCACCTAGAATCCATATTCTAATATGGATGTTTTTCTTAATTGGACAAATAACATATAAACGGGGTTTTCTAACTGTGTTTTGTGTAGAATAGTTTGGCTTCATAACATGAAGTTTTCATTATTCAAGAATCTTCTGCATGATCTAACAGACAGTACCAAAACCCAGAAACTTTATAGAACAGGTACTTTTTTCCTAAGTAGTTTAATCCAAACTTATTGGGTCTTAATTGTATTTTGTTCTGAGGTATAATCTTACAATGTAATGTACTAAAACATTTTCTAAAACTCAAAATATAAAGAAATTCTTTATCATACATGCAGATTTCTTTGATTTTTCTAATTCAAATCAACTTTAAGTTAATCTTAAAATGCAATTAATAAGTGTTTAGAATTTAAAAATTCATATGTACTCAAGGCATATTTCTACATGAGCTACTTAGACAAAAAACAAGTGGCATTTATATGAATGAATCAGTTAGTGAACAGATGGATGGATGGATCACTTAGATTACAATCTTATCCAATCAAATTCAACTGTATCATTTCAAGACTAATCTACTGTTCCAAAAGAGTAAATGGTGTGCAGATTGCTAACATCCAGCAAAGCACCTCTGGTTTCAGTATAAGATTAAGGATTTGCTTGCATGCCCACAGTCTGTCAATGAAGCAAAGGTAACTGGACCTACTGAGAGGCAGCAACTTTAAATGCACTAGCAGTTTGATCTGACATATGATAAAACCTTGATCTAGGAATAGTTATAAAAGGCACCTGAAAGTGAACTGACCACTTTTACATGATTACACTGCTAGATGAGGAGCTCTTTCATCTGTGTGGCATGAACTCACAAAATCTGAGGCTGCTTGTGGAGCCTTAATACAGAAATAATACTGTTCCAAATAAGGAGTGCTGTGCACTGTGTAGGGAACTTATTTAAATATATTTAGAACATGTAATATGTACATGCATACATATTCACATGCACTTCTCTACTAATAGCTTCAATGGATATAATGAAAGGCATTTAAAGTGATTATGAATTAGTGATCTGCATATCAAAAATATAATACAAGAATGCCATCAAAATTGATTTTTACCTATTTTTATAATTTAAAGTAACTACCATATATGTTATTTAGGAGATAGAAAAATTAAAATACATATTATATATCTCTTCCTAGTCATATATGTATTTTTTAATCTATCATATCTTAAGTTTAATTATTTACATACAACACTCAGTGGGTATAAAACAACACATGAAATTGGGAGATACAAACTGAGAGAACATACTTCAGTGTTGAGTATTCTCACTACAAGGAAATCACAAATGGCTCAGTTGCTGGTTCTGTGTAGCCTGCACACAAGTCCCTAAATTTGAATAATTTTGCATGTCAAAACTAAACTTTAAGAACAAAATGAGGCAAGTCTGTCTCTGATGGTTCACAAGGTCCTGTACTTGACAAAGCTACTGTGTTCTCTGCAGTCACAAGGTTCCGTGAAGTGTTCCTAGAGGAAAAGTCAAGGAGTTACTCTAAGTGAGCAATATACAAGACATAACATATTATACAGAATTTTTAATATCTAAATTATTAATGATAAAATATATAACTATGATGGATGAGGTAAAGAAAATTAAAAACCAGAAGAAAAACTAAAATCATATTATCTTGAATAGGAAAATACATGGGAGAAACCTATTGGCACTTCATTGTTAAAAGACAGACCCACAACTGGCCACGACATACAACCAGGCTCACCAGACGCCCACCCTCAAATGGGAACATATGCCTCAGGCCTTCCTCCCAAAGCTCAGAGATCACTGAGGAAGAGGAGCTGGAAAGACTGAAAAGCCAGAGGTGGAGTACGAACATGAAAAAGAGCGTCTGCAAGTTGCAGGAAGGCAGCTGCACACGTGAACTCAAAGCAGCTGCAAGGCATGCAATGGACCTATGCAAGCTCAATAGAGAAGAGAGGGAAGAACAGGGTCCCACCCCTAGCAGAGAAGCTATTCCAGCTAAGTGCTGAGAGAGGAAGAGTCAGTCTTCTCTAGGAGTGTAGCCTCCAGTAAGTAGACCATCATCCAGTGGAAGGCTACATACATAGGAACACTTGGGCAACACAGATCTGGCTTGATAGGTTTTTTTCATTCTTCTTTATAAATTTCACCTTGATCATAATTTCTCACTGAGTCCCTGCCCCCATCATCATGCCAAGTTCTATAAAAATATATGTATTTTATACAATTTTGTTGGAATCTTTTTATATTAGAAGTTGATTACATGATAGCACCAGTTAATGTAGAAGAGTTATCTACAAATAACTAAAAATTATGATACAGAATGTGCTTCAAGAATATAGCAAAAAATATGAATTGCTTGAACAGCTATTTCACCAGAATGATCCCTTAGGATTATCTATAATACCTTTGCATGGGAACAGTTGAGTTTGTACTCTTAAGACAAAGCAGATTTTTTTATTAAGTGACACACAATTTTCCACCCAAACTAAATTAGGTCTCTAATTCAGTTTATAACAGTAAATTTGTATGAAGTAAATATTTAAATATTAAAACCAAAATGTAACATAATTTTAGAAAAATAAATAAATAATTATGTAGTCCTGGGGTTAAGGAGAATTCTTTCAGGAAAGTATACACATGGAATTGAAATCTGAATATTTTATTATTCAGCCCTTGCATGCAGTGTTGAAAAATATCAAGTTGAAAATCAGAGAATGAGCTTATTAAACATCAGCAAAGGACACACGCAACACAGGAAACACATTTACAATCTCTGCTACTAGAAAGTTCTGTGCCAGGAAAGAGACACATGGATAGCTCTAAACATCTTCCTCACAGGAGAAAAATTAAAGCATCGGAAAGAAAACACCAGGATGGATGCTTCCCATTAGCAATAACACAGAGGAAAATTTAAAGAACATCAAAATGTACTATGCTCCTACATGTTGCCAAATTTGACATGCTATGGAGACGAGTTCCATCACTGATGAAATATGCGTTTCCATAGTCTTGTTGGAGGGTGCCTGCTGCTTATGTGATTTCTGAAACCCCACTTTTCATTCCCGAGAACACTTCACTCAGACAAGCATAGTGACAATATTTCTCTACACAACGACTCTCCTTAGTCCCAGGTTCTGCATCCAGATTCAACAAAGCACACCTCAAAAGCTTTTGCAAAAAAAAAAAAAAAAAATGTTTCCCCTGGGGCTTGAGAGATGGCTTTGGACTTCAGAGCACTTACTGCTCTTGCAGAGGACCTGGGTTCAACTCCCATCATCCATGTGGTGGCTCAGAACGAGTTACAGCTCATCACTGTAACCCCAGTTCCAGGGCATCTGCTGCCTTCTTCTAACCTATGTACATCCTGAGCACACATGTGCACAGACATATATGCAGGCCAAACTTTTACACACATAAAATAATAAGTAACACAATGTTTAGTAATATGCATCTACACTAAATATATACAAACTTTTATGATTATTATTGCTCTTTAAATAAAAATTCTAACTAACGGTAGATCATTTATACTGCTTTAGGTATTAAAAATAATTCAGAATTAATTTAAAGGAGTATGTGCAGAGTTAATATGTAAATGCTATACATTTTCAAAGGTCCCAGAGTCATACATGCCAGGATAATCCAGTCTCCCATGAATAGCAAAAGGAGGCTGTGTCACTGACATAACAGAAATTTTGGAATCACTTGTATGTGTTTCAAAAGACAAACATTTGAGAAAAATAGTTTTTCTGCATTAAATTTCACAACATCAGATATCTGAAGTAGAAAACATATTGTCTGAATTGCTCTGCAGATGCTTCTAACATCCCATTTTGTAATAGTAGAGAACTGTAATATAGTTGCTTATGGAAAGGTTCTTTTTAAACCTTTATAAAACATTAGTTGAGCGTCTACACTGTACCAGACATGCCCATTGTCTTACCCTGTCGTACCACAAAAATCTCATTTGGTGAGCAAAGACTCCAGCCATCATGGGGAACCTGGCATGTCAGCATTTTCTTCATATCACACTTCAGTATCTAGTTCATTGCAACATCAAATGTCTGTTCATAGTTTTTCTTGTTGAATTTTTCTTCTCTTTCCTCTTTATCCAACTGTCTCAAACATCCAGAACACAGTACAAACATTCTCACTGCAATGATGAGTGTGGTAAAGGTCGCCTGTATTTATACTGGCTTTTCTTGTCTTTAATGTGGGCAGGTGAAAGGAGGGATATTATTATCTATGGGAGCAGAGAAACAAGTACTTTAAGAAGCTGATGCATGGACTGGCTCTTCGGAGCCCATTCCCTTCAGAGAAACACCTAACCCAGTCTTGATATTAGAATGAGGAAATCGGGCTTGCCTGGAGTGGGTGCTGAGCTGATCCACTTTGAGACTTCTTGTCTTTTGGGGGGAAGGGATGGGAGCATAGGGAGGAGGGAGGCTGAAGGCTGACTGGGGGGAGTTGGGAGTAGAAAGGGAAGGGGAGCAAGGGGGTACATAGGTTAAAAAATCCTTTAATTTTATAAGTAACATTGAAAAAAGTAAAACCACAACAAATCAATAAATAAAAATTACTAGACATCAAGTAAACAAATGATCCAATTATAAAAGAAGCTGATGACAACAAACGCACATACTATGCACCATTCCATTTTCCTTGTCTTCTTAAAGGCTCTTTATAAAATCCTACCAAGC
>PVIH01000497.1:16143-86694 GCA_004025045.1 Sigmodon hispidus
GAAAAATGACCTGATGTGGAGGAAGGGGGAAGGACATTGAATAAGGATACACAGGGTTAGGGTTAGGGCTAGGGTTAGGGTTAGGGTTAGGGTTAGTATTTTTATGTGTAGCAAACTTATTTGCATTATCACCCTTGATAAGTCATGTTTATGATTTTTATCTTCTTTATAAATATTGTTAACTTTTCAGCAAAAAAAATAAAATAAAATAAAATAAAATAAAATAAAATAAAATAAAATCCTACCAAGCTATGATAAGTGATTCACCTAACTTACACATTAATGACATTACTCATGTGTATCTATTTGTACCTTTGCAAATAATTTTAATTATTAATCATAAATATATTTAAACTATAGTAAACATACCATTTTATGATAGACTCACATAAAGTTCTACTTGAAATAAAAAAATACTGACCAAAAGAAATGTCACTGACTTGGGGAAGTTCAAGGGGGCATGTGGGGAATACAACATTGTTAACTTCTATGGTAGACATTAGAGATTAGAATACTTGAGCCAAATGAGATAGGTTATGGGCAAATATGTTTCAGGTAGCTGACTGTATCATGTAAATGTGCCTAGAATCTGATAATCATGTAAGTAACAGCTAACACATATGAAACACCATGTGCTGTGACCTGTGCTGAGAACTTGTGTCTCACCTTGGTCAATCTTCAGAATTATTGTTTGGAGATAAATGTTGTGTTTTATACAAATAAGAATGGCAAGTCTTAGTGAAATTTATTGCCTTGCCCATGGTCATCAGAAATCTATAAAGCTTGAATCTAGTCTCTAAATTCTTCAACATAGTATACATTTCTGTTTTAAATTTTATTTTTTATTGGTGTGTTTGTGTGTCTGTCTGTCTCACTGTCTGAGTATGTGCACAAGTATGTCTATTGCCAAAAGAGTATGCTGGTGTCCCAGAGTTTGAGATACAAGTAACTGTGAGCTATTGGGCATGGGTGCTGGGAACCAAACTCTGGTTCTTTAGAAGTGTACCATGTGCTCCTAACTGCTGAGCCATCTCTCCAGCCCTGACAAGAAGAATCCTCTGACTGAGGCAACTGTGACAGTCTGGGAATTGCTCTGGCACTAAGACAGGATGATACACATTAAATCCTGCCTTAACCACAATTAGCTGCATAAAAATGGCAAAAGCCATTAATAACTTTTCATTTCCCCCTTTCCATTTTCTAATGCAGACATTTATTTCAAATCTTCCTCATTATAGATTAGGATTTGGAGAAGCATTCATCAAAGATGTCTTGAAGTTTATTCCCACAGGTTTGTGGTAAAGATAAAAGGTGAAAGCCTGTTGATCTCTGTAAATCACTAAACAGAGGAAGGTATGTATGATAACCCTGGGACTGTTTGGAGAAAGAGCAGAGAACTGTCTTGTTCACTTTCTCCAGATTCATTTGCTTCTCTTCACATAAACACAGTCCCAATTATAGTGCTGGATTCAATTTGCAAGGTAGGATACCCATTTCCCTGGGGTCAGTTTCATAAGCACATATGTCAAGGTTTAGAAAGCTTTCTGTTACTAGAATTTTAATCTATCTCCCCAAAGCATGATGATCTTTACAATGAACTGCTTTGCTCATGTTCAAAATAATAAGCTTGAATATCCTCTGTCTGTATAGGTATCATAAGTTACAGTGAGAGAGAATTAATTAAATGACCTTTAACAAGATGTTAACAGTCTGAGTTTAAATATAACTTCCTAGGAATTATGAATTATACAGTAACTCCGGTCCATTATCTGTGTTTCCATTTATCTTGACTATGTTTTTCCATCTCCTTTTTGGAACTCCCTGGTCCTTAGACATCCATGACTATTTTTATTGGGACGGTAATGTGTGAGCATTAATTATTGTTGCACTAATTGCAGTTTGCCAAACCCTACCTAGGGAATCATCTGTTAATCTTCAATTTTCTCATCAGCAAAATGCTGAGTATTGTCTTGATTTGAGATTCTTTTAAGGACTAAAGTCGAATTCCAACATAAAAGCATTCCATACAGTTTCATCTGTTATCATTATCAGAGTTGGCATCTCCACCATCACCCTAATTTCTATGGTAGCTTTCTTGGTCTCACCAGATGACACCACACTCTTGAGTATGTTGCTCACACTCATCAACAAGCCCAGTGTCTTTTCTTTTCACATGGATGTTACACAAGGTTTCTGACCCTATCTGGGCTAGATGCCCAGAACTGACTGTGGCTATTTTTCCCCCAAAAAATGACTCAAATGCTTATATTAATTTCATCCTGTTTGGTCTATGTCTCAGGCACATTGCTAGCTAGCTCTTTCATTTTAATTCAACCTATTTCCATTAATCTATCTGGCCACGTGGCCCGGCCTATGGCTCACCTGGATTCCTTACATGATTCTTCTTTGGCAGCTGAATCGAGACTGCCCAACTCCTCCCTCCTCCTACCTGTCTCTCAATTTCCCCGCCTACTTCTACAGTGCATCTGCTTCTACAGTGCTCGACACAGGCCAAAACAGTTCCTTTATTCAAAGAATGACATTCACAGCATATAGACATCACCACATCACACATGTATTCAGTATACTGTATTAGTTGCTCTGCTGGCCTTAATCGTAGTTTGTATATGTAAAATTCTATCTCTCCAGCCATTCAATAAGCTTGGTAAAGCTGGAGCTCTTGCCATGCATTCTGTCAGCTTTCAGAAATACAGCAATGTGACAACATCCTTGTCTTCATTCAGAGAAATAATAAAGACAGTTCATGAGTAAATAAGCTAAGGTATATATTAAAAATGGGAAAATGTCAAATTATAAGGTCCACAAAGGAAATGACAGTGGGGTAAGAAGAAAAGAAGCATAGAGGAGAGAAAAGCAGCTGACCCCTTTTGCTGACACAAGGGAATGAGACTGAAACAGTGAAGGATGACAGTCTGGCGAAGCTTGTGACTAAGGCAAGAACAGTCTTGGAAGAGAGGATTGTAACTATAGAAATGACAGAGCCATCTTATACCTTTAAACAACTGAATAGCGGGACAGTTTGCGGCCGAAGAGTGTAGATGGCAGCCTTAGATAAAAGTAGATGATGCACATGAGATTTGATGCAATTACAGAATGGTGATTGTTACTTCAGAGTGAAATTAAAAGGCATTGGGACATCTTGAACAAAGAGACAACACAACATGGCCATATGAAGCAGAACCACTCTGGCATTTGCACTAAGAATGCACTAAAGGCATGGAGGACGTACTAAAGTGGAGGATGGCAGGCATCAAGGGAAGAGAGAAATTACAGAGAACCTGACAGGTGGAGTAATACAGAACAGGTGATAAAAGTGAAGCCACTGGGATTTGATATGGAATATTATGGGATGTGAGATGAAATTACACACAGAGAGACCAGGAAGACCAAACACCCATACCTGAGCAGAGCACAAGCTAACTTCTTGAAAATATTCTTAGAGAAGAGGTTTCGAGTCACAAAAGAGTTCAGGCTATAGTCTTCACAGTTTAGTCTTGAAATGACATTAGAAATGTGGACCTCCATTTTTGACAGCTATTGACGTACAGTCATGAGTTTGAATGTCATCCCGTTAAGTGAGAAGTGAGTATGGGGAGAAAACAGTAGGTTGAGATTTGAACTCTCTGACATTTCAAAATTTAGATTTTGAGAAGATGAGCAAGGAGCTGTAAAGGGTATTGAGAAAATAGACAGCAAGGCAGATGATTGTGCAGCATGAAATGCAGGCTGCTGAGGGAGGTGTAATGGAATAAGAACTGGAGCCTCCCCTTAACAACCAATTCCATTAATACAAGAGAAAATGAGAAGTATTACTTCCGGAAGTAGGACACATGTCTCATGGTCCTACACATGTCTCCTGATGTCCAGGAGAAGAAATAAAAGGAGCTAAGCCTGAAGTCAAGTAGGGGTCACAAGTACTCACTCGAAATGAATCATCATGCCTTAGAATGAAGCTAGTCCAGATGGATGCATGTCTTTCCTCAGCCCTCTCTGGATTCCCGGTTACAAGACAGAGGAGGCACAGACTGAAATTCTGCCAGATAATATTACAAAAGAAGTATGCCAATCAACTATCCGTTACTGTACCAAAAACTTGTGACAATCAGCTTAAAAAGACAGAAGATCTATTTTGGCTCAGGTTTAAAAGATTCAGTCCATGGCAGATTTGCTGATGCTTGGGCGGGTATGGGAACATCATCATGGCCATAGAGGCACATTGTTCTTACGATATACTACCCTGGGCATAGCCCCTCTCACTGACTCCACATGTTAAAGGTCCTGTCATTCCAATTAGCACCATGACATGGTGCCTAGACTTGAAATATATTTTGCAGATACGCACTACAATACGGCATGAGGGAAAGCCTGTGTGCAGGTGAGAGGCCACAATAATGACCTACAAATTTGTGAAGCCAGAAGCAAGTGGAAAGAGTTGGAATGTGAGTTCTAGAAAAAAGGAACAGGAACAAAATCAGGAGGCTCCAAACAATTTTTGCAATAATCAGTGCCAGTTCTGTGTAGAGACATGGGAGTGTGGTGAGGTTCAGGATGGTATTTGGCAGGCAAAGTAGGTTAAGCTAAGGCAGGGCTTGAGTGTATGATCAGAAGATTTTGACAAACTGTGTTTGAGGAGAATGGTGATTAAATCTGAGTGTAAAATCTCAAAGCAAATCAAAAATTATGTTAATAACAAACAAAACAGACTATAACTGGGCAGAGAATTAGAAAAAGATGAACAAAGAAACCTGGAAGAAAACACACCTATGGAGTGACAGACGCCTGATAGAGGGGCTCAGACTTCAGATGAGCCACAGCCTTCAATAGCAAATAAGGAAAAGACAAATGATACTATCTAAGAACCCCAGATATGATCAAGACACATAGGCTGGAAGAAAGTGCTAAGGTAAACACAAGAGACATAAGAAATGAAATAAATCTGAGAGAAAAAAATTTACATGAACTAGAAGGAGTTAAACACAGCAGGCATTCAGAAACTCAGAGGACCAGAGAATCTCTTCAGGAGGCACATCAAAAGCAACTTGTTGTGAGGCTTTATAGCAAGAGAGCAGACACAAGTAAGGAAACAATATTCAAAGGTGCAGGACTTGAAGGGATAGCTCAGTTGTCCTCAGAACACATTAACAAAATAAAGGCATGGTGAACATACTATCCCAGTACTAAGGATGTGGTAAGGGCTTCCCTGGAACTCACTGACCAGCTGCCTATCCAATTTGCAGAACACCAGGACAACTGAAGAAAACAAAGAGGAAGAGAACTGAGGAATGATATCCAAGGATGACCTTTTCCATGTACACATATGGGTACACTGTGCACGGAAACCCATATACATGTACCCACATGAACATACACCTAAAAACCAACATCATGCATACAAATACACACATGCATGCCACACACACCACAAAGCATGTAAGAGGAAAATATCAATTCACTAACATGGGCAGAATTGATGTGGGATGTCTTTCTGTATGCTATGAATGCAAAGGGCTGTTTGGGCCTATGGCAGGCAGGTTAGAAGTAGGCAGGAAATCTGAGCATATTTAAAGGGGAAGGAGGGCAGAGTCAGAGGAAGAAACCAGCTGCCCAAGAATCAACATGGAAAAGTAATACAGGTAAGCCATGGGCCACGTGGCAAGACAGAGTAATGGAAATGGGTTAAGATGCAAGAGCTAGCTAGCAATATGCCTGAGCCACAGGCCAAGCAGCATATAGTTAATATATGTGTCACAGTCATTGGGAGGAGTGGCTAAGCAGATGCAGGCAGGGGCTAGGCTGTGCCAGAAACCTCTTATTACACAGAATTATCAACATAACGTCAGATCTTCTGGATGACAAGCTAAAATTTAAACCCAGAAAGTAAATAGCTGTCAGCTAAGATGGAAATATCCAACAAAACTGTCTTTTAAAAAAAATTGATAGGAAAATTCAAGTGAAGCACTTGACCACAAAACAGCATGCTGAAGTCTTAGTAGAATATAATATACAGAGAATAATCATAGTGTCAGAACCAAGAGCCCAGAAATATCTAGAACAAATAAAACACAAAGCAAAGAAGTAATCTAAAAGCCCAACCAAGTGTGACATTAATAAAAAATAAAGTGGAGAATAGTAGTTTAAGCCACCAGAAAAAATAAAAACCAAGAATTAGCAAATATGTGTCAATAATAAACTTAAATGTAAATGCATCAACCCACTAATAGACTCACAATATCCAATCATATGTTGTTTCTAAGAAAAGTACCTACTGTTAAGATATCCATAAATTTAAAGTCCAAGAATTGATGCCAATTTTTGAAAAGGGCAGAAACCAAACATAATCTACTCTAGCTATTCTAATAGCTGGTATTGTAGACTTCAAGCCAAACTTATTCTTAAAAGATAGCAAAAAAATGTATTAATAAAAAGAGCAGTTCACCAGGAAGATAGAACAATTATGAAAACACATGCACTAAGCATAGCACTTAGAATTTCATAAAACAAACAATAAGACATAAAATGTCAAATGTATTCTCATACAAAAAGAGAGGATAATTTCAGTACTCCATTCTCCTTTTTTAATAGTTCATTCAAAATAAAAAATAAACCGAAAAATGTCAGTTTCACAACACCATAGACCAAATGGACTCAACAGATATCTGTAGAATATCACATCTAAATGTAACATGATATATCATCTTCACTGTAGCCCACAGAATATCGAGAATAAAACTAAGTACATATCTAGCACAGATACGACCTACCAAAACTAAATCAAGCATGTATAAATAATATAAATAGTAACAAAGATTGAAGTGTAACTGTAATTTTCCTTGGGCTGCCAATCAGCTCCCAAATAATAATAACACAGAGAATTAATATTTATAAATGTTTAACCTTGTCTTAGGCTTGTCCACTAGCTCTTTTAACCCAATGTAACCTGTTTCTATTTATCTACATTTTGCATCAGAATTTTTTAGCTTCCTTTCCTTCTGTATGTCCTACTTTCCTGCTGCCTCTCTGTTTGGCTGGCTGGCCTCTGGCTTCTCCTTGGCATCTCCTTTTCTTTCTTCTCCTGTCTTTCTTTTTCAAGGATAATTCCTCCTCCTATTTACTCCCTTTGCCTGAAAGCCCTAACTATACATCCTGTCTTGCTATTGGCCATTCAGCTTTTTATTAGATCAGTCAGGTGCCTTAGGCAGACAAGGTAAAACAGAAACACATCTTTACATAATTAAACAAATGCAACACATCTTTACATAGTTAAACAAATATTCTGCAACATTAAATTAGTGGTAAATGGTTTCCCATGAAGAAGGATTAAAGACCAGGTAAATTCAACACTGAATTGTTGTAAACATTTAAGGAAGAGCTAACACCAATGCTCCTCAAAAATCTCACATAAAACAGAAAGAAACAGAACTTTACCAAACTCATTCTACAAAGCTTGCATTACTCTAAAGTGGAAAACATAACAGACCATAACCAGAAATGGAAAATGTCAAACAAAGAAAACTATAAGTAAATTTCCTTGTTGAATATAGATGTAAAATTTCACAATATAATTCTTAAATTAAAAATAAAACACCATTGAAAAGATAACATACCAATTTGATATCATTTGAGGAATGCAAGGTTGGTTCAATATATACAAACCAAAAAATGTGATTCAAGACAAAAATTAGAGTTAAGGACAGAAATCAATGATCATTATTATCAATGCAGAAAAGACATTCAACAAAAATCCAATGTTTCTTAACAGAAATTCTAAAGAAACTAGGAATATAAAAATCATCCCTTAACACAACAAAGGCTATAAGTTCTAAACCCATAGTAAATATTATTCTAGACTGTTAAAACCTAAAAGCATTTCTTCTAGACCCTTGTTTGAAAGAAAGGTAATAACACTCTACCTTTTTATTTGGTATAATGTTCAAATCCTTTGCTAGAACAATAAAAGATTAGAATATAGTGAATCAAAAAGAGGAAAGGTAAAAATCAATATATTATTTGTAGATGACATGACCCTGTACATTAAAGAACCTAAACATTCTATCAGGACATTCTCTGATTCAATACACCTTTCAGTAAAGTAGTAGGCTATAATATCAACTTATAAAATTAGTAGCTTTTCTATGTTTGAATAATAAAATTAAATAATGAAATAAATAAAAGGGATATCCCATTCATACTCAAAAGAAAATTCCAGTGATACTACTCACCAAGAAGAAAACTAAGTTGAAGATACTAGACCAAGTGAAGAACTATCAAAGTCATGGATTGGTTGGATGGATACTGTGAAAATGGCTATGATGACACAGTTAATATGCCAACAAAAACCCAAACTCTATGCCTCACAGAACTAGAATGAATAGTTTCAAAGTTCAAGTGAAATTAGATCAGACCCCAGATACCCGAAGCAACACTCAAAGTAAGTGCAATGCTCTGGGTATCACAGTCCTTGAGAATAAATAACAGAACCATGCCAGCAGTGTAACATGGTACAAAACATACACACAGACCAAGTAAGTGATGAGGACAAAGAACACAGAAATCAAATTATATGATCACACTTAACTAATTTTTGACAAATTTGTCAAAAAATTAATTGAGAAAGCAACAGCCTCCTTAACAAATGGTTCTGAGGTCAAAGACCTTAGCATAAGCCCTGAGATGCTGAAAAGGAAAAACATCCAAGATGCTGCTGTGAACTCCAACAGCACAGGAGATAATTCCATCCCAAGAAATGATGAGTGGGATTATAAGAAAGCAAAAGCTCCTTTTCAGCAAAGAAGACAATCGTGACAGTGGAAAGTGTGTGCAGAACTGGAAAAATAATCTTTGACAACTACATGTCAGACAGAGGTTCCATATCTAGGATACACATGAACTGTAAAAATTAAACAGCAAAAATTGAATCATCCAAACAATTAATGTGCAATTAACTGTATAGGAAGTTCTCAAGTAAAAGAAATATAGTGAATACAGACTTGAAAATCTATTCAACATACCATAGGATAAATTCAAACTAAAACCACTTTGAGATTGGATGTCATCAAGAAAACAAATGATTAAAAAATGCCGATGAATGCATTAGACTAATACATCGCCAATGGGAATGTAAAATTATGCAGCAACTAAGGAATTTAGTGTGGAAATTCACGAAATGATTGGAAAGACCCACTATCCCATTCCTAGTTATATGCCAAAAGGCCTAAATCAATATACTATTAAAAATATCTGTGCACACACATTGTGAGTTCTCTATTCAAAACAAGGAAATAAAACCAGATTGAATGCCCATCAATATGAACAGGTGAAGAAAATGTGGAACAGTCACATGATAGACTTAGACGCAACCACAGAGAGCAGCAAAATATAGATATTTGCAGAATCATGGAAGCAACTGAAGTCACTGTTAACTGGAAAATAAAAATACTCAAATGTTACATGTTTTCTTTCAACATGTTAAACCCAATTCAGATTGATATATTTGTGCACATAAAAATGAACGTAAAGTAATAATCACTTTGGACATTTCCCTCACCAAGTCTAACTAATTTGCTTTTTAAAAGATTCACTTCTGACATAAAGGGTGTTTCTTTTACTGCATTGATGGAGCGCTTCCTGATGAAAGGTGTATAATTAGCTAATGTGTTTTGATGCTTGCCATTCAGAACTAAACGGAATTACTCTGGTCAATTTTGTCATATGCATTGTAAACTTTCTTTCCCAAATATTTTCCATCTTACTACTTTATTCTAAATACAGAAAGGAACACATTCTTTAAACTTAGTGTAGACTTAGGTAACTTTGGGGAAAAAAATTTTTAAAACATCTTTTGGGGCTTAGCAATCTTTTCAAATTAGTCTTCATTTTTTCATTTCATATTAGATTTGTGAAAATTGAATGAATGCAGATATATGTTCATGAGAGTTGACAGCGTTATATCTTCCTGTTATTGGAGGTTTCAATGGAGGCAACAAAATAGGAAATAAAATATAATATACATTAATTTTTAATGGATATTAAAAAGTTTCTCTGTCAAAATTGAATAGCCTGAGTCTTTTAAGTTGGTCAAAACTGTCTCCATGGAGACATGGAGAGATGGTTCAGCAGTTAAGGTCACTGGCTGCTTTTGCAGAGAACTTGAGTTTTCTGCATCCATATGGCAGCTCATAACCATCATTAATTCCAGTTCCAAGGGATTCATGGTCCTCTTCTGGCCTCCGTGGACACCATGCATGCATGTAATAGAGATATATACATGCAAGCAAAATGCCCATACACATAAAATAATCTAAAAGTAGCATATCACACTGGATTATCCTATACTTTGAAAAGGAGTTAGGGGCAAGAAGTTAGGGACAAAATATCATGAATCTTCACACCATAAAGGTCTGTGATAGAGGAACTCTCTCAATATGGATATAAAAAGAGAATGAGACCTTGTTGATATAATATGGTGATATACTATTGAACTTTCACCAATAGCTTAATTTCTTTGAAGAAATATATAATAAATATAGACATTTCACTCAGAAACTTTCTCAGTCACAGCAGATATTAAACAGAGTGAGGGGCTAGAGAGATGGCTCAGGGATTAAGAGCACTGGCTGCTCTCCCAGAAGACTTGAGTTCAATTCCCAGCACCTACATGGCAGCTCACAACTGTCTGTAACTCCTGTTCCAGAGATATAACACCTTCATACCAATGCACATAAATAAAGCTAAATAATTTAAAAAAAAAAAAAAAAAACCAGAGTGAGTAACAACAGTGAAAGAAAAAAATAGCTGTGGACCCTCTGGCAGCAAAAAAAAAAAAAAAAAAAAAAGTACATCAATGTCTTCTAAAGATGATAAAATGTGCTGATTTTAAAATGGCAGGCAGAGCAGATACAGAATGGTTCTAGGACATGCTGCAGAAAAGCTGATGGAGGCTCACACAGGACAAAGGCTAAAGCTGGAAATGTGCCTGAGTCAGTTATTTTGAATGTGCTCTAGGGGTTGAGAGTGGGGTTGTTGCCTGTGTCTGCCCACTGGCTGCCATGAAAGGTATATGCCAGTGGGATTTGCATTCATCTGGTTACTGGGGGGTCCTCACAGAGTAGGCAAAGTGACCCCGTAAGCAATACACAGTTTCATCAAAACACTTGAGGTGTATAGAACAAGGAAATGACAAAGCAGGCAGGGCCTCTAATCCCATCTCAACAAATGCATGCAGAAAAGTTCTGTGTTGACTGTAGAATATCGTCCTCCAGCAAGATGGCAATGTCTGTCCCTGTGTAGTCTCAGCCATCAGGGATCAGCTCAGAAACAAGCTGCTGGCAGAATCCCTGCCTTCCACCAGAGCGCTGATGTATGCTTGGCCTGACATTCATCTCCCACACTCCTGCTAATGTGCCGTTCTCACCTCCCTCTTCCCAGCAATTTCTCAATGTGCCAGCAGCGTCTCCCTTATTACTGCCAATCTCTTCCTGCAGCCATCTAGGAGGAAATTAGGCAAATTCTGTGGATCCAGTATTTTAATGTTACTGAGATATACCAGGTGCCTCTGGCTCAGTGGGTTCCAGGATAGTTCTGGGGAGCCACCGTGTTTGAGAAACAGGTTTTTATTTCTAGGCTGTGGCATGCTCTCAATTGCTGAGGCAGCTTATGAGATGACCAAAGAAGGAGTTTAGTAAAGCCAGAGAAAGCAATCAAACCTGCACTTGGCTCTCTCTCGGGATATTTGTTCAGCCTCTCTGTGTCTCTAAGTCTTATCCTGAACAGTTAAACACTGACCTCTGACCCAGAGTCTCTTCCCTTTACTATTCATATCTTTGCATTTGTTCCTAGTTTGTCCAGTTCTATTATTTAACGAAGACTGCCTGGGATAAGGCATGAGGTTTGTAAGGCTCCCGTAAGAGCCAGTAAAAATGAACTCTTAATTCAATGCTGCCATTAAGGAAGCTGGAAGGGGGGAGGCAGTTAAGTTCAGTTGGCCTCTGTGTCAGTAGATTCAGCCAACCATGCTGGATTGAAAACAGTTACAAAAATTAAAAATGCTCTCTGAACTGAATATAGCTTTTTCTTGATTTTCTCCAGACAATATAAGAATTTATTAGACATTAAAAATTACAGTAAGCATCGTGTTGGTTCTCTGTTTCTGTAGCACTCACATGACATATCAACCTGTGAAGAAATAAGTTTTGGGGGCTCACAAGTTGGGACAGCCAGTAGCTGCACTCATTTGGGTCTGAGATGAGACGGCACACCATGATGTCATGATAAGGAGTGTGCATGTGCATTGGGGTTAGCCATTCATCTCATGAGGGACAGACAGAGATTGGAGCAGGAAGGTATGTCCTCAGCAAGCTGAAGACCTGTCATGGGGCTCCAACTCTCACAGTTCTCTCCACCTCCTGTTAGCTCTGCAGGTTGGGGGTCACACCTTTAACCTACAAGCCTTTGGGAAGTTATAGTAAGTATTGTCTGTACCCAAGAGATAATTCCTTGCATATAGTATCTATGCAAATACAGACCACTGTCTATAAGGAACTTGAGCATCCACAGGCTGCAAAATATGAAAGAATCCTGGGACTAATTCCTTGTAGATGGTTATAGTTACTGACTCTGCTGAGTCAGTCAAGTTAGCCACTCCTTATCAAATGACAGAAACAGAAGAACTTTCTCTGAAGCTTGCTCTGAAGTTCTCATGAGATAACAAATGGTCACAAATGTCTTCTAGATCTGCTGGTCTAGATCTAGGGCTCTAATACTATTTTAAAAGGTGTACTAAGGCTCAAGGGATGGTCCAGTGATTAAGAGCACTCAATGCTTTTACAAGGAGGACCTGGTTTCAATCCCAAGCACCCAGGTGGTGACTTGCAACCAGCTAGAACTCCAGGTCTAGAAGAATCTGTCACCTTCTTCTGGGTTCTGCAGACACCAGACACTCATGGGCATATATGCAGGTAAAACATTCATACACAGAAAACAAAATCAAGAATATATAATTTAAGTAAATAGTTATTTCTACTTCATTTCCTTATTCTTAATGTCATTATGCACAAGTATGGTTGTACTAGTGTCCTCTACTGATAAAACTTAATCACCATTCCAAGCAAACTCATGTATATTCCTTCAGAAGCCAAGAAGAAACGCTGTAACTAGGTTACACACGAGACAGAGTGAGAATTATGCAATGTAAAAGCCAGTCGGTCACCCATTGTCACTTCATCTAAACGAGAAGAGATTACACAGCAAACAATACATTTGCTGCTATCAACTTTTCTCAGCCTCCACTATTCATCTGCTCTTTGTGTGAGAGTCTGACCCTTCTCTCAGAGAGCTGTACTCACTAAGCTGTGAAATGCTTAGAGTTCATAACTGGGCACATCTATCCAGTGCTTCTAATAAATGATTCAAATGACACTGATCTGAAACGTGGACTTTAATGGATCCAGAAAATAAATCCACAAAAGACAAATAATGACAATGAAAATAAGAACATTTCCTGCAAGATAAGAAAGGGGAAACTAATTCAAATTTCTCCTCTGATTGTGGCTCTAAGACTAAATCAGTAATGTTCATTTTGCTCATAAGGAAGGCAAAGAGGCAAGTTGGAAGGGTGTGTTCAAATGAGTGGCTTCTCATCCTGGCCATGGGATAGACTTCTCCAGTTCCTACTTCGTGTGCTAAATGTTCTCAATTACACTCAATGACTTTTTTGGTTTTATAAATAGTTGAAAAATTCAATTAGTAAATTCTCACAAAAAGTATATTAGTAGATTTAATTATGACCCTTAGAATCATTTATTTTTAGTTATATATTTGTATGTGTGTCTGCATGTATGTTAGTCAATGTACATGCAGGTGTCTGAGGAGGATAGGAGAGGATATCAGAACCCATGAGCTAGAGTTATAGGTGGTTGTCAGCCACCTGGTATGATTGCTGAGAATGGAAGTTGAGATCTGTTAAGACTAGCAAGTGTTCTTAACCACACTGGGCCTATAGCCCTAATCACAACATTTTCTAAAAAAATGCAGAAGAAACTTAATAATAAATAACATCTCCAAAGCTTTTCATCAAAGACCATGTTTGAAAGGCCATGCTCTGGGGACCATGTAGCATCTTTGATGGGACATAGACATTTTAATTACATTTAGAGCAAGTCTAAAATGCTTTGAGTGTGAGAATATAGTAAACTTCAAACGATGTCCAAGTGAAGGGGCTTCCAATGTCTGTGTTTTTTTATCAAATTGTATTTTAACTTTCAAATTTCTAATTTGAACAGTAAGACAGCCAACCTCTTCTTCATTATGAGAAAGTTAGGGCATAAATGACTGCATGATTTTCCTGACATTTGAAAACAGAAGTTATATGCAGGTCTTTCCCTTCAGAACTGTTGGAACATACTCTCTATTCCAATAGTGCCTCAGTTTCTCTGCCAGGACTCAATTTCTGTGTCAACGAGCAAGCTTTTCTCTAGGAAACCTAACACTAGGGAGAGAAGTGTCTATACACTTGGAGACTTTTTCTTACTGGAACCTGTGTTGGCTTTTCACCTGATGTTTTTCAAATGGGGTAAAAATTTTTCACTATGTAGGCTCCTGACATATCTGGCATGTTTTGCTTTAATATATAAGCTATAGGGTGCTGGCTGACAGGACAGAGCAAGGAAGCACATGCCCAAGGAAATATGAGTAACTGCTGGCCTTCACCTGACCAGGGAGGTTGCCTGGATATGAGCCAGCCCAGCTAATTATCTGATTCTACCTAGTGTTATTAGCAGTGTTTCAGGGGTCATGATTTAACATTATGCCATTTAGAACTACTCAGTTCTTGCATGACTGTAGTCAACCAGCTGACAGTCTGTGCTCTGTGTAGTAACAGCTTTAAAAGTCCCTGCTGTGGAGTAACAAAACCCAATCTATTTTTCAGATCTTCAAAGTCCTTGTGAATATTGACTACACTGCATTATAAAACAACAAAACAATCGAATGTGGAGGTTTTTAGCTATTTAGCTCTAGAGGCAGATTAAGAAAATACTATGCAGCATTTTTACTGATGATTTACATGAGAATTTAAGTAAAGCAGAACTGTTGGCTGATGTCCCTGCATCTCAAAGTGGGATAAACATTTTAAAGAAGTGAGAAATAGCACTGTTTTGTGTTCTTCTGAGACAGAGTCTCACTCTGTAGCCCAGGCTAACACTGAACCCACAGTGATCTTCCTGCCTCAGCATCCAAAGCGCTGGGATTATTATAGTATGCCATTGCAATGGCTGACTTGAGAAATGACATCCTTATTTCTCATTGTTTATTTGTTTTCTGTTTTATTCTCTTGCTTTCTGTGAACTTTGGTGATATGTAATTGTGGACTCATGGATATTTAAGCTCATTTACTTTACTGATAGCAGACAGGTTCACAATGTACACATACTGTTGATATCCCAAACTTGACCTACTGTTGATATCCAAGACTTGTCCTGAGGAGGGATGTCATGAGAACAAACAGGAGAAGCTGCCGTTAGGTGAAGCATGAAAGAGAGTCACTGAGCTTTCATTATCCCAATGAATTCATGTTCTAACTATACTAGGTTGACTATATGTAATTTAATATCTGTATGAAAGTTATGAGTGTGGAAGGTAAGTGGCTTTTGCTGAACCCTAGTTAAAAAAAAAAAAAAACTGAATAAACCTTTTCAGAGTGTCCGACTCTTGAAACAGACTGCATATGGAAGAAACAAAAAAATGTTGTATTTGTTTAACAAACAGGTCTACTCCCAGTACCCAGGGATTTATTTACTAAGCATTCACAGCCAGTGAAAAGGGATTTTATATTTTTAGGCTTTGGTATTTTTGCTTGGACATGTTTTTGAATTAACATGCTAATGCCAGGATTCCATTTCACAGTCTTTGATTTTTTCCAATTTCATAATAGTTAATGTTTCTAAAACCACAAAATTGTATTAAAAAGCCAGCTGAGGCTGTAAACCCATTCCCTATATGCACTAGCATGGAAAGGAAAGAGCAAACTGAATTCCTCTGTGCTCACCCTGTACTGGGTTCCAATTGGCAAATATTATATTTTTCTTTTTTCTCTTTTTTATTATGAATAAAGTCACATTTTCTATATATTATATTTTTCAAATGAATAGGGAAGCCATGTAGTCTTCAAGGGAAAACTGATAATGATTAACTTAGCTTTCAGGACATTCTGGGTTATTAGTCTGTATGTGTCTGCAGAAAGGGAAGGTAATTGTATGGTACAGTTATGGTAGCATTATTATGTTGGTATCATATGCAAATTTATAAAACTGATTTTGCAAAATGTAAACATCACTGAACTTTGAAAACCTGGTGGGGCTAAAATTAGCAGTCATAGAACCAGAGCCCAGGGCATGCAGAATTTTCAGATAAGGAATGGAGAAGTGTGCCTGAGGCCAGCCTTCCATCAATCTACTCTTGCCTTTTTATAGTCAGAAGTTTTTGGCTTGGTCTAGCCTCAGGACCTGGATCTGAGGTATGGGGCAGCAGTCTCACCCAGCTGGTTCTGCAGCCATTTAATACTAAATAATCATACAAAGGTTTATACTAATTATAAACTGTTTGGCCTATGGCTCAAGCATATTACTTGCTAACTCTTACTCTTAAACTAACCCATGTTTCTGTTTCTGTTTAACTACATGACTTGGTACCTTTTTGCTCACTCATCCTCCTTCCTCTGTGTCTCACTGGCATTTGTTGCTCTGCTCTTCAACTTCTCAGAATTCTCCTAATCTGGTTGCCCTGCCTCTACTTTGTCTAGCTACTTGACCAATCAGCATTTTATTAAACCAATCTTTATAATGACAAATATTTACAATGTACAAAAGCATAATCCTTAATACTTACAGCTTCTAATGACTATTATTCAGGTGCCTTAGCTATGGCAAAGAATGTGGAGGGCTATAATATTTATTGAGCAATCAGCCTTCAAATGGCATTGTAATATTTAGGACCACTAGACAAACTTAAGACCAGAGCATCTTTTTACTATGTCTATCTTGTACTCTAAATTAGAAGAATTAACAATTCAAATATCTTCTATTCATATTGGTGCTGAGGCTAAAGTCAAGCCAAGTGGAGGAGTAGTTGCTTTCAATGGTCCAGAAGTTTAAAAATGGATGATTCTTGGCTTTGCCATCCCACCTGGGAAATTTCACTCACCTATTAAGAAGGGATAACAGGTGTGTTTACCTTCAGAAGATGGAGCAGATACTTCAAAAATTTACAGAAGTAAAATTTTTAACTTAGCTACTAGCAACATGGCAGGCTACTGTAGCTAACGACATCCTTTGTGTCTACATGGCCAACATTGTAATTATACCAATACTAGTAAATAGTTACTGAATTATAAATACTTCAGTCAGGTTAACTCCTGGGCACTCTGTGAACCCTCTTCCCTTTTTATCTTTTTTAAGTAAAAAGTTGGGTTATATGCTTTCATGATCTGTCCTGGTTATAGAGTCCTTGAATGGTTTGTAGTTAAGCTATACAATCAATGTATCTTCAACTGAACTACTCCATAATCTCACTATTGAACTAATTAATAATATTATTTAAAAAGGATCTCAAGGGATTGGCTGAAATCTCCTGAAAGTCAGGTTAGTGCCATATAGTTTAATATCTGAAATGTTACATCAGAAAAGTGCGTGCATTCTACCAATTTCAGCATCCCCTGAGTCATATAGCTTCTTTTAGTCTTAGACAAGCATCAGCTTCTTCTTGAAACTTGCTGTAAGTATAAATTTCAGGATGTCATTTCAAAGTTGCTGTGTCAGGAAATGCAGGTGGGCACGAGCATCCATCAGGTCCAAACGTCCAAACTGTAATTCTGAGGATACTGAAGGTGAAGAACCCGTGGTGTAAATGAAGAGTGGGAAAATCTGTCCTGCCTCCAGATACAGATATACTGGGGCAAATCTTGCTGTCATTGATCTGGCCTCTGAAGACATCTATGAGTAATGTCAGCTGGAAACAGTTGAAAGTCCAGTAATCAATCAATTCACTAGGCTGAGAAATCATCCTTGGCTACCCTCTCTAGGGAAATGAAAGGCTAAGAAGAGTAGAGAAAAGTTCAGAAAGCCGAAACGTAACAGAGGATACCAGTGTAAGCAAGAGAGCTATCCTAGTGAGAATACACAATGTACCACCTTCCCACCTTCACACAGCTGTTGAGAATCATAAGATTTGCTATACTCTCACTGTTGCAAAGAAATCAACTATTGTTCTTTTCATTATTATGTCAACAACTTTAAAAACTTTGTCATGCCAAAACCTGATTTATGAAGAGCTACATTAAATACAGAAGGAGTTGTTTTATTTTTTTTTTAATCTTCTATTTAACTAGGAAAACTAAGGCTTTTTTATTAAAAGCCACTCTGAGCAAAGTTAGTTGATAACTGAAAACTCACAAAAATTTCAGAGAAGGGTAAGAGGTAAAAAGCTGCATAAGGAGCTGCAGAGATATGGGTGATTTATTTACTTTGATGTCCTTACTTTTTAAAAAATCTATCTACTTATCCAAACCTCATTTAGACCTACAATTCTAATTAACTCTTATGTATTAATATTCATTTAAAACTAAATATATCCAGTCTTGTTTCCTAGGCCTTTTCCCATAGAAAAAGCCAATGCATTCTCTTAAACTTTACCAAGGTATTAAACCAAACATCCCTATTTTTCCCTTCACATTCGTCTCCAAGTCTCCCAGTGCTGACGATTTTAGAATGCCAACAATCATTGGGTCTTTTCCAGAGGAAAAACGTAGCATGTAATTAATTTACAAAATAATAATATATCTATAATGCACAGCATATTTCAGGTTCTTGGTAATTTGCTAATAATTAGATTTTAGTAGTTTTATATTGGAACCTCTTTCTTGGTTTTTACATCAAATTACATTTATCAAATCTCATAGATTATTACTATCTTGCTGTTTTCAGAAACCAGTGACCTCATCATTAGTGTTGATATATGTCAAAATATTTGGAGATGAATATGCATCTGTACACCTAGTGTATTACCCCAACACTCAACATAATTTCAACATATTCAATCCTTATCTAAAAACATACACTTTATTTGGGAGGGGCAAAAAAGGCCCAGTTAAAAATGTACTTGTTTCCTTGTCACATGATGTATGAAAACTGACATTCCAAAAGATGTTGTTTGTGTCTAAAAGATGCACTACCTAATAAATAATATATACACAGACAAACATAAAAGCAGCTCTCAATACATCCTTTCTGGACTTCTATAGATAAACTTTGTTCATTCATGCTGCCAATGCCTCATTTCCATCATGTAGTATATCAGGAACTCTAAAGTCGTCTAAGATTGCTCTTCAGAAATTATCAAGTTCAAATCCAAAGTGAGAGTCCTCCTTTATTATCCTTCATCAAAGTGGAATTCTAAAATGCACAAATAGAAAAGGAATTCTTGGCCAGAAGACTCATGTGAGAGACATCTTCCAGAAACACATGGCCTGGGAAGCTTCAGAGTCCTGGCAGACTGCAAATCTTTACTACTTTCTATTAATAATACAGGTCCAAGTGCCTGTTAGGAGCCAGGACCTACTTGTGAGATGAGGACTTAGCTCAGAAGTTGAACATTTTCCAACAAACACTCTCATAATAGCAGGTACCTTCTCCAGACACCAGATTTCTTCAGTTAGCACAATCGTCATTGTCTAAAGGGATACTGGAGAACCCTCTAGAAAGCAGAACTGATACGTTTCTTCAGTAACATATGAAACACAAATTAACTAGCTATTTTGTTCTAGAGACTTCTGGGCTACTGATGGTCTACAAGGAAGATTAACACCTGGCCTATAGCTACCTAAGCAAAGTTCAAACAAAAGGATGTATAATATAGTGTGTAGACACTAAACGTGTAGGTGATTTAGGGGGTGTGGTTACAGACATAAATTTAAAGGCAAAGGTGACTAAGGGTAGCAGCTTGGGTCTTCAGTGTTTCCTATAAGCTCCTGTATTAAAGCCTTGATCCCAGGATGGCTGTGTTCAAAGGCAGCACTGTTTGAGGAAGTGCTTCGGGCTTTCTCCTCACAAATGCATTATGTTAGCACTGGATGTCTAGATTAGTGGGCTGCTGGGAAACTCTTGCATGTAGGGCCTAGAAAAAGGAAAGAGATCATGACAGCCATACCCTTGAAGGGTATAGCTTTTCTATAGCCCTTGTGTCCATCCTCTTGGGCACTGAGGAGGTGAACCATTCTCTCTGTTATATCTTCTCCACCATGCTGTTTTTTTTTTTTCTTCTCATCTCAGACCCATGGTGAGAAAGTAGAGCAACCACAAGCTGTAATCTCTGAATTCATGAGAATCTATCTTTGCCCCCCTGAGATGGTTTTTCTTCAAAGCTGTGTCACAGTGATATAACCCTAACACTGGGAGACTAGAACCTTACTCCTCCCCCATTAAACCAGATTCCTACTTTTCCCATCTGGTGTTTGAACCCCCTTAGTGATAATACATTGGGATATAACAGTATGTCTCTAATGTCTCTAGTTGTTATTACAGCTTGTGTGTTCCGATCTTGGCTAGCCCAATTTTCCAAGAGTCAATGACTATCAGTAAAGTTAAACATTGTAACAAGATAACGTATAACTATACATGAAACAAACAACCAAGCTGGCAAAGCAATAAGGGAAGAAGTATGATTCCTTAGACTGTTAGTTTCACAATGTTTTAGTTCAAGGAAGAAGAAGTGAATGGGGGTGAGGTTAGAGACTGCATCATGCAACACAGGGTATCTCGAAGAGGTGCTCAGCCACAGTTTTCAGCCTGTGAAGATAGTGATAAAAATCCTTCAGAGACTAAAAAGGCAATAGTAGACAAAACACATCTTGGCTATGTGACTCCTCACATTATCATTTTCAGACACAGAAACTGTGTGTTGTCCAAAGAGCAGAAGTTGCTAGAAGTGAAATAGACACATAAGATTCTACTCTGAAAGGCAGATTTTTGGAGTCATGGTAGCATTTGCAAAAGTCTTTGCAATTAATCCATCATTAGCCTTGATGCAAGGAAGTAAAGAAGTCAGTGTCCAGAAAATAGAATCAAACAAGCCTTTCTGACACAGAGAACAGTAGTGACAAAGTAACAGATCCAGACAGATGAGACAATTCCTTGCTTGTTTCCATCCACAGCCGCTCAATCTCTACAGTGCTAAACACGCCACACTGTAATTACATCCATTTCTTCTCATAGCAAGAAAGTCTTGCTACACTCTGACATTAATAAATATGTTGTAATCCTCCTATGGGCAAAGTTGAGCTTCTTTGTACCAAATATTTTTTCTTTTTCAAAGATAAATTTAAAAGAAGGCTTAAGAATGTGTTAACAGACAATATCAAAATTAGATAGTGGTATCCACTGTCTGCAAAAGATGTAGGGACCTGTTACATGCAAGGAGGTTAAACAGAAAAATAATCCAACAAGTTACAGTGTGATAGTTCAGAATGTTGGAATGAAATAAAAGACCAAAGGAAAAACCACACACACACACACACACACACACACACACATATATACACACACACATACAAATTCAGAGTGTTTACAAATCTAAAAAACCATTCTACAGGCAAAATAAAGCAAATACTCCAGTTTCATGCCCACCTGCTTCTCTCCACTTGGCTTTTTGTGGTTCAACAACAGCTCCACGGCTCCAACCACCTCTTTTCTGATAGCATGAAGCAGAGCGTCACCCACATAGACGTTGAAACTTAACAATAGTTCAATCAGCTCCAGGTTCTCATTTTCAATGGCGATGAGAAGAGCAGTCCTTCCTAGGGGATCAATGCAGTTGATGTTGATTTTAAAATAAATCTCAGCTTCCTCCAGAGATTTCTTGACACTTGCGTAGTCCCCCTTTTCTACAGCATTCAAGTAGGCCTTTTCCGATGGTGAGAGCTCAGACTCGGCTCTGACAATTCTCAGGGGGATGCGGTCTCTGTAGGGGGCGTTGACATTTCTTTTGTAATAGAACTGAGCCATGCTTCAGGCCATGCTAGTCCATCATCTCTGGAAGCACACCAGAAAGCAAACTGTGAGCATCAGCATGCCTCTCAGGTGTCACACATGCTATCAGACACATCTCAGCATTATCAACAACGATAGTGTCCCTACTGATAAATAAAAGATGCTTCTTCTTGGGTAAGGGAAATAGATATTTACTCATTTGTCTAGAAAGCAGAAGTTAAAATTTCCTTTGAAAAATTTTTATTATGTGTATGTAGGTGTGTACTTGTGAGAGTTTATGTGCACCACACACATGCAGGTATTCACAGAGGAGAGAAGAGGGCAATGGATTGTCCAGAAGTCAAGTTGCAAACTGTTATGAGCTGTCATGTGGGTGCTGGAAACTGAACTCAGGTCCTTTGCAAAAGTAGACAATGCTCTTCACCACTAAGCCTTCTCTCCAGGCCAAGCACTACATAATCTAGACAGAAATTATCTTAAAATTAACTTAAAATTTAAGTTGTCTTAAAATTTTAAAGTAACATTTATCAGTCTTTAGCTGGAGACTTTGAGAAATTATTTGCAAATATGTATATTTACATACACATATACATTTGTGTATATGTGCATATATACACAGATATGTGCCTATACAGACACACTAGCAAAGCACTTTAAAAATTATAAGTCATGCTTTTAGGGTCCCATCAGGAACATTCAAATGTACCAATCACTATAAATTTTGCTGATCATGAAGCACCATTATGTTAGAAAAGACTCTTCTCATTTGTCATATTGTTAACATTAATAAGGACTCACGTCAAAGTTAGTGTAAGCTACTGGAACTACTTCCAGTGAAATAACATTGCATCTAGTGAACGTAAGTTCATTTTGTGGTTGTTGTTGTTTGTAAGTGAATTCAGTGAGGGAGACAGAATGGTTTTAGTGACATTAATTGTCAAGATGAGACTGTGCAACTCAATATGGACAAAAAGACAAGACAGAGACAGAATGAACCATGAAAACATATTTTTCTATTCTGCCATCTCTGTGAGATGACCGACCATAGGTGCAATGTAGTAAAGTGTTCATCTGAATTTTTTATTTGAAAGTCACAGTAAAGATACAGTTAAAACAGACAAAGTGAATTTAAAATAATCCTAAATAAATAAAAAAAAAAGTCACTGGAAGCAGTATTGTATCAGCATAAGCTTGGTGTTATAAAGTCTCATAAAAATGAATTCTATATTAAATATAAATTCTTTGTTGTTTTGTTTTTGAGACAGGATTTCTCTGTGTAACAGCTCTGGTTGTCCTGACACTTGCTCTGTAAACCAGGCTGGCTTTGAATTCTCAGCGATCTGCCTAACTCTGCTCCTGATTGCTGGGATTAGAGGTGTGTACCACCATAGCCCTGCTTAAGTATAATTCTTCATTGAAGTTTTTTGCATCTCATACTTGTTATTTTATTTCATGAAAACATGTGTTTATATATAGTATGAAATTAAAATAAGTGAATCATTAAATCATTTGTATATTCCTTTTAATTGGTATTTGTAGGCTATTCAGTATATGAGAAAATTAACCTGATTTGGATAGTGCTTTAACTGTAAATTAGGCAGACTTTGCACTAACAAACATGACCATATTTTTAGAGATTTACATTTTTAGTTTTAGTTCTATGTTTACGCATGTGTATATGTGTAGTTATGTGCATAAGAGCAAAGGTGCCTACAGACGTCAAAAGAGCGCATTGAATCCCCTGGAGTGTTTGTGTGTCCTTCCAACATAGGTGCTAAGACCTGAACTTGGGTCCTCTGAAAGAGCAGGAAGTGATCTTAACTGCTGAGCCATCTCTCTAGCCCAAAATATGAGCACATTTAACAGGTTTCAACTTGAGAAACTGAGTTGTTTGCTGTAGGGCCCTGCATTGACCTTTTTCTGCACTTTGAGTTCTAAGGCAAGGACTGTGGATTGCTAACTGTGCATTCTGTGCTCCATACCCTGTCCTGGTAGTAGTTTCTAGCCTGTGGGAGTTAGTAGAGGAAGTTTAAACTGTTTACCTTAAGTTAATCATTTTTCCAGCCACCTGGGGAATTTCAACGGTGCTCCACCTCGTGTATATAAGTCTGAGAGGGAGCCTCAATAAAGAGCTTTCCGGTTGTGCAAATGACCCAGCAGTTTTGTGTCTTTCAGTCGCAAATGACCCAGGTAATGCAGGCGTTACAGTTTGCATATAGCTTCATTCTATTGATGATTTTAATAATCTTGTAATTAAGTTTCAGCTTTTGGCGTCCAGATTATCTATCATAAATTCTCTAATATCTTGGTAGAAGGTAATACCTAAAACCATTATTTCACAACTTGTAGCTGCTTAGTATGCATTTTGAGTATCTTCATAGACTAAGACATGAGTATGCTACATTTATTAATATCACACACACAAATTAGTTAAGTAAAGCCTGAGCATAGTTTAATTACTCTGAGTATGCTTTGATTCATTCTGAAATAAGAGAAGAATCATTTCTATTACCTAAGGGCAAGGAGGCTTCAATATCCTTCTGGTATATTAAAAACATCTACAAATCAAAGTTTCTGTAACTTCATCTCACTCTCATTTTAAGGCTCTGATCTTGAAGCCTCATTTTTGCACTGATGTCACTATTAAAATCTTTTTCTCTAAAGCAGGGGTGAGCCATTTCCTCAGGCCTTTTTCACAGCCCAGAGAACACCTGGGATCAATGCCACTGACTGCACATGCTAATTCTGCCGACTGGTGACATAAGCATTTCTGTTCTAGTTCCATGGCAAACAGACTTCTGTTATCTCATTTTTCCTTATATTTAATGCTTAGAAAAATATTCATTTTTTTCTGTACGTTTTTGGGTTTAGTGTTTCTTACCTAACATATTTTTTTGCTAGAAAAGTAAACATAGGTACAATTAAACTACAAGTAAATCACATACATGTATGTCACATGGAAAATCTGTACAAATAATAATTCATCAAGATTGGGAAGAGGTCAAGAAAGTGGCAAACAATTTCATTACATTCCTTTTTTTAGTACTACTAATAATGCCATAAATAAAAAAAATGAGGGACTACATTTCACTTCTCATTTACAAAATGCAAATCAGATGCAAGTGGAAAGAACATTAGGCATTGGAGAATTGGGAGAGGGGAAGCAGAAGAAGAGATGTTAGTTTTAATTAAAATTTGTTTTATCTAATCCAGTTAACTTCCACAAACAAAACCCACTGAGATGTGCATTTAAAGTGAGAGAAAAAGATTGTATTTCGAGATAAGTTGAGTGTAAGATATCTAAGAAAACCTGCTTGTATATTCATAACAGGAGGAAATCAACATGGAAGAAAGAACAAGTAAGAAGATAAAATCACCTGGTGGGTGGTGGTGGTAAACACCTTTAATCCCAGCACTTGGAAGGCTTATGTAGGCAGATCTCAGTGAGTTCAAGGCCAGCCTGATCTACAAAATGAGTTTCAGGACGGCCAGGACTAAACAGAGAAACTGTCTTTAAAAAAAAAAATGAAAATAAAAAGATGATTCAAAAAAAGATGCCTAGAAAGACTTGTATCTTTTAAGCTCTTGCATTTTGAAAAGTATACATAATAACATCCATGAAGAGTTCTGGATATATTTGAAGTACAATAAAGTTTATGTATGCTAGATAAAGTCCAAATATTTAAGGAGGGATATTGAAACATACAAGCAGAAGTGACGCAGGGCCCTGCTGCTGAAACCTTAAAGAACAAGAAAATAATGTTTGCAGCACTGGAACTTCGCCTTGTTATAACAGGAGATGCATTGTGGGGAAGCAGAAGCCGAGGAGGGAGCAGATAAGGCTGATGGGCTCCTGGGAAAACACACTTATCAACAACTGCAGACCTGCCACTCAAGGATGGGAAGTCTGTCTAAGAACGGGGCACTGAGAGCAGAAAATACCTTGACCAAAAATGTTGATAAATGCCTAGAACAGGTCTCACATCTTCAAGATGAGTTTTCTACAGCAAAAGAAAATTTTCCTCCTCAAGATTACAAAACTTCAAGATCCTCTTTTTTTTAAATGTCCCTTTATAAATAAAATAATTCTTTATCATGTCATGTTTCTAAGAAGTAAGTAACAGATGAGGATTAACAGGTAAAATCTTAAATCCTGCAAAATTACATTTGGCAGAACCTAAAATTCATTTTTTTCTTAAGAAGGTTAGGAGATATAAGGACAAATAGAGTTGTGATTTGACATCAACATAAAAAAATATTACAGGGGCTGGAGAGATGGCTCAGAGGTTAAGAGCACTGACTGTTCTTCCAGAGGTCCTGAGTTCAATTCCCAGCAACCACATGGTGGCTCACAACCATCTATGCTGATATCTGGTACCTTCTTCTGTATACATAATAAATAAATAAATCTTTAAAAAATTACAAACATAATTAAGAAGCTTAAATATGCTCAAGGAAATAAATTTTAGATATTTCTGGTTCTGAATGCACATTCCCTAAAGAATTTGCATTTTTTGCAATGGAATAAACAGTGAATGTGACTTTCAAATAAGACTAAGGAAATGCATAGACATCTTCATTTTCAATAAACTTTTGAAAGGGCTACATGAATATTCACCATTTAAATATATGTTTACATATGTGATTCCTGATTTGCAAAGAAAAGCAAGCCTCTAGTCCATGGGGATGCCCTACTACACATACTTAGGAATTTGTTATGAAATAGCAACAGCAATAAAAAACAAACCACTTTACTAACTAAAATATTATGACACCCTAGGATTTAAAGAGAGAAATAAAAATTATGCTTATTTTTAAATTTGAAGACCCTTAGGATTTAATAGGGACCAAACTTGAAGCCAAAAATTGAATGTACTTTTATTACATACACAGAGAAACACAGTTAAAGATGATGGTTATTTGAGCTGGCTTTTTAACCTAGGAAAGTATTTTAGAAATACATAGAATAAAGATTAGATGTCCACCCTGAGAGTTAAAACACATGCATCATTTTCCTTTTTTCCTCAAGTTACAAAGGTGTCCTCTCCTGCCTTACTGCAGCAGTAAATCCTACAGTTTCTGTCTGTTTTCACTTTCCTAAATCCCTGCCTCTTCCTCACTCTGCTGTGCTGGGTTCTCAGTGCTTCTCCAATGCTCCATCTCCTTCACCAACATAACTAACTCCCCATAGCCCTCCGCTATCTGTATAACATTCAAATGTTGATGCCATGTCTGTTCTTCCCTCTGTCAATCCCCTTATTCTTATCTCATACCATTCATTTAAAAATTTCCAGGGAATACAAACTTATGCTATAAAATGTACTGTAAAATCTACACTACCATACCATAACTGTCCATTATTTTCCGGGTCTGGGATGCCCAGTGGGTAGTCAGTAGTCTGTCATATGTAGATATCCTCTTACCAATGATCTCAAGAGGTTTTAAGAGTCATTTGTTCTTATTGGCCACGTTTCAACTCTCAGTAGCAATCCTCCTCTGTGATGTCAGCTTACCTTATTACTTTATCTCCTTGTCACATTTAGATGAACTTTACTAATACTTTCCTTGATGTACAAAATAACACAGGCTTACTTGGCCTAAGATGCCTGCCTGGTTACATCATTCTGCCACTGAAAATCCTTGGGACTAGGAAGTAGACTTCATTAACAGAAAATCCTTAATTGATTATGGTCATCTCCCTTGACCCAGCTTTGAAAACTGCCACAACAAAGCCTGTTTTTGCACTAACAACAATGCCAAACTACATGGCTTCTGCACCCCATGCTGCTTTTCAGGTCACCATCCTTCCCTTTATAAGTCCTACCAAGTTAGAAAACACTAAGCAGAGAGTCCTTTAGCCCCTGAGCATTCATTCTCCTTTTCTCTCTCTTCAAGCAGGACAATGTGACCCTTTCTTTAAATGTGGGCTTCACAAACCTCATGGATCCCTGGGACTGTCCTACCGATGAGCATACAGATTATGACACATAGTTTTGCATCAGTGCCCAACATTTGCTGAATCTGTGAACTTCCCTGTATGTTTTTAAAGCTATCCCTTAATTGCATTTTCAATAGAAAAATGCAATTAAGTTATCAAATGACTTTAACCACTTGCCTATAGTTGGTTTAGCACTGTCAGCCAACAGCTGACAAAGTACAACAGTTTGCACAAAGTACTTTTGTTCTTTTAAATCTATTGTTATTCTCTGCATATTTTCTCCCAAGCTCATATTAGTTATAGTCAAAATTGTAAGTGTGATGCATAAATTAAGATGTGTATAATTCCTAATTCTGGAAGATATGGCTCATTTCAATGACTTAAATTCTTCAGGAAGGACTAAGTTTTTTGTCATTTGTTGGCCCTTGGAGAAGAGTATAAGGACAAAGGGATAGAATATTGTAGGAAACAATGTGAATATGTGAATGCCTTTTTTAAGATTTATTTATTACATACACATTGTTCTACTTGCAATGTATGCCTGCAGGCTAGAACAGAACACCCAATCTCATTAGCAATGGTCTATGGTTGTAAGCCACCATGTGGTTGCTGGGAATTGAACTCATGACCTCTAGAAGAGCAAGCAGTGCTCCCAGCAACTGTGCCATCTCTCCAGTCCACAAATATCTTATAAAGAAGTAGAATGAATGCACCAAATAACAGTAAACTAAGATGTGTATATGTTAATATTTTTTTTAAAAAAATGCAAGAAACTAAGAGGAAAACTTTAGAAATAAGAAATCATTAAGAAACAATTCAAAAAAGAGAGGAAGGAAGGAAGAAAGAAAAAGAGAGAAGATTAATTCTACTATGAAAAATAGAATAAATCCTGGGTCTTGAAAGTCTCCTAGTTTGTAAGAGGAAGTGAGATAAGAAATTAAGTGACAGCTTGTATAGACGGGGATGCAGAAGGAAGAGCTGACATAATGGAGAGCAAATCATATTTGCCGGAATAATGGCAGATATTTTTATAATTATTATAAAAGTTGCTTATATTAAAATAAGTCTCAAGAAGATAAGAATCCATACACAGTACATATAAGTACAACTCCCAGTAAACAGAGGAGTTAAAAGGAAAAGCAGGTCCCTGTAAGAAACAAAGCCACCTACCTGCTTGAGTAGGAATAGATGTTTCAATACTACTTAGCTCTTTATCCAGAGAAATGCCACCCAGGAAACAAAGATGATAAAAGAATAAGTGATCACTGCTCACACAAATAAATTATTGCATATCTGTGTATCTGAGATGGAATTCTCCTCAACAATGCAAGCACCTGCCCTGCTTATAGCTGTTTTTCAAAACTCTTCAATATTTTCATTGTGTTAAATGTTCAACCCTAAACCATTACATCACAAATTTTCCAGTCTCATTCACTGCCTGTCTTAGGTAGTTATTTTTTTTTTTTTTTATCAATTTGACACAAATTGGAGTTATCTGAGATGAGGAAACCACAATTGAGAAAATGCCTTAATAGGATTGGCCTGTAGGCAAGTGTGTATCGAATTTTCTTGATTGATGATTGATGATGGAGGACACAGATTGTTGTGGGTTGTGCCACCCCTGGGAGGGTGGTCCTGAATTGTATAAGAAAGCTGGTTGAGCAGTTTTTCTTCAAATTATTGAAATGTGGAAAGATAAAATTTTTCTAATGCAGATGGAGAATGGTCAACTTTTCTCACTCAAAGGCCAGAAAAACAAGCCCACTTTAGGGGAGAGTGGGTGAGAAAAGGTAATACAATCTTCTGTTATTTAATAGTCAGGATATTTTGTGTAATTTAGTCATGGATACAGTAATAATGCTGAGAAAATGATATCTGCTGTGAGATTGCATGTTCTATATATGATGGGGAGCTGCACCCACGAACTCTCAACAATATAGTCACCTGAACATCAGCAGCTCCTGTTAACTTGCCAACATGGATGAGAGAAATTTCACAAAGACCCACCCCTAGATGAAGAGCTACAGACAATCCAAGGCTTCTGAGAAAGGGAGACTCAGTCTTTTCTGGAGATGAGTGTTTGATAGGTGATTCAATCCCAAGTAGTTAGCCCTGAATGTAATGCATACTAACAGCACTAAATGGGCTCAGGGTGGGCTCGTGTGTGTGTGTGTGTGTGTGTGTGTGTGTGTGTGTGTGTGTGTGTGTGTGTGTAATTAGGAGAGTCTTGAATCTGAGAGGGAGGAGGGGGACACAGGAGGAATTGGAGGAACATGTAAATGATATTGATACAGTACTCATGTATAAAATTCCCAGAAATTGAAATTAAAGAAAAATAAAAGCTCTTGAATGTAATGTTCAATAAATATTTGTTGAAGGAGTGAAATGTAATTGAGTATCTGTATATAAAAATTTGTACAATAGACAATGGAAGTACACAGTGAATGAAAGATAATTTACATTCCTGGAGCTAAGCACAGCCATTATAAATTTTGACATGAGCTCTAATGGAAACAATTGGTGAGATAAAATGGAAAAATATGACAGAAGGATAAAGACAGACAGCTATGCTAGGTGAGTCAAATGGGGATAACCTATGTGAAGAGGACAAATTGTACACAACTATTACTTTGAAGGAAACTGAGACAGGAGGAATATAATGCATTCAACAAAATGGCTGCAGGGCTTATGAGTGTAATTTAGTCATGGGTACAGTGAACTAGACAGGATCAGGAGGATGGGGTAACTTATTCCTATCACCACATACCCCTTTTGCGTCAAAATTTTAAAAAGGCTATAATTAATGTTAAAAAACTATATACAATAGGTATAATATATACAAGCAATACCAAACTATTTTTATTAAATATATATCATACCATATTCCAAACCTAATAAAAATCTGCAGAAAATCTCTGCATGAAAGAATGACATCATTCAATAGAAGTTTTGTTGAAAAATTTTTGAAATTTATTCATACCAGTGACTGATCAGGAACTGTGCATGAATGGAAGTATGGAGAATATCTGCCCTACCCCTACTGGGTGCTTCTGTGGGTCCACAGGAATGTGGAAACATGCACCCCTAAAACCCAGAGCACAAAACTCACAGACTCAAAGAAAATGCATCCATCACAGAACTTTAGATGCCTGCTGTTTTATAACTTTTTGATGTTTATCAGTTCTCTAAGTACAAATATTTTAATCAACTTCATTTGACCTTTTGCTTCCTACCTTCTATTAGTTCTCTTAAGTTTTAGAATTTGAAAATTTCCAAGAATTTATCTATATAGTCTTAAAGACAAAAATTTGCATAATACTTTTAGTTGCTCTAGAAACTAATCCACAGCCTAATAAGTGACCACTTGCTAGTGATTTGTTAGTACTATATGTTTGTTCTTACTTATAGTTATAATGCACAAATAACTTTAAGAAAGCATAGAAACTATAAGAAAACTGAGAAGAAATGCAGATGTGACACATTGTGTAAGTACAAGATCAGGCAAAGACACTTCTCTTCCAGAGACAACTTATTGGGTAACATGTTATAATCAAAGTGAATCACTACACTCAAAAACTTTGGACAATTACTTATCCCTAGAAGGGGTTTTGGGAGAGTGTTTGTGTGGAGGTTGTTGGTGTGTGGGTATGTGGATGTGGAGGGGTATGGTCGTGGTTATAAGTCAGGATGAGCCTTTTGTTCAAAACAGAAAGAAATAAATTCTTATAGTAAAGGAAGAGTAACATGAAATACCTGCATTTGGATGCACATACATAATTTATACAAATACACATTTCTGTAAAATAACAGTACTTGGACCATTTAGAAGACACTTTGAGAAGTGAGGTGAAGATACCTTGAGGTTTAACTGTTGCTGGTAGCAGAGGTGGTATGCATCTGTGTAGTGGGGTTATGGTACATTGAAATATTTGTCCATCCTACTGGTTTAATAAAACGCTTATAGGCCAGAGGCAGACAGGAAATATGAGTGGGGCTATCAGACTAAGAAAACTCTGGGAACATCTTAGAGCAGAGCAGAGATACCACAGAGATGCCAGGAGACACAGAGGAAAGAAGTTAAAATGCTGCTGAGAAAAGGTCCTGAGCTGCATGGCTGAACAAGGTTAAAATCATGGGCTGAGTTAAGATGAAGGAGTTAGCAAGTTATATGCCTGTGCCCTCTGACAATCAGCATAAAATTAATGCAAGCATCTGTGTGTTTCTGTAGGACTGCTGGACTGCTGGTTAAACCTCTGGTCTAGGCCCAGAAGTCTGGGCTAAAAACCTTTCACCACACATCTGAGTAAAAGACTGACACAGAGAGAAGAAACATCAGCCTGACGATTTAACGTAATAGTTATGTTGGAAATAACTGATAAGCAGTTTGGGGGATTGTTAATCTGTAGCTCTACTGAAAATGTGTTCTAAGTTGGCTTGAAGTTTAATGCTGGAAGAAACAAAGTGATAAAATAGGCACTCAGCAGTCTCTCCTTT
Organism: Sigmodon hispidus; assembly: GCA_004025045.1. Classification (NCBI taxonomy): domain Eukaryota; kingdom Metazoa; phylum Chordata; class Mammalia; order Rodentia; family Cricetidae; genus Sigmodon; species Sigmodon hispidus. Next base: position 48,628 of record PVIH01000497.1, read on the forward strand.
TAATATGTAAGGGCATTCTACAGAGTAGCAAGAGATGAAGATTATGAGAGGCATGCATACTATTTAAAAATTCTTAGTACTATATTAAAATTGACACATAAAGTTAAAATTTAAAAATAAGGAATTACTTAAAAATGAATTTGACAGACAAATTTACTCAATAGAAAAGAAAAAGTCATAGATTGAAATAGCAAAATTAATAGCTCCCTCAGAGAAAAGGCAATGCAAATAGAAAATGTCATTTGAAAAATCTTTCAGCTTCACTGATCTCCAAAGTCTGAGAAGTTTATCAATAAAATAAAATACAGTGTTTATGAAATGTGCTCCGATTGTAGACGAAAAAACACCCAATGCAGGAAGACTGTGCTGGACATACTTCTCTCGTAAACACTGGCAGGGCTTGCCACTAAAAAAGAAATAAAAATGTGTATAGTGGCTTTTTGAAAGGTTCAAGTTGTTTACCAAGAATACTTTTCTTCCACAAATTTGCTCTAGAATTCTATTTTACAAGGCAGGCAGTGGACGCACTGAAATAAATGGGGATGTTATTTACTGTTGGAAAAAAAAAAAAAGGAGGCTCAGAAATACTAAATCACCAGCCAGTCTGTGTATTGCATATAGACTGAATGAAATGTCTTCAAATAGGGTCTGGAGAGATGCCCAGTTGGTAAGAATGTGTATTGCTCTCCCAAAGGGTCCATGTTGAATTATAAACACCCATATCTGGTGGCTCATAACTGCCAGTCTCAAGAGGGCTGATGCCCTTCTTCTTACAGCAGCTTCATGTACACATGTGCCTATACCACACAAAGGCACATGCCCATGCATGCAATTCAGTGTCAAAATAAATACTGGAAAAGTATCTTCCAATATTAACATAATGTATGTTGTATATTTTTACTGTCACAGGAAACATTTCTACCATGATGAACGGTAATTGTGGATCAAATTTCAAATACATTTGTGATAACAAAATGCCTGTACTAAGAAGGCTGTAACTACATTAGCAATTAAGAATGGTTACTTACCTGTGATATTGTATAACTAGTAACATTGGTTTTCATATTTAAATGTTAGAGAATACAATAAATTTGAGTAAACGCCTTTAAGCCACAAAAGTATGCTTTGTTAAACAAAATTCTCATCTATGCTTAATATTTGACAGCATTATTGTGTTGAAATGGTATTTGACTTGTTTTTCATGGTATTAGAAGCTACAAATTAGACAAATGCATCACAATTGTAAAGCGAGGCATTTTTTTCCCAGCAAAACAGGGAGATGCAGCAAAAGATGAAGAAAAGAGAAAAGTCGTCTCCCTTAAAAAGAAAGCCTATCAGAACAGTAGCTGTTTGTGATAGCAGAACATTTACAGCATTAAAGAAAGCAAAAACAACAACCCAGGTGGTGGAAGCACACACCTATGATCAAAGCACTTGAGAGGCAAGGCGGGTAGATCTCTGTGAGTTCAAGGCCAGCCTAGTTCACAAAAAGAGTTCCAGGATAGCCAGGGCTACACAGAGAAACCTTGTCTCAAAAAACCAAAACCAGCCAACCAAACAAAGAAAGCATAAAACATTAGTGAAAAATTAGAAGGGCCTACTAAATGATGCTAACCAAGCTTTGAAAAACTTTAATTGTCAATCCAGACTATGACATTTAGCAAAATTATCTATTGAAATTGAAGTAATACTGAAAAATTTTCCACATTATCAACAGCAATAGAAACCCCAGAAAGTACACAAACTCCTGGAAACTAAACAATATACCACTGAATGATAATTGGGTCAAAGAAAAAATTAAGAAAGAAATTAAATAGTCCTAGAATTTCTTGAATAAAACATACATACCCATATTGATGAGGCATAATGAAGACAGTTATAACAAGGACATTTACAGTAATAAGTACTTACATCAAAATTTATTTTGTTTTATGGAGGGGTGCAGGAGCAGAGGGTGGAAATGAGGAGACAGGAGATGGGTGGGACTGAGAGGCATGACGTGAAAGTCACAAAGAATCAATAAAAAAAATAAGTTTAAAAAGTATGAGAGGTTGAAAGACATAATTAGAATCAGCAGGTCTGGAATAAGTGGAACTGAAATGAAAAATTCTAAGAATCCAGGAACTGAAGAGTTGGTTCTTTGAAAAGATTAACATGATCAACAAATTTTTACCCAAATTAATCAAAAGAAATAAAGAATACTCAAACTAGTGAAATAAAAATGAAAAGAGAGAGATGACCACAGATAACAACGAAATTCAGAGAACCTTAAGAATACACTTTTAGGGCTGGAGAGATGGCTCAGCGGTTAAGAGCACTGACTGTTCTTCCCAAGGACCTGAGTTCAATTCCCAGCATGCACATGGCAGCTAACAACTGTCTGTAGTTCCAAGATCTAACACCTTACACAGTTATACATGCAGGCAAAACACTAATTCACATAAAATAAAAATTAATATTAAAAAAGAATACATTTTTAAAACTTCTATTTGGCCAACTGAAAAAATCTTAAAGAAATTAATTTCTAGATGCCTACAATATGCCAAAATTAAAGCAAGACAAATTAATAGTTGAAACAGCAAAGGGATTGACGTTGTACTAAGAAGTCTACCAATCTTAAAATGTCTAGAACCATAGAATTATAACAAAACTTCGAAGAACTCACACTAACGTTATTTATATTATTCTAAAAAAATTAGAAATGCTTTTACTTACTTTTATAAAGCCAGTATTACTCTGACACTCAAACCAGATAAAGATACAACAATAGAATAAAGTAAGCACGAACTCCCTGATGAAAAAAGATGCATAAGTAAAATGCAGACAAACCAAATTCAAGAACATGTCAAAAAGGTCATTTATCATGACCAAATTGTCTTCATTCTAGAGATGTGGGGATGGTTCAATACAAATAAATCAGTAAAGTTACCCATCTCACAAACTGACACAAAGACAGATATTACAGGATAAACTCACATGATGCAAAACAAAAACAAATCCTTTGATGAAATCCATGGAATGACAAGGGATGGAGGAAAATAATCGAACACAGTAACGCCATTCTACATTGCTACATGTGACAGACCTACAGCCAACATCATGCTAAGGGGAGAAAACCTTGAAGTGTTCCTACTAAGACTGGAAAAAAGTCAAAAATGTGCACTCTATCCACCCCTACTTTGCATTGTACTTAAAGTCTTAGCCAAGCAAAGACAAGAGATGCAAATAAAGCAATACAAATAGGAAAAGAAGTGAAAGTATGAAGACAATGTGATCTACATATAAGAGACACTAAAAACTCCACCAAAAACTCCTACAGCCAATAAATACTTTCAGCAAAGTCTAGACACAAAATTAATATGGACAAACCAGTAGACTTCCTATGTGTCAATAATAAACTGAAAGAGAAATTACAGAAACAAGTTCATCCCTATGTGTGCACGCGTGCGTGTGAGTGTGCATGCTCACACACAGAATCTGGGAATGAACTGATCAAGGAAATGAAGGTCCTCTATAATGCAAACTTTAAGACATGGAGGAAATAAACTGAGGAGACACTACATATAGGACTTTCATGCTCATGGGAGAGACGAATCAATAATATGAAGCCATAAAAAAAAATTCAATGCAACCTTTCTTCACAGACAAAAACAATCCAAAAATTAAGATAAAACACAAAAATCCAAGGGCAGTCAAAACAATCTCAGAAAAAACAAAACAAAAAAAAAGAACGCTGCAAAAAATATCACTCTACCTGAATTACAATTCTACCCTAGAGCTATAGTAATCAAAATAACATGGCACTGACACAAAAACAGATGTGTAGATTAATGAAACACAGTAGAGAACCCAGATATATTCCATTCAACTGCAGCAACCTGAACTTTGACAAGGAAACCAAAAATATACATTGGGGGGGGTGGTGGAAATAGTGTCTTCAACAAGTGGTGCAGGTTTACAACATGCAGAAAAATGAAAGGAGATCCTCACCTCCCACCTTACACAAAACTCAACTCCAAATGGGTCAAGAGACTCAACATAAGGGCCGATGTCCTGAAACTTCTAGAGGAACAATTGTGGAGTAAGTTTCAACTTATAGGCACAGGTGTGGACTTTATGAATGAGATGTTGGTAGCTCAGAAAATGAGACCAACAGCCCACAGATGAGACCTCATGAAACTAAAAGCTTCAGTACAGTAAAGGACACTATCCATGCAGTGAAGAAACTGACTACAGAATGGGGAAATCTTTGCCAGCTATATATCTCATTTAATTATATACAAGATTAATGTATGTACATATATATGTATGTATGTATATATATATATATATATATATACACAAAAAAAAGAACTCAAAAAACTAAACACATACAAATTAAAAACTAGGCTGTGAAATGAACGGAAGAAATACATGTGAGTAAACAGAGTTACTTCCTTAGCCATCTTGGAAATACAGATTAAAACTATGTTAAGATTCCACATAATCCTAGTGAGAAAGATTATCATCAGGAATATGAAGGACGACTAATGGTGCCATGGATGTGGAGAAAGAACATCACTTACAGAGTGTTGATAGGAATCAGCCTAGAGTTTTCCTTAAAAACTAGAACAAGAACTACCATATGTGTCCTGGCTATACCACTCCTGTGGAATGGCACACACACTCCCCTGGCTAGTTTTCCTAGTGTTGTTGAAAGGTGCTGCTATTTAGGTTATTAAGAGAAAAGACGTCAATAGTCTAGCCCTGGACCCCTTCATGCTACAACGCCAACCTGCCAAGGCAAGATGTGTCTTGTAATAGTGGTGAGATAGTTTAGAACCAATTAATCTTTTGATTGGATCTGAGGCTTGTTCCTGAGTGGTACTTTACAACTTGGTCAAAAACCAAGACTGAGGAAGACACAGGGCCTACAGCAGAACTGTTGATAGCTTCCTAAATGGGTCATGGTATCAGTGCCTTCTAAATATGGTTATATCAATAGATTTCTGTTGCTCCCAACCTTGGTCAGAGAAGCTTATAAATAGGGAGGAGGTAGTAAGCATAAAGAGTAAGTAACATTTGAAGTGTTGGGAATAAGCATCAAAGAGTACTGGACTATAGATGGGGCAAATATATAAATATATATATATATATATATATATATATATATATATATATATCCCCTCCCACCTGTATCAGTGAACACTGAGAAAGAAGGTGACAGAAAGAATATGATATATGAACCAGGGGATGAGGAGGACTGCTGTAATATGCTGTCCATTGGACATGGAATGATGTTGTACACATGAATCTATGGCAGCTGTTGTTACCTGTACAAGACACTTACAGGATCAAGTTAGGTACGATTTTTCTCATGGGAAGTAAGGAGCAGTTGGTAACCATCACTTGGGTAACTTCCTCTCAGCTCTGGCCTCCTACACCCTAGTGGGTCTCCCTACTGAAGACACATACCCTCTCCTCTTGCCCTGCTCTCTCCCATCTCCCACATCCCCCTAGGAATCACAGTCCTTCTGCACTCCTCTAAGCTGTATCTCTTCCTAGCCTGCAGTCCCAAAGCTTCTCCTCCCAGCTCCCTCTTGGAGCTTATAAGAACTCCATCTTCCTTGTGTGCAGTGTTCCATTTTGTAGTTCTCTCTCTACTTGCAGGGACCAAGGTTTTATTACTATATGGCTTGGCCTCAGGACAGATCAATGCCTAAAAATTAGCACATTTGATTTTCAAATTCTCACAAACTATAACATCTGCCACTGCACAATCAAATGATTCCCCTAATCTCTTATATCTAAGCTTGTTCTGCTCTACACTTCCAAAAGTCTAATCTCTAAGGTTCTGCTTCCACTTTTCAAAATCTTTTATCTCTAGGATTTCTCTGTACTATGCTCTCAAAAAATCCCTTGAGACTACGGTGTAAATTCTATCTCAAGATTTGTAAGGTTATTGGATATGGTTAAAAAAAAATCTATAAAGTCTAACAAACTGTGGTTTAAAACTTGAAACAAAAGGCTTATAGCTAAACTTATACTTAGGTAATTTTAATTTGCTACAATGTATTATATATGAGATTCAACTCTGGTTTAGAATATATATATGCATATTAACTTGGATTTAACTCTTGTTCAAAAAATAGATGTTTTAAACAGCAGTCATACAATTGGCAACTATCTTCACTAAGATTAAAGGTACATGCCATGTGACTTCAGCATCTTAAGATGACGTCATGGTATAAAGCAAGGTTTAGAAAATTTATCAGTCCTACTGAGCTCACTGCTTATTGCTGTATTCTCTTTTAGACCAAGGAAACAACAGCAAGTCTCCAAAATATTTTGGATTGGTATGGATTTTTATGATTAAATATAATCAAAGTTTATAAATTCCTAAGGTTATAAAGGTCTATCAGATTAACAAAAGCTGACTTAGAGGTTTACACCTAACTGCTAATGTCTTTGCCCAACACTAGGCTTTTAAAATATTTAAGTAAGTAGTACATGTTTTATTAATGAGGTATATTTGATAAATTCCCAAGGTATATTTGATAAATTCCTATTTGATAAATTCAGGTTCATAGTAATATTTGTCTAACTTCTTTGTCTTTTCTTACTTTGTAAAGTCTTAGCTATTTGAATAGGTTAAATCATACAAAAGAACACTGTGATATTCTATAATGGTACATTATAAAAAGATGAGTAAAGTTTCCTGTGTCCCTGTAGACTGCATTTATGGTTTAAAGTTTATTGTACTTATGGTTTATTTTGATGTAAAGGATCTTCAATTAAATCTGAAACTCAAATTTTAAGCATCAAACTTAACAGGAATAAAGTTATAAAAGTCCTAATCTTATAAAAAGCAACTTATTATAAACTGTTAATGATAATTATAACATACACATTAACGATAAATTTTCTTATAAATAATTGAATTTGTTAATGTGTTCAAAACTCTACTTATAGTCTTACCAAGTACTAATATAATTAATTATAAAAATAAGCCTTATTTAGCTTCCTGTATGTGTTTTCAAAGTTAAGCTTAAAACAAGTAAATAAGATATCCTTAGTAATAGATGGTCCTCCAACTCTTCAGAGATCTGCTGAATATGGCATTTAAAATGTTTAGCATTTATAGAGACAAATGCACCACTTCTAACAGGAACCCAGTGGTCTCCAAAGAAGATATATGAGGCACAAAGACTCTACCTGAATTGTGTTAACACTAACCACTGGGAAAAACTGCCCCCATATCTCACCTGCTTCCAAGGCTGTGCTCAAACAGTGGACAGTTTGGGGTTCATTGTCCTATTCTGTCTAGTCAAAGTAAATCCAATTCCCAAGGTCCCTCTATAGAAAAATCTCTCAGACCTAGATCTGACAATCTGACAGGCCTACTGTCCTGTATGGTAACTAAAGATTAAATGCTGTTCTATATGACTGCTGAAGATCTACTGTCCCCAAGGAAGTCATGGAGATGGGCACCAAGGGCAACCATGTAGGTAATGGAAAAGTCTTTGTCATTTTAATTGCTACATAGGGTATTTGGATTATTTCTCCAGCTATAATTTATCCTTCTCATCCCTCTGATGATGCTGACAGCTACCTACAGCTTTAACTACAGCAAGGATACTAGCTCCTCCCCCAAGGCTACAACTTCCTTCTCTTCAAATGTAAAATACAGGCTTTGCACATCATGGGAGAATCTCCAGCTGAGATAGGCAGTTTACTTTGTTACTGAACTCTAAAAAGAGATAAAACTCACAAAACAGGTCTCAAAATAACTTTTTATCCTTTGTTGAAAAGAACTTGCTTTATAATGATTGCACTCAGTAATCAACCGCCTGTGTCTCGTAGTAAACAACTGAAAAGTTTAAAGTATATTTAGGTTCTAAAGCTCTAATGAAATGTTCAAAAGTTGTAAAGGTCTGAGGATGAAAAAGCTGAAGAAAGTTGTGAGGGCCTAAAAACATGTTTTAAGAAATGTAAATGCAAGATGTAAAGATCTAAGAAAGTGATTTAAGGTATATTTTCAAAAATGAAAAATGTTTCAAATTTCTCTCTCTTTGCTGTTTGTTATGTTAAGATTTCAAAAGTTCAGAATTTGAACAATCATTAGAGTTTTAGTAAGCTACTAATCCATTCTTGTTAAACTACTACTACTATTATAGTCACAAGCTCAAAGTTCTAAATTTCCTTTATCTTTTAAGTCTTTTGGTTATCTTCTGAGTAATGACTTTAAAGTGCTTTGTATTGTGCTAAAAATATCTGGCCAACCTAGTCTTCTGGATAGAGGAATGAGAGTTCATGCTTTTAACAACCAATTATTCTTGAGTTCCCAAGCTATAATTGAAGCTACAGTTAGCTTCATTATCATCAGAGATATGAGAAGAAGCTATGACTCAAAAGTGTGGTCTTTTCTACAATGTAGATTTCAGTACAGATTGAAAATAATGGTAATGCTAACTTATCTGAAACTTTTACCTCTTTTGTAAACTTAAATCAAATTCTTGTAAATTTCAGGGAATCAACTAGAATCCACCTCTCACAGGTCAGAAAGACTCCAGATAAGTTCTCTTATCAACCAACAGCTTTCTCTTGGTCTTGTAACTCCCCTCTCCCAACTACCAACACTATGGGACAAAAAAAATTTTTTAATGACATTTTAAAAAAAATCAAATCTTTATAGGTAGAAATGTTTTGCAAAGACTTACAAGGTTACATTTGTGTCCTTTAAATAAAAGACAAGTAGATTTCTATAACATATCCATTTGATTTTTACCTTTTTATTTCCAATATCCCCAACAAAACATTTTAGCATTTATCCTCAAAATTCATGATCCTTCATATGAAAGATAAGCACATGGTCCTAAAATGATTAAAAATAACAATGCACTTAAGGTTTTTTTTAGCTTATTATGAATAAAGTCTCATTTTTTATCCATGTATCCCCTTCCTCAAATTCCCTTCCCCCTCCTGCCTCTTCCAGTCACTCACTCTTCTCCCCATCACTTTATCTCCTCCCCAGCAAGGGCAGGAGGTCTCAAGGTCCCAAAATGGCTTAGTTCAGCATCTACTCCAGGCAAATCCACTTTCCTTACCCCAACATCAAGACTGGGTCAGGTGTTCCTCTGGAGGGAATGGGCTCCAAGGTGCCAGTCTAAGGTGTTTCAGATCCCAAGCTGTTCAGTGGTTGTGGTTTGCAGCTTGGACATGCTTTGCTTTTTGTTTAAAGTCCACTAATGAGTGAGTACATCCCCTTCTTATCTTTCTGGGTTTGTTATACCTCACTCAGAAGGATATTCTCCAAATCCATCCATTTGCCTGCAAATTTTAGAATATCATTTTTTCTTACTGCTGAGTAGTACTCCATTGTGTAGATGTACCATAGCTTGTTTAATCCATTCCTCAGCTGAGAAAAACCTAGGTTGTTTCCAGGTTCTTGCAATTACGAATAATGTTGCTATGAACATAGTTCAGCTAATGCTTTTGGGGTGCAAATATGCATCTTCAGGGTATACACCTAAGAGTGGATCCTTGGGGAGATTGATTCCCAGTTTTCTTAGAAACCACCATACTGCTTTCCAGAGGGGCTGAACAAGTTTACACTCCCACCAACAATGAAGGAGTGTTTCCCTCACTCTGCATCCTCTCCAGCATAGGCTGTCATCTGTGTTTTTAATCTTAGCCATTCTGACAGGTATAAGGTGGTATCTCAAAGTTGTTTTGATTTGAATTTTTCTGATGGCTAAAGATGTTGAGCACTTTTTCATGTACCTTTTAGCCATTTTTAATTCTTCCACTGAGAATTCTCTTTTTAGTTCTGAACCCCATTTTTTAATTGGGTTATTTAGGATTTTGAGCTCTAGTTTCTTGAGTTCTCTATATTTTAGAGATCAGTTCTCTATCACTTGTAGCGTTGGTGAAAATCTTTTCCCATCCTATAGGTTGTTGTCCTATTGACAGTGCCCTTGGCTTCACAGAAGCTTCTCAGTTTCAGGAGGTCCCACTTACTGATTGTTGTTCTCAGTGTCTGCGTTACTGGTGCTGTATTTAAAAAGTGGTCACCAGTGCCAACGCGTACACTCTGCATAAAAATTACCCTTAATCTCCTGAACTTTGCCCTCTATCCCTAATCTGTCTATCCCAGTAGACTTCAAATTAACTGCAGACTGCTCCAGCAACCCCCTAGCTCCAGGTTTTCCCTCCAAATCTGCATCCTGAACAGCTTCAAATTAGCTAGTCTCAGGTGGTCCAGGCCCACACACTGCATCAAGGCTGCTTGCACTTTAGCCCAGATGATCCTGTAGAGCTCAGACAGCTAGTAAAACAGCCTGCTCTTCCTGGACTTGGCCAGCATTCTGGCTTTTCCCAATGATGCCTCATGTCAACAAGATGTAGTCATAGAAGATTATGTAGCCCCTTATCTTTTATTTATTATGAACAAAAAGACTGGGATATTAGGTCTCAAACCTGAACAAATGGCTGAGGTGCCTATTTAACAAATCAAAGCAGTCACTGGCCACCATGTTCCTCTAGCATCCTTCAGTTCCTACTTGTTACAAGGTCCTCCTGACAGGCACACCCATCCCCTACCCTGAACTCTGCAGCCCAAAAGCTGGGCTTCCTTTCCCTGTATAATACAGCCATTTTGGCTATGCCAGTCTGTTGGCCAGGATGCTCCTCTTGGTTGACATCTTTTCTCTCCTCTCCCTTTCCCACTGTCCTCACTTGGTCCATCCATCTCCCTGTGGTCATGTTCAGACTCTCCCAAATATCACAGCCTCTGGCTATACTCTCATTTATCTACAGTAAACTTTCTTCTTCACCATACCTAAGAGAAGTCATGCCCTTTCCCTTTTTTTGTCATTTTTATGCCCTCAGAATTATTGAACTTAAAGATTATGAAATTAATCAAAAGCAATGTTTAAACCAGAATGTTCTGAATACATATACTTTAAACAGCGTCTTACATATCCCAGGTTAGCCTCAAATTTGCTATGTCATTCAGGATGTCCTTAAACTTCTGGCCCTCTGGCATCTGCCTTCCAAGTGCTAGGGTTACAGACAGGTACATGCTACCATACCTTGTCTCTGCCATGCTGGAGACTGAGCCTGGGGCTTCATGTAGGCTGGGCAAGCACTCTATCAAGCAAATTCCATTCCCATAAGTACAACATTCTCTAATGATGTTTTATTAGAGAATTTAGTATCTCCTAGAAATGTAAAGGCTTATGCTCCCTTGGCAAAGCAGACTTCAGGAGGTACTGACTTAGTATAGAAATAGATGTTGGCTTTGATGTTTAATGAACATGTTGTATTCTAGTCATAAACCTTACATGATCACTTTACATGACAAAAAAGTTGCCCAATGATTCTCAGTTATGTACCATGCATTTATGTCCTTAGTAAATTGGCCCTAAAGTAGTCAACACTACATGTAAAATATTTATCAGCTTGTGAGATGGCATTTACTTTAAAATTCAAGATCTTCAGGCCTCTGGGTGTTTAGCAGATAGGATTAGCCACTCAAGTGACATCTTTTATTTTCTGTTAAATCCTCATTTATACTTTAACTAAATCAAGCTAATTGCCTTAAATGCAAGGCCCCCTATTTTTCTGTAAGTAGACACATAATTTGAGGTATTAAATTAAGGCATGAGGAAGAGCCAAGATCTATATTGTAAAACCACATCTTCCAACTTCAGGTGTTCAGCAGCAGCTCTCTTACTTACGTCCTTTCCTGCTCCTTCTTGGGGACTCAGTAGGAAAACTGAAGAACTAAACCACTAAACTCATACATACTAATAAATAAGATACCACACCATTCACCACAGCTTTATAGGTTATATTAGACACTCCTAAGCAAGGACGAGACCATTCCAAGCAGAATATATGAGATAGTAAAGGGGATTAAAAAATTTTTTGATAGAGTGTCAAAAAGAGGATTGTGACTTTCTCAGAAATAATATCTTTTGTTGTCATCCACACTTGATAAAGGCCTGTAAGAGGGAACTACACATCATAGGTGCAGGCAGGGTAAGTTGTTACCAATTAGGAAAAGGTGAAAAATGTAATATATAGATGGTACTTAGCCTTCTGTGAGAAAAAAACAGGTCTCCATTTATTCAATCAATGAATGCACACTGAGTACTTAGGTGGTGTCTGGCCTTATAAGATTCTGAAGACTATAGTAAGGAATTAAGTAGACCTGTCACCTGCTTTGAGGAAACCTGTGCCTGATAGTGGAGGACAGTACCAAGAAATATAACAGAACCCCCAGTGAGCCCCATTGCTATGTAGCAGTAAAAGGGTTAACTGGACTGCCATGTAGGAAAAGGAGGAGTCCCCAAAAGGACCACAGCTCAGGCATGGCAGGTAGGCCAAAATAAGGCTCCAAGGCACAGAAGAATTTTGGCAGAATCATCTAGGGATGTGTGCATGGGCACCATGAGGACTATCTTCATGATCTTCTTATCAATCTTGGATTTCAATGTCTTCTATCTGAGTATTGCTCCCAAGGATGCTAAGCTAAAAACCAAACATGTCATAACTTCATAGAAAGGTGTCTGGCTGGGAGAGGAAAGAAAAAGGGTAGAGTAATTTCTTTAAAAAAGAGAAGTAGAGTAATAAAAATATAAAAAGCCACATAAAGATGGAAAATATATGAAGAGTCTAGATTATGTTTCTTATTGTGGTTTTTTTTTAATTTTTTAACTGTTAATAAGTTACTACAGAAAACACTTGATTACAAAGGCTGCTAAGTTAAACAAACACACACACACATATATATGTATATATATATATGTATGTGTGTATTAAAGGTATTTTGACTTTGAAATTTGTGTCTAAGGATATATGGATTTGGAAAAGAGGCTCTGTTTGTCTTTCCTTAGAAGATAAGAACCTGTGTATTACTTCCAGGCTAATATGATTTGGTCAACCAAGAACCCCTGAAAAAAACTTTGATGGGAAAAGATGGCCAAACCAGCTTCAAGGATGCCAAGTGAGTTGACACAGCCTCAGGATCCACCAAAAATTGCCGGTGCCCCTCAATCAGCAGGAAATAGTAATGGAAAGCTATGCCTAAATTCCCAAAATACTGTTTGTAAATGTTTGTTTTCAGTATAAGTAGTTAATGGTCATAGTCAATCTTTTTCTAAGAAAAAAAAGGGAGATATAATATGATTTTAAAAGATAAATTATTAAATTTACTTTAATCCAAAAATCAGCTGTTAATCTCAAAATATTTTACATTGGTATGGATTTTGGTTTAGTCATACAAATTTAAGGTCAATTTCGGTATACTGTATGTATATTTCTACTCTTGTTTAAAGTATTATGTTTATGTAACTCATTTAAAATTGTAATGTGTAATTAAGAAATGCAGATTAATAGTCATCTGTGATAACCAAAGTTATGGTCATGTTAGATAAGATTTTTTAAGTATACAAATATATATTTCAATTAGATAGGTAATCTTCAAATACTTCAAGGACCTACAGAATATGGCATTTAAAATTTTTGAAGAACTGAGACTTTTCTTGACAGTAAGACACTTCTGATTTTGGCAGCACCAATCTACTTTAAGAGAATGATGGACATTGAAGCAACTCCATGTGAAATTTACTTTCTTTGTGGCAATAGTTAGCCACTGGACAAGAAACTATTCTTGTATTGACTGCTTGACAGTATGCTGTATAAACTGGACATGTAGGACCCTTAGGAAAGTAACCTCTGAACTTTGGCAGAACAAGCTGAGATGGTCCTTGAGGTTCCTGCTTTGTGGAGAAAACTGGCAGACATTCTTCAGGACATAAAGAGAAGTGATTGATGAACTATGCCAGAATGGGCATAGTTATTTGCTTCACTGAAAGGTATGCCAGAGACTCTAGGCCTGTAGGCTGAAGATGGATGCCTCACTGTTACAAAGGAATTTTGGGTGACTATCAGGGCAGACAGACATCATCTCTGTCATTTTTAGATTTTGGAAGTTGCTTACACTTCCTGTTTAGTCAGGTAAAATTACATCCTTCTGTGGTCTTTGATGTAGCTGAAGATAACACAGTTATAAGTATAGTTTTCTTTAGTTATTATAAAAGGTATATTAGATATAAAACCTTAGATTCACAAGGATAAGTAGATAATAGAATATTTTCTTTAATTTTGCTAAAAATACAAATAGACTAGATATTACAACTATAATTTTTTCTTGATTGCTGTTTTATTATATGTAATTTTGCTATGTTGAAATTGAAACCTTCCTTTTTGATTACACAGAAAAGGGGAAGTAATGTGGGATGTCTTTCTGTATGTTGTGAGTATCATTTGTTAATAAAGCAACTGTCTTGGCCTATGGCAGGCATCTTAGAAGTAGGGATGCCTTGGCAGGGAAATCCAAGCATAGGTAGGGGAAGGAGAAAGGAGTTAAGAGAGACACTCTCCAGCCACCCAAGAATCAATATGTAAAAGTAACACAAGTAAGCCACTGGCCATGTGGCAAGACAGAATAACAGAAATGAGTTAAATTAAAATGCAGGAGGTAGCTAGCAATGTTCCTGAGCCATAGGCTGAACAGCATGAAATTAATATAAGCCTCTGTGTGATTATTTGGGGCTAATAGAGGTTCTGAACCTCTGAGCCTCTGGCCAGACAGGCCAGAAACCTCATATTACAAAAAGATAAATGCAAACAGTAGCATTTGTGATGGTCCAGATGCTGTTGATACACTTAACACATGCAGAAATGGGCTTAGTTCTTTTTCTATTTTGTTTTATGTGTCTAAGTATTTTACCTACAATGTGTGTCTGTTCACATGCATGCACAGAATGCCATCAGAGCCTCCTGGAATGAGCTATTATGTGGGTTCTGGGAACTGAACCTAGGTCTTGTGGAAGAGCAGCCAGTATTCTGAACCACTGAACTATCTATCATTCTAGTCCACAACAGGATCAGTTCTTGAGGGAATAGATGAGAAACTTACAAAGAAGCACAACAGAGAATGCAAATACTTGCTAGACTTTAGTATGTGCTGGGCGCTCTGCCAGGTTCTTCACATAGATCATCTCATGTTACTCACTCTACAAGTGGCAGAAGTGTTTAAGTATCACACAGATGCAGAGACACACACTGTTAGAGTCAAGTGTTTCCCAGAAGCTACACAAATAGTAAGACAGAACCAAAGTGGTGTGGCCCCAGATCCTATATACTTCACTGGGGTCTCCGCTGCCCTTCACTGTTTGAAAGACACTACTGGGTCATAGGGAGCATTTCACACAGTGTGATTCCCATCTGGTCACTTCAGTGCTAGTTCATACCGCCAAGTAGCATCCAATCAATGTAGAATAAGATAATTGCTACACCATAGATAAAAGGACGGACATGCATTCTGATGTTGGTCACTGTCTCCAAGAGGTTCTTCCAGGCCTCAAGCCACTGTCATTAACAGAGAAACTCAAATAAGCTGGACGAGGTGGCACATGGTGCTTAAAACCCAGAAGTCAGCAAGGAGAAGCAGGTAGGTCTCTGTAAGTTCAAAGCCAGCCTGGTCTACACAGCAAGTTCTATGCTAGCCAGGGATATGCAGTGAGACCTCATTTCAAACAGGAGCAAGGGTTGGAGAGGAAAAACTCAAATATAAACAACAGCAAACATACATCATAAGAATTTAAAACATAGCAATTATAAACTCTTTAGGTGACCATATGACACTAATTTATCTGTTTTAGTTTTTATCACTGTGGCAAAATATCTCAGGCAAACAGCCAATAGAAATGAAATGTTAGGTTTGAATCTTGGCTCCAGAGATTTCAGTTCACAGTAGATAGGTCCAGCTGCTCTGGGTGTCTAGAGAGGTACAGTACCATAGAAATACATGGCTGAAAAACCGTCTCACCTTGGAAAGCCAGAAGGCAAAGATGTAGAAAGAGATGTTTAAGGTCTAATATGCATTCCAAAAGAATACACATCTTCCATGAAGCCCAACCTCCTAAAAGTTCTGTCTCATTCATGCTATGCCACAGGCTGGGACCAAATCTTCCACAGAAGGCATTTTGGGGGCACTCAAGATTCTACATCTAACATATCTCAAATGTTCTTCCCCTTAAGCAATCTAGTAAGTGCAGCTATTGTATAAATGGAAGAAGTTCTTGTGTTTGGGCATATAAAACAGTTAGCTTGGGATGTGCTGTCTTTAAAGCAATGATGAAAGGTCAAGAGGGTAAGTCTAATCACTGTTCTCTTTAAGAGAATCGAAGAGGTGAGAAGTGAGAACATTGTGTGAGTACAAAGTATAAGGCTCACCCCTCTTCACGCTGCTCCAGGGGCTCTGGCCCTTTTCTACTAGCTTCTCAGGCTCCAAAGCATGAGTGTGACAAGGCAACAACCTATTGTTCAAGAAGGATGAGGTTTAATGTTCTAGTGTCAGAGAATCGTCCAATGAATACCTACAGCAATACCCGTAAGTACAGTAGCAGAGCACAGGGAAAATGGCTTCAGGGACAGTGTCCTGCTTTGCTTCTCTGCTGTGATAAAACACTGACCAAAAGGAACTTTGGGAGGAAAGGCTTACAAGACACAACCCATCATAAAGCAAGCAAAGACGAGGTAGAAACAAACTCAAGACAGGGACCTGGAGGCAGGAACGGAAGCAGAGACCGTAGAGGAAGGTGCTTACTGGTTTGCCCTCAAGGGCTTTCTCAGAGTGCTTCTTACACAGACTCACCTGCCTAGGGTGACTGCTGTATCTTTAATGCTGATGGAAATTTCATAATCTAAATACACACCTTGTCTCTCACCACATCCAAGCTAATAGCATACAGTAATTCTGCTTCCGCTTCAGACCCAGTCCCAGTTGCCAACAACACTCAGAACTAGAGCTGTATCTACAGAGGAGTTACTGGTTCCTGTTCAAACATTGCAGGTTTTTAAAAAATAGAACAACACCCTAAAATACAGATGTTTAAAAGTATCATATTTGGGACTAGAGAGACTGCTCCATGGTTAAGTATATTTGCTTCACAATGATGATGGCATGAGATTGTACCCCAGCTCCCATCTAACAAACCCGCCTAGTCTCTGCCTGTGCCTGTACCCCAGCATTGTGGAGAGTATAATGAAGACAGGGATATGGCTGTGGCTTGATGGCTAACAACCTCGCTGAACAAATCGAACTCCAAGTTCAGGAACAGAACTTGTCTCAAGGGAATAAGGTGGAGAGGGATAGAGCAGGTGCACAATGCCCTCCTGCGGCTGACATACACAGGTAGAGGTTCACACCCACAGAGAAACACCCACAGAGACACACCCACAGACACATCCACAGAGATACACCCACAGACACATCCACAGAGACACCCACAGAGACACACCCACAGAGACACACCCACAGAGATACACCCACAGAGACACACCCACAGAGACACGCCCACAGAGACACACCCACAGAGACACGCCCACAGAGAGACACACAGAGAGACACACCCAGAGAGACACCCAGAGACACACACACAGAGACACACATAGAGACACACTCAGAGAGACACACACAGAGACACACCCAGAGAGACACCCAGAGACACACATAGAGACACACCCAGAGAGACACACCCACAGAGACATACTCACAGAGACACCCACAGAGAGACACACAGAGACACACCCAGAAAGACACCCAGAGACATACACACAGAGACACACATAGAGACACACCCAGAGAGACACACACAGAGACACACCCAGAGAGACACACACACAGAGACATACACACAGAGACACCCAAAGAGACACACCCACAGAGACACACCCACAGAGGCACACACAGAGACACACACATATAAAGACACAGAGAGAGAGAGACACAGACACATAAAGACACAAAGAGACACACACACATATAAAGACACACAGAGAGAGACACAGACACTTATAAAGACACAAACAGACACACACAAACACAGAGTCACATTCATTTTTCAGCCCCAGTAAAATAATAACAATGAGCTAGGTAACTGAGAACTTAGAACTCACACCTGAGTCACAATCACAAACCTTAGTGTCCTTGTTTAGCAAAGATATCAGCACCATGAAAGCCAACAAAGCTCCTTAGGCCTTGTTTCTCTCCCTCTGTCACCAGTGTTTCTTTATGGAAAGGGCTCTGGTTTGTATCTACCCTGATGCAGGAAGGGAGTCTGTTGTTCCCTTAGGCTCAAGCTCTGTGGATTCTCGGTGCACTGCCCGGTCAGGAGGGAAGGAACAAATGGAAGCAGGCCTTCGGACCAGGATGGGCCACAAGCCGTCATCATTTTTCTTTGGGGGGAAATCTGTTCTGAAATAAGTGGGAAATTGTTTTACAGGAAAAAAAAAAGTGCCTAACCCAAGGTTATTTAAAAGCTCAAACTTTATTTTAAGAGAGCAACAATTAATTAACATTTTCAAATTTTTTATTTCAATTATTTTGTATTTTTGCTTATTTTTCAAAAGACATTTCTGGCCACAGGGCTCTTTCCCCTTGACAGGGGAAAATAGACTCTTTTTTTCACACCTATTTCCTTTGTTGTCTTCTGATGGATTTCTCTTTCTTCAGAATTGAAAGAAAGCAGCAATACAACTCTGAAGGAAATAATACACTACAGATTCAAAGCCTTGCTGCCAAATTACAACCTCAGTGTTTGATTTAACTATGTGATGAAATGACAAAAGGCCACAGACCTTTAAAAAAAATACCTGTAATGAAACTGAAAAGAAAGGCATTGGCAGATTTGCCTCAGGACACACAAGTAAATGATAAGTATATCATTAGGAGTGGGAATTAAGGGTCCTATTGCAGTAGCCAAAGCACAAAGGCCTACAGGTCATTAAGGAACCAGGCCCCCTGCTGAGTTCAGGGTAAGTAAGTGTAGCTAATGGTTTGGGGAAGACATTTTGGTAGACCTCTGAAGCACACAGATCTCGTTCAGTGAAAGCTTTACTGCTTTAGTTCTGGGTGAAAGATAACCTTCAGCTGTGAGCTTTTCCAGACATTGCCTCAGCTGTGTAGAACCATCCACACAGTGACTGGTTCCCGCAATGGTTTCAGGTCCAGTTATCATGTTCTGTGTCAAAGGAGCCTGATGGGTTACACTGTGATCAACTCCATGGCTCAGATAATTGCTTCTGCCAATCTGCTCTTGCCCCCCATTTCCTCACATGTAAATATCAGAGTGAGCCCCACCCCCCAAGCAACATCTCACTCTAGCCTCTTGCTCGGTCCAATATCTGACTCCTGGTTTTATTATAATTCCAAATAGAATCTGTGCAATATCTGGCACTACTAGATTAATCCAACCTATATATTTTATAACCGCCTTGACTTCAAAATTGAAGTCAAAAGATATGTTACTATGGGAAAAAGGCTTTGTTTTTATTCTCACAGAAAATACAAGGCTGTGGATTTATTTCAGGTTAAAGAAAATAAGGTTTGAGAAAACCTTAGATGGGAATGGATTATCCAGGGGATTCAAGATTTGAGAGCACCTCTGTTGCTGTTTCCTCTGAGCTCTGCCTTCAGAACAGCTTCAAGGAGACTGGCAGAGATGACCCATACTTCATAGAATACTCCAGTCAGGACATGATCATTATCCTGAATTTTCTCAAGATTCCCATAAGATTATCAGCACCCCTAATCAGCAGGAAGTAGTCTAGAGAACTATGCCCATATTCCTCCAAATGGATTATGGATGTTTGTTGTTGTTTACAGCATTGGTTACAAGTTGTTACAGATACTGGTGAAGAAAAAGGCTATACAAAAGAGATTAGATTTGTGTTTCTTGGGTTTTTCTTTTTTTCAAAATAGGGAAATACTGTGGGATTATGCTCTTATTCACTGTAAATATTTGTCACTGCAAATATTAATTTAATAAAATACTGATTGGTCAGGTACTAGGAAGACAGGAAGTATAGGTGGGGTGACCAGACACAGAGAATCCTGAGAAAAGGAAGAGCAGAGGCCAGCCAGATATAGAGAAAGCAAGATAAGAATGCTGCACTGACCAAAAGGTACCAAGCCACACAGCTAAACTTGGCTAAGAATCATGGGTTAATTTAAGAGTAAAAGTTAGTAAATAGTAAGCCCGAGCCATCGGTCAAACAGTTTGTAATTAATATAAGACTTTTTTGTGATTATTTGGGACTAAGCAGTTGTGGGACCAGCTAGGCAGGACAAAAAAACTTCTGATCACACTGTAGTTTTTAATCAACTTGTTTGCATGAGCCATCAGCCTGTGCAGGACCTCCTGATTGCAAACTTCGCCATCTTCTTTATTCTGTCATCCTGATCTTCTCTCATTCTCTCAGGAACTTGTCACTGAAGAATGACTTGCAAGTCTAGGTCAATCAGCAATTGCTGTGCACAGCTTAGATGAATCTCTGAGCTGATGGTCAAGATGTCCCTCTAGAAAGAAAGTCTGTATCTATCCCAGGTTCTCTAAGGTTTATAGCACTGACCATTCAATGAGTTCCTCTGTGTGGTGACACTCCTGTTTCTAAATAGTTAAGGATCATTCTCAACTAAGACTAATGGTAAGTTAAAAATATTATAGATATGACCAACCAGCAATGAGTTGGATCTAACTACATGAAGACCTTTTAGAAGAGCTTTATTGCATTTGGCATTTACTAAATTGAAAGAAACATGGAAGGGTGGTATCCCTTAGCATACCCAGGTCTAGAATATTGAGACTCCCCAAAATCTAACTGCATCAACATTGAGCTAAGGCCATGCAGTATAAATCCTAAACTGTATCAGCTTTGAGCTAAGTTCATGCACTGCAAAATGGAATTGTGGAAGGTATGTTTTAGGAAGACAGCATCCTCTTTACATGATACTACATCTTTGTCACAGATTGCAATGATTATTTATGCAAGACCAATAACCAGTGAACAAACATGTCAGTGATAATTCACATTGCATGCAGTATAAACAGGATCTTATTCATTCATGTCACATCGAATATAGATGATATATATATTAATCATATGTTTTAATAATGATATTGTTGATAAAAACAGGGTGATATCTGATAGGCAGGGTTGTAAACTATCTTTTAATCTGCCTTCAATATAGTGTTTGGTCTGCCTGTAGAAACAGTTTCAAGAAATACAATTCATCAAGCCTTAACCAATGCACCACAAAGAATAGTGATTCCTTGCATTTTCCCATGCTTTTGTATTTATTTCTAATAAAGCGTAAAAATCTCAACTCTTAACCACTGAGCTATCTCTCCAGCAGAAGAATTATGAATGGCTGAAAGGCACTTGAAAAAGTGTTCAACATCTTTAGCCATCAGAGAAATGCAAATCAAAACAACTTTGAGATACCACCTTATGCCTGTCAGATGGCTAAGATTAAAAACACAGATGACATTCTATGCTGGAGTGGTTGTGGAGTATGGGGAACACTCCTCCATTGTTGGTGGGAGTGTAAGATGGTTCAGCAATATTATTTGTAATAGCAAGAACATGATAACAACCTAGTTGCCCCTCAACTGAAGAATAGATTAACAAACTATGGTACATTTACACAATGGAGTACTACTCAGCAGTGAGAAAAAAATGATATCCTAAAATTTGCAGGCAAATGGATAGTTTTGGAGAATATCCTCCTGAGCAAGGTATCACAAACCCAGAAAGATAAGCAGGGGATGTATTCACTCATTAGTGAACTTTAAGCAAAAAAAGCTAAGCATGTCCAAGCTGCAAATCATAACCACTAAACAGCTTGGGATCTGAAACACTTTGGACTGGCACCTTGGAGCCCATTCCCTCCAGAGAAACACCTGACCCAGTCTTAATGTGGGGATGAGGAAAGCAGATCTGCCTGAAGTGGATGCTGAACTAAGCCACCTGGGGACCTTGAGACCTCCTGCCCTTGCTGGGGAGGAGATAAACTGATGGAGAGAAGAGTGAGTGACTGGGAGGAGTGGGAGAGAAAGGAAGCCTGAACAAGGGGATACATGGATATATAAAATATGACTTTTTTCATAAAATAAAAAAATAAAAATAAATTAAATAAAAAAGACTACAAAAAAATCTCAACTCAATGACAAAATTACTACTGTTTGATATTGCCTCTACTTTTTGCCCAGTCAATAGTGTGCTTGTTTTCCATAAGAGAGAGAACTATTACTTAGAATTTATTTGTGCTAGATTAATATGACTGCACTTGGGACTTATTTAATTCAAAATAGGTACAAATGGTTGTTAAGTTTTTGATGTCAAATGGTTGGTGACTTTTTTTTTATAATTTTAGAACATTTAATCTACCATTTTGGTTTAATTGCCACTAAAAGTGGCAGATTAGTGATCCTAAAATTATCTACATTGTTGCAGTAACCATCTCTATGGGTTGAATTATAAATTATTATTTTATTAAATGAACATAAAAAATAATACTTTTTCTTTTAGACATTTTACTTTAATGTTTTAAAATAAGTATCAAAATTTGAAAAAAAAAAAAACAAAAAAACAAACAACCAAACAATAGCAATGGCAACAACACATCCATGCTTCTGACTGTGCTGGGTGATAGAATAGTTTTCTCTGAGAACATTACAAAAAAGTAACATAACTACACATGGAGCAAGTTTATGACTTACCTGAGGCTTTTAGGTCCAACATCTTAGATGGAGAAAAACCTCACATGGGGAAGGAGGTCAAACAAACAAACAAAAACATGTCTTGGTGCTGGATAACAGGAGTATGTGTTATACTCAGTGGGTTTTATGCTTAAAACACTTAAAATTTTAAGCTTGTCAGCAAAAGAAAGGAGACAGAAAACTGCAAAAAAGTAACATAACTACACATGGAGCAAGTTTATGACTTACCTAACCCTAACCCTAACTCTAACCCTAACCCTAACCCAACTGTCTGTAATTCCTAAATCTGACACTCTTACACAGTTATACATGCAGGCAAAACACTAATTCACATTAAAAAAATCAATTGAGGCTCCCTTTTCCAAATGACTACAGTTTGTATCAAGTTGATACAACTAGCCATACAGTATGCCTGTGTATCATGTGCATGCAGTGCTCATGGAGGCCAACAGAGGGCACTGAATACCCTGGAATTGGAGTTACAAATTGTTGTGAGTCTCCATGTAGGTTCTGTGAACCGAACCCAGGTTCTCTACAAGAACAGTGAATGTTCTTAATCACTGAGTCATCTCTCTAACCCCTATATATCCATTTATCTTTAAATTAAAAAGAAAGAAACATTCCATGAAAATATACCAACACAATACTTTGTTACTGGAGTTATCAGTATTCATTTTACAGGGAAAGTAGGACTCTTAAATTGTCATGAAATAAGGAGAAACTTATGAAGGCTGAAAATATGGATATAGATAACCAAATGAAAAACTTGAAATAACAACTTAGCAATGAACTTCAAAATGCACAAAACTAGTTCAACAGAAGGTAAAACAGAGTGTAAGGGAAATGTTGTTTGGAAAAACAGGGCTATAAAAATGCTCAGAGAAAGACACACAGAGTCATTCACACAGGGAAATGGTTATAAAATGTGTTTTAAAAAGAATTAAAGGATATTAGTAACATGCCATGGAGTACAAAAATCTGGACATGAACATTTTGTTACTTTAATGGAGAAAGAAATGATACAAAATTATATATGAAGACATAATAGCCCTGAGTTTCCATAAACTATTGAAATATATCAAATCACACTATAAAGTATTCTATGAATTAAGCAGGAGAAATACAAGGCATATTATTTTATAACTAATAGAAATAAAATGCTGACTGTGGATATATGTTAAATATTTAATAAATCCTGGGATATCAGAGAGACCACCAAGTCAGATTCTAGGCAGACAGCTCAGGAAATCCTTGAATACAAGGATAAAGAGCTGAGTCAGTCACACACACCTTTAATCCCAGCACAGGGAAAGCCTGTAATGGTAACAAACATCCTTAATCCCATAACTCCAGAGACAGAACTTTCTGTGTTTTTGTGAGTTCAAGGCTACATGCTTTAATCCTAATCTGGATGGGATAGGGTATATAAGGGCTATAGAAACCAGGCAGACACAGAATCACTGACAGAAGCCACTAGGAGTGGCTGAGGAAGTTGCAAGACAGCTGAGTGAGAATTGACTGTGTGCTTCCTCTCTCTGATATTTCGGCCTTCCCCTGATATTTGGCTCTGAGTCTCATTCATGATACTACAGCTGAGGACTAGATAGAATGCTCAGCAGTTAAAGAGATTCTTTGTTTTTGCAAAGACCTGGATTCAGTTCCAGTACCCACATAATGCATTCATTGCTCATGGTCATATGTAATTCCAATTCCAGTGGCATCCAGTGCCCTCTTCTAACCTCTGAGGGTACGACATGCACATGGTGTACAAATATACATGCAGCAAAGACTCATACACATAAAATATTTTTAAAAACTAAATAAAATTAGGCTGGGTATGGTGGTCCAAGCCTTTAATCTCAGCACTTGGGAAGCAGAGGCAAGCAGATCTCTATGAGCTGGAGGCCAGCCTGGTCTATATTGTGCATCCCAGAATCGTCAGGACTACATGTTTTTAATAACAACAAATAAACAAAAACTAAATAGAATACTAACAGAAAACATTTAAAATAAGCAAAGAAAAGATAAAACAAGTATAAATAAATAATTCAAAATTACAGCTGGCTTATCAACAGAAATGACTGAATTAAGTATGAATTGAATTCTATAAAAATGAAGAAAATGAGTTTCTAGTCTATGACACGCTATCCAATT
The DNA here is from genome assembly GCA_004025045.1 of Sigmodon hispidus. NCBI lineage: Eukaryota > Metazoa > Chordata > Mammalia > Rodentia > Cricetidae > Sigmodon > Sigmodon hispidus. Next base: position 73,398 of record PVIH01000497.1, read on the forward strand.
AAAATAACTTTAAACATGAGAGAAAATATTTTCAAAAGTCAATAAGCAAATCCAGAAAGTTCATTGTCACTATATGCTTAAAAATACACAAAAGCGAACTCTTAAATACTCAACAGAGGAAGACTGGGAGTCTGGGTGGAGTGCATGAAGCCATCATAGCAACCAAAAATAAAAACAAATTAAAAGCAAAATATATTAGTAATTGTTTATCTTTTTAAATAATAATTTATTCATTTTATATTTGTGTGCAGGTTTGCATGCATGCAGGAACCTATGGAAGTCAGAAAAGAGTGTCAGAGCTGCTGAGTCTAGAGGTACAGGCACTATTTAGTGCTAATGTGGGTGCTGGGAACTGGACCTGCCAGAGAAGCCAGTGTTCTAACCACTGAGCATCTCTCTGATACCAATAATTATTAAAAACAAAACAACCCAGAGCAAACTTATTAAACTCAGGTTCTTCCACCATACAAAATACATGTAGATGCTCAACATAAAAAATGTATTTTTTCAAAGATAAACATTACTGTTCTTCTAATTTATTTTATCTATTCTGGAGTAATGGTAAAGAGAAAATAGCTTATTAAACAGATAATTGGTTACTCTTACATTTGCACCTGAAATAATTGCCAAACACTCAAAGTGTTGCTAAGGATATCATGGAAATAAGTTGAATTTATTTATTATATATGTAGAAGTTAAAATTTTAAACTTAAAAAATAGTATTATCTATGATCAATAACATCAATATCAATAATATGTCAATATCAGTGATCTATCAGAATGACCTTACAACAATTTTGTAAGAGTTAATAGGCATAAAACTTCATTACATCATTATATATGACAAGGCCTGGCATGGTTGAAGTAGCAGGAAATATATAGTTATGCTGGTAATTCTGTTGTGCTGCTCTCTGAATCCCAGAACTAATTAAAAAACTAAAAATCCTCATCTACAGGCAGAAGGCACACAGAGAATATGCAATAGATAGTATCAAACATTACATATGAGTTAAGGGTACATGCAACCCTTTGGACAACACTGTTTCTGATTCAACTGTATACTTATTTCATTAGGATTAAAACTATCCAACTAATTTCCACAGGTCCCAAAAGCACTTCTACAAGAAAAAGAATACAATCTGCTTTATGAATAATACTCATTAATCACTTTCAATATTTGACTCATAATCCTATTCTATGTATAAGGTGGGATAATCTTAACTTGTCTCTAGATCTGTATAAGAAAGTATTTCTCACACTGAAAAACCTCCTTTACAGAAACCAAAATAAGTCTTGCTTTGGTTCCATATATAACTATGCTACCCAACCATGGGTCATTTCAAACACTCAATTTGTTTAGGTTTTTCTCAGTGTATTATACATTTTCTTTGCATATATTCATTTTTATTAAAGACTAAGATATTATATTTTGAAACGAGTCTTCTGTATTTTACAAATAGTTATGTCCATTAAGCTAAAAGAAACCAACTTTCTACATATAATTGCACAAAATCTTCAACTGTAGCTTTGTAAAACCCAAAGGAAAGCATTTGAGCATTTTTTTTAGCCAGGGTTTAAGTTCTGGTTTAGTGTTTCCCTACAAAGTCCAAGCAGAAAGCAAGGCAACTCTTCTTTTCAGGTTGATGCTATTGATGTTTTCACACGATGGAAGGGCATTTATCATAAGGACTGTTATAATGAAATACTTTTTCATTAAAATGTCTCTTATTTATGAAAGGGCAAAATCATTGCTGGTTCACTTTGTTCCAGGATTGTGCCGGTGAGCTAAATGAAAACGCAGCTCAGCTCTCCAAGTGTCAGCACGCTGCTGCAAATCAAACCGTTAAGCTGGGAGGTTAAAATGAACCAGATAAACAAATAAACCCTTCCTCTCTACCAGCACTTCCACTGTACACAGCACGTACGGACAGCTCTAGCTGTAAATGTTCCCTCTTTTTAATTTCAGAGGCGATCTGAGCACCGATTGCTCTGTATAAATCACAAAACAGAAACATTTTGGCAAGGTATAAGCAGTTCCCTACTCTTCATTACTTTAAAAAAATCCCTTCACTATAAGCCTTTTAATTTATTATTAAATGTATTTATTGTGTGTGTTTATGTGTGTTTCCTAGCAACACACATCACAACATGCATGTACAAGTCAGAAGACCACTATTACAGTCAGCTCTCTCCTCCTGCCATGTGGGTCCCAGGGAGAGAGATCAGGTCATTGGTGACAAGTGCCTTAATCTGCATAGTCTGACTCACCAGCACTACCTATTGTATACACACACACACACACACACACACACACACACACACGTGTATAAATAAATAAATAAACAAACAAATAAATAAATATGTGATGTGTGTATACATGTATATATTTCTGTATATATTAGGTGATAGGTAAAATTCAACATGACCCAGATGTGCTTGTCCAAGTACAATGGCTACAGAAGAGAATCCAATGTGGGGCTTTTGTTGTGGTCTTTGGGGGTACCATCTTTCCTTCTTTTCAGAATGAACAATACTTTTGCCTAACAGGATGCTCATCATGGTGACACTAGGTAACCAAAGTAAGTTCTCCATCCTGTGGCTGCTGTACACACCCTGAGCCCCCTGCCTCATCTCTCCATTGTATTTTGAGAATTCATACCAGTATTTGTCCAGTCACTAAAGACAAATGGTTTAAAAGAAAAAAGTTAAATGGAACAACAGAGAAAAGACAAAGATCAATTCTTAATAGTGATTTATTTGACTCATTCAAACAAATAAATAAATATTGAGTAGCCTAACCTATGGATTCTGTAACCTCTGATTTATAGTTTCCAAAGTTGAATGATACACAACAAAAAGACCAAATGTAAAACAAAGTTCATGCCACCTACAATGGATCATCATGTTCTGTCAAATTTAGGACATGAACTTTCAACTTAATTTGCTAAATATAATCATGGATGGAGGATATGGCTTCTTTTGGGTCAGCATGCATTCCTGGGAAGCTATGTCTGGGCTGTCTCATTTCTGACTTCTCCCCTCTTAGCACACTGAATGGAAAACTTTAGGAATTCTGGCATAGCAGCATTTAAATCAAAGCAGCTGATGTTGGCTATAGAAATCCTGTAGTGATGGCTTCTCCATAACAACTAGGTGACTCAATGCTGTATCTGTTGATTGGCAACTGGAAAATTATTTTTAATGTAAGAAATTGTGTGGCATTCACCACACATGTACATAAGGGGAATATTATTATAAGTTGGCTTCATTAAATTAACTATGCTAAAAGTCAACTGTCATGATTATGACATTATGAAAATATGAGAAATGAACTCTGGTCAATTGTAAAAGCCTATCTATAGAAATCTAATTCTGTAGAAAAGTCACATACATTTAAACATTATTTTCACTTTTAAAGTTGTTTATTGTTGAGTTTCAAAGACAAGTCCTTACACACCTGCAAGGCAATCTAACAAGCTTTGCCTGGGTTTATATTCAAGACACTGGGGCAAAACTTCCAGAGTCACTGATAAGGGCTCGGGCATAGACAAGGCTTCAGTGACGGGAAAAAAGTATTCTAATCATAGGGAACTCTGCCCCAAAATTCAGGAACTCACCTGCCACTTATCTACCTACTCAATTATCTGTTTACAAATAGGCAGTAAATATATGTGTCGGTGGGTAGTATTTCAGAGTTAAGTGTCATATTAATGTCATGTACATCCAAGGATGCTTTCTTTCAGTGCAATGCCAATTAATTTTTGTATGTAATCTTTCCATTTCAAATAAATGTATCCACTTAAAAGCACCATGTCGCATGTACTAAAATGTCTTTCCAACTGAGAACAGGCTGTCTGGGCAGGGCCTGTGGCTGGGCTGGAGTGTGAGTCACATGTACAAAGCTCATGGACAGAAGAAAAGCAGAAGGGGTAGCCTGTGAGCAGGGCAGCCCAGCTCTTGCTCTGCTTCAAGCAGGTCAGGGGAGGGAACAGATATTTTATTCCCATGTTATAGTATTCAAAATCTTAAAAGACACAGAGAGTTGAAAAAATACAATTTGATTTTAAGAAATAAGTGAAAATGTAATTTTTATTTTTCAGGGGTGTTTTGTATTTCTTTGTTTATTTCCTTCGGGTTTTTATTTTATTTTATTTTGGTTGTTATTTGTTTTGTTTTTACACAAGCTTTCACTCTGTAGTCCAGGCTACTCTTGAACTCAAAACCCTTCTGCCTCAGCCTCTCGAGTGCTTAGGTAATAGGTATACATAGTTTTTTTTTTTTGTTTTTTTTTTTTTTTTTCCAACACACTGATTCACCATAGGGTAAAAGCAGTTTGCCTTTTCCAAATGGGTGAAAACTTGGAATTCTAAGCAGAAGGGAAGATAATGAGTGACCGGCACAGGTTGGTGCCCAGGAGAATGGGCTTCTTTTCTTTGTCTCTCCTGTCCTCTGTCTTAAGGAAACATTGACTCTTCTTGTTACTGGCTCAAAGAAGTTACTTAGTGCAACTTCTTCTACATATTTTGAAAAGACTTCAGATAGTATTTAACTAATATCTATCATAAATTTTTACTGCAGTTACTATTTCTCAAAGAAAATGCTTTGTACTAGATAAAGGCATACTTTTGTATTACTATATAAATTAATTTTAATTTTTTTCTAGCTTGGGGCATAAGACTCTGCCTGTGCATATTCTGTCATATCTTAGGAAAATATCACTCTGTGACACTGTGTGGTTGTGCACAAACTTGCAGGGGCTTGGAAGGAATACTGTGTAACATTTGGCTATAATAATAGATCAAGTGATTGGGCTGCCATTCTTCATACCCTACTTACGCTGAACTTCCAGACACATCACAGGCACATTAATACTTCATTGCATTTACAAGCAGTTCATGAGATGAGATCATTTTAAGTTAATATGTTTTCATTAAGAGTATCTTACCTTTTAGTTTTCCAAAGGATTCTCTTCCTAAATGTCTTTCTCTGTCCCTGGTTATTTTGTTGCTGTTAAGGCTATTATATGAAAATTCTCCACCATCAGGTCTAAACCTGTGTTCATTTAGGAAGCACAGCCAGGTTGTGTCTGTCTCTGATTTAAAAAGCATATCCTCAACTCTCTTGAAATGCTGAAGTTGTGCATAAGAAAAAGTGGAAAGCTTAGTATAAAGAGAAGGAAATAAATGTCTATGTGCATGCTTACAGGGGAAGAAATAGACAGAGCACAACCCAAGTTTTCACTTTGGGTTATCTCAACTTCAGTTTTAATAAGAGTCATTTTAATAAAAGCTCATGGTAGATCGATATTAAATAAATAAGTGATACCAGTTTCTAATTAGCCCAGATAACACAATTTAGGAAGTCAAGATTCATGTTGGAATCTGATCTCATAACTATCTGGTACTGATGATTTCAGAAGGAAATGTAACATCCTGTTACTCGTCATTCACCCAGCTTGTTCAAAAAATAAATAAGTAAAAACTAAGTGACATATTTGAAAGAAAGCATTCAGTCCTAGTTTGTGGCCTAGGAACTGCTCCGTCATCCTCATATGTCCATTTTCATTTACAAAATCTCTGATTTCTCTGAGCATTGTTGTTGAAAAGTTCATTATTGAACATACATTTGCCTATCTTTATCTTTGGCACAGTATAGCCACTATGAAGAAAAGGGACCCAATTTTAATCTTCAGTTGATAGACAGAATGCTAATTTATTGAATTGTCACAAGCCATTCTGAAGATTAAATATGTGGGAATAAAAACAGAATATTTCCAAAACCATAGAGATTTTATTTTAATCCAGAGAGGTAACAGCAAAGACTGTTCCATGCACTCTAGCTTTTCAGATACTGATCAGATTTAAAATACAGTAAGTTGATAACATTTGTCTGGAGGAACAGAAAAGTTTACTATTCTTGTATCATAAAAATAATGATTATATCAAAAAGACTGTGTATAGTTTCTGATTATCACCTTCAGTTCAGGAACAGTGATGTGTAAGGCTAATTAATTATTCGAGTAAAGTTTTAATGACATGTATTTCATTCACACATCAGTAGCTATGACCATTGAGAACTGAAAAACAGTGCATCTGCCTTCTACATCCATTTTAGCCTGAAGTGACGATAGTTCGTAAGCCATGATGCTGCTGAAAGCTATCTGTGCTCTATCCTCTGGAAGAGGATGTTGGACCAGGTATGTTTTTAGCTCTTTGGATGAACGTAGCTCTCCAAATCTGCAGTGTGTACACTAAACAAGAAAGCCCTTCAAGGGTTCACTAAGCAGAAGGGGTAAGCAGACAGCTTCTGGAACTTCCAGTCTCCAAAAAGTACAAACTGACTCAGACTCTATTCTGTGGAAAGCTATTTGGCCTGTTACTATTTTGATAATTAAAATAGCCACTTTACACATTTTGATCTTAACCTTCTAAAAATAAATACAACACAAGAATAAACAATATAAGACTGTAAATCTAGTCCTCATATCTTTGAGAATGGCTATAAGGAGGAAAATTAAAACGTACTTCATTTCTTATGATCAGAGATTTTCACAAAGGTCATCCATGCTTGTTTGACAGGTCTAGCTAATGAGGTGTTTTCTTTCTGTCCAGCCTAAATAACTGATGTTTTGATAGAATGAGCATGTTCCTTTCAGACGTAACTGATAAACTTCTCAAAGTTCACACTTGGAAATCTTTTCATCACATTACATCCACTCAAAGGAATCTGAGGTAACTGGGATGTATCCCTCTCATCAATCTGTTAGTTTTCTAACTCTTTGCCTTTCTTGGCGTAAGTCTCTCCTTCCTCAGGCCAGTCAGTGTAAAGATTCCGATCAACGTTCAGGCAGGATAGAGCTGTGCACTAAAGTCTTATTCAGAAACCATACCAGCGCATTCTCCCTCCCTGCCCTACCCTTTGACAGCCCAAGACAGCTACAAATCCCTCCATAAATGCCCATTTACCTTTCCTCTCAGACTGATTGATCCCATAAATAACTGCACTATCCCAGAGACTGGAAAGGGCTTCATTCACATCAATCATATCAAACCTAATTTTGATCCTAATTCTGAATTTCGGACAGAATTACCCCTATGTTTTACTACTCTGTTTCTCTTGAATACTTGATGTTTCCTGGTTTACTGTCCAGAGGGACAGAAGTAGGCGTCACAAATATAACTTTAAATAGTAAATCGTAACACCGTTAACATAGCCACCAACTCCTACTCTCAGTGTCTGAGTCCTTAAAGAGCAAATCCTCTGCTAAATCTTTTATTCTCCTTAAAGAATTTTTAAGAGCTCTGCGTTGTGATAACTATGATAGAAAAGCCAGCATTTCTGAGCCTCTGTGATTTATTTTATCTCAGTTTTATAAGTCTGTTCTAAATTTCATTTTAAAGGCACAGCGCAAAGCTTCTCCTTTCTGTTCCCACTCCTTTGGTTTGGTCGCTTACTCCGTAAGTAACTCGCTAGCATTTTATAGCAGCGGAATTTAACGGGTAGGGATCCCCTAAGAAACTGTGTCTACAGGAACACACCACAGTGGCTGAAGAACACTGGACACAGTGACTAAGTCTTTAGTCCTTTGGCCCAGCTCTCTCAAACCCCACCTCTCTCTCTGGAGTCACAAAAGGCAGCTGAGTTCGCAGCTGGAAACAACAAGTTGCACCTAGATCCTAACCCTGAGGTGGCAAGCAGGGTCTCTGGCTCAGTTGGAATTTCGGTTGCCAGGTAAGCTAGGAACTACCAAACCTGGTCCAACCACATTCGTAAAAGTGCTTTTGCTGCCTGACCGAAGGAAAATGACGCAGAGGGGAATGGACCCACAGAACAGCGAACGCTGTTCTCTCTTCATGCCCTCAGCCTTGGTGTCAGCTAGAGAGCCGTAGGGCTCACCGTGTCTGCCCAAGGACCGTGCCTTTTCCATCCTCTTCTAACGCTTGGGAGGCTGAACACAAGCACCGAGCTCCCCAGCACCACGGAGCGGAGCGTAGAGGCTGAGCCTTTGTTTACCATGTAAGTCACAACAGGGGTTCGTTCCTCGCCCTCACCCCTGTTTTACAACGAGATGCTTAGAGAGCCAGGGAGCACCCCCAAACTCCCCCTCAACCCGGGTCACGCAAAAGAGAAAGCTTCGCAGAAACCTTTCCCCAGTCTTAAAAAGCAACCAAGCTGCTGCACCCTGGTGACACTTAACCCCTAAGGAATGCCCGCCTCCCAGGAGGGAACCTGCTTCCCAAAAGGCTTGGGAAACTTAACCAGTATTCCAGTTTCGAGACCAGTGTCTGGAGCTCTGAGGCTGCACCCTCTCTTACCTGCAAAGTTGCAATCCGGTGGCTGAAGTGACTGCGGTGGGCTCGGCTGGCGCGCGGCACCAGTGCTGCGCCCGTTGGTAGCGCAGCCGGTCAGTTTCGATGGGGTTTCCGTAATCGCTACCGAGTTTTGGAGCATTCCAAGGGGAAAAAAACCCCGCACGAAGCCGGAGCCCACGCAGCTGGCACGGAACTGGGCGGAGTGAGGATGGTGGAGAGCCAGAGCAGGGGCGCGGGGGAGGGGCAGCCCGGGAGGGGGCGGGGTGCCCAAGACTACAGCCTCACCCGCTGGGCTCTGATGCTCTCCCCAACACACACACACCCTCCGCAAAGTTGCCTTTCCGAGGTGGCCACGGAGCAGCCTGGAGGATCGCCCCCACCCACCTGGGTTGGCCCGACAGCCACGGGTGCGCATCCCACGCACCTTTCCAAGAGCTGGTGGAAAGGACCCACAAACACCGCGTCGCGCCACTCTGGGAGCATTGCTCCAGGTCAGCCATTGGGCAGGGTGACTCGCCACACTCCAGTTGTCATCCAGCTAAGTCGGTGGCCAGGACCGACCCCTAAATCTAAGATGCCTAGCAGACACAGCTCCGGGCTTTGGTGGGGCCCCTCAGGGATGCAGAACTTCACTTAGCAACCAGACCCAACACTGGAATGCACTATTCCCACCATAGTAAGCAAACATCCATCTTGCAGGTCAACCGATGGGACAAATTATCTATCTCTAACCACTCACCCAGCCCCTGCAACTCCAGCTGCTCCCTGGGCTCCTGGCACCCCCTTTCTTGTCCTCAGGGTGTCACACTTCCCTTGCTAGTAACATCAGGGATGTGGTTTGCCGCTACTGTCAACAGTCCAGACAGTGGCAATAAATAAATAATGAGCGACAGCGTCTCATCTACTCCTACCCAGCTCTCTCTAAACAGCTGGCCCAGGAAATCAGCAAGTTTTCCATATACTTAATCCCAAATCACGCAGCAGCCTGGGTGCTGTAGATCCCTGTGGCTGCAGGTTCATATGCTGGTGCTCCAGTCACTAGACTCAGCATATCTAACTCTTACCTAGAGATTGCAAGATATAGCTTCTCTTTTGGTCAGTCTGTGTAGTATTCATACCCAAAAATAAGATCAAAGTACAAAGGTGGAAAATTACTTGTAGCTTGCCACACTCAGGAGTGGTCATGACCATAAGACCCTGGGAAAAACTTGACAGTCTCCTCCCAACCCTGTGCTTCTAGGTTTCTTTCTTTTAGGAGCACAGGAGGTGAACTCCCCTCTTGCCTGAAGCATCCCAACAGTAAGCAAACATTTCCTCTTAATTTTCTCCCATTCCTGGTTTCTGAAGTTCAAATGACTTTAGGTTTTTTGGTTTTGTTTTTTAAAGGGTGATTACAGAGTGAGGAGCATTTATTTGCTGGCTTACTCATTGGAATGAGGACTGGGTATTTTGTTTTGTTTTTCTTTTCAAAATGTGGTTTGTAATTGTCTTTTTTTCTCTCTCTGGCTTACTGCTCTTCGCACAGGTTACCATGACCCCCTATTCTGATTTGGAGGAAGCACAGGCCTCCCACAAATACTGAAGCCTTTACAACAAACACACTAAACCAACCTGCTCCTGAAAACCAGATGAGCAATACAATAATTCCCTTCCTTTCCGGAATCTCTCACAGTTCGTCACAAATATGTGTCACTATTTTCAAGCTACTTTTCTGTTCTTAGCATTAAACACTGGGTTTTATAAAATATACAAAACATGTCCATCTGTAGACATGTCAGTGAATTTTACAATAAATCTAAGCCCACTTTGTACCAAACAATAAAAAGAACACACACACACACACACACACACACACACACACACACAGAGAGAGAGAGAGAGAGAGAGAGAGAGAGAGAGAGAGAGAGAAGAGAAGAGAACATAGAGAGAAATGTGATAAACTGAATTTTTTTTTAATTCTTCAGGAAACTTTTTTTTCTCAATGATCAGTAAAGATATTGAATTCAAAAGTGGAGCTAACTGGTAATGATTAAGGGGAATGTTTCAGCTAAAACCTAAGTCCTACAGGCTGTGATGAATGTAGGTCTTTATGACATCCCTAAAGATGCTAAAAAAAAAAAAAAAAGATCAATCAAGAAAGGATAACACTACAGATCACCCACACACCCCTCTCTTGGGGTTGTTCTTCATAGCAGATAGCATTTTTATCATGATGTCAGAGGCAGACATTTTACTGGTCATCCCTAATTTGTTATTCTTCTCAGAAGAAAGGTGGCTATGAGTCCACAATAAAAACAAAGTAGGAAAAAAGAAAAGGAAAAGAAAAACCATTGAGAATCACAAAATGCCCATCAGCGCTTGCTCGTAGCAGGCTGTGTTCCTCTGAAAGGAAGAACCATTGACCATAAACCCTACTTTACGGCTGCATGTGTGATTATTGATTATTGATTACTGAGCTTATGTCACACAAAATGACGAGCAATTATATGACAAAAAAATAAAACAACTCACAAACAGAAGTCTATTTAACAGTCTAGTGAGATGAATATCCTAAACAATATATTGACATTGTTCAGTTACAGAATGACATTATTGGAGAAAGCTGTAAATTCTTAAGTGCTGATTAGTGAAGCCAAAGGAATTTATACTCAAAGGGAGTGTAGTTTTGGTGCTCAATTCAAGAAGACAGGAAAGTACTCTTGCTTAGTAACAAAAAGTAGAGCAAGGAATGTTGATGGTGTTAAGACACTTGTCTTCAGTGGCTATTCACAGTTAAAAGGGATCATGAAATTGGGATCTCTATTGTTTGAGGAACTGAATTTTTAACCTCTAAAGCCCAAATTTTCCCTTTACAATCTTGAATGCAGCATGTGTGAAGTTCTGTCTCTTAAAAAGCAGAAGAAGAAGGCAAATTCATGACCCTGGTTTTTGGAAAATTTGCATCTACCAAGGACCATTGTCATGATTTTCCTAGATGGGGAATCATTCATGAAGAATGACATCATCATGCATGTGATGGCTGACTTCCCTGATCATGTATATAATTACATGTTAAGATGGCAAATTTACTCCCAGAAATGATGTTTATAAATCCTTACACAATTCTATAAAGTAGCGCTGTTTAAATCATGGAATTGCACACTGTTTTATTACTTTTCTTCCCTGAGGGTTGTCAAAAGATGTGATAATTCATCTTTTTTTTTTTTTTTAGTTAGCATTGATGTTTGCCTATGTGTGTACATGTATGCCACATGAGTACTTGGTGCCTGAAAATGTCAGGAGAGGTCATTGGATTTCCTGGAACTGAAGTTACAGTCAGTTGTGAGCCAGCATATTGGTGCTGGGAACAGAGTCTGGGTCCTCTGAAAGAGCAGCCAGTGCTCTTATATCCTTAGTCATCTCTCCAGCTCCTGACAATACATTTGTGTGTGTGCCTCTGACTATCGCTTTTCAGATGCAGTTCTGCAAAGGAAGCCATTGTTCAACATGCAGGAATACCACCCAGAAAGCTTGTTTGGGAGGCCTTAAAGAACACTAACCCACAGAACATGTACTTACTACTCTGTTCCCTGCTGTATTTTATTTACTTTCACAGATTTCTCATTTAGGGGAAAAGAAGACATTTCTATTTAGTACATTGGTTATCAAAAAGGAGACTTGTATTTTAACATTTTAACCTTTGTTTCTATTTCAGAACCTATACTTCTTTTAAAAATTAAGTCGATTTTAGTGCTATTTCTTCCCTTTGTAATGATGGCTCTCAATTCATTAGTGTATTTGTGCTTTTTCTATATTTATTTATTTTAATGAGGCTCTGCAGACTTTCAGAGGGAATAATTGTTCACCATCTCATCCCAGCCTCCCAATTTATCCCTTGTGGTACATGGAAGTAAGTATTCCACCTTGAATGCTAAGGCCCCATCAGGCCTCTTCCCCACTCTACCCTAGAGATATCTGATGACTCACTATTCACCTCTATTACCTATTCTCTCCACAAAATCCTGCATTTTTATGATCTAGAGATTGCAATATCTGTCTAGACCTGGAATGGATGTGTGTATTAGACTATGGAAGGACCAGAGAGAGATATTTCCTGAGGGTGTCAGATATATATAATTGAAGTGTGCTGTTTTAAATAAGCAATTGGGACATGCCCACTGGTAGCAGGCTATATTGATGCACAGGTGTAGATTAGTTTGTTGTACAAACCACCTTGCAGTCTCTGCTAGAGCAGTGGTGAAATCTACATATGTTAATTGATTAATTAAATATTAACATTGAAGAAAACTCTCTGATGTGGATTTGTTGAAATTGAGGAGAAACTATAAAAATTTATTAAGATAGATGATGTTGTTGTAGTCAAGGACATTTTATCTGAATTAATTATGAGACCATAATTGATTTTATAAAGAAAATAACCTATTACTGTTTAAAGGAAATTATCCCCTTTATGAATTGTATACTACAATTTATTTGATTCTGTACTTGTGCCTTTGTTGGAGGGGTTCTGGAAATAAAAGCCAGGGCCTCTGACATGATAAATAACTACTTAAGAGACAAGTATATATTCCCATCAATGAGTTTAAATTTTAAAATAACATCATAAGTTAATATTTTTAAGAGATGAAAGGTTAATTTTGGTACATGATTTAAGAGTACAGTTTATCATGGAGGAGAGTAGAATGGCAGGAGCAGCTTTCTATTGTGAGATAGATAGATGGTGACATGATGTCCATAGTCAGGAAGGACAGAGATGATGGTCACATGATGTCCACAGTCAGGAAGCAGAGAGATGATGATGGTGACATGATGTCCACAGTCAGGAAGGACAGAGAGATGATGGTCACATGATGTCCACAGTCAGGAAGGACAGAGATGATGGTCACATGATGTCCACAGTCAGGAAGCAGAGAGATGATGATGGTGACATGATGTCCACAGTCAGGAAGGACAGAGATGATGGTGACATGATGTCCACAGTCAGG